>CAUYUJ010014384.1:317860-410370 GCA_963575745.1 Prorocentrum cordatum | reverse complement strand
GAGACGTCCCCTGCACATCTTTACCATTCCGCGATGGTTTCTAGATGTCTCAGTGTGGGCTGCTGGCTCCCGTGCGGCGGCTGCGCGTGCTCCAGTACAACCCGATGCACGCTTCCAGCAGTGAGCGACTCACATCAATCGCGCAGGCCTTCAGGGCCTATGACTACGTGTGCTTGAACGACACCACCGCCAAGGGCTACGGCAGGGAGAAGGCCTCGGAGGCTCGGTGGCGACGAGCTGGGGATCACAATTGGTCCATCGAGAGCGGGTGGCCCAGGGGCACTTTGCGAACAAGAATATGGGCTGCAGCCTCATTTTGGGGGCCAATATTCGACGCGGCTCGATCTCTCACACCTGGACGCCCCTTGCTTCATTGGCTGGCCGCGGGCTGGCTCTGCGCGCACGCCGCGCTTCGTACGATATCGGGGTCTGCTCGGCCTACTACCCACCGCCGCCCGTGAAGGGCAGCTCCGAGGTCTACCGCCGCACGTGCGACGCCCTGGCGAACTGGCTGCGCTCTCTGCCCTACTTGTGCACCAAGCGTGTGCTCCCCATCTTCTGCATCGGCTTGAACTCTGGGTTCGGCTACCAGCAGCTGGATGGGGACACCACCAGGCGGGCTGCCCAGTCCGACGTCTTCGGCCACTTAGGCCCAGGACAAGCAGCGCTATGCGGCCGACTGCATCATACCCTTATGGAGGAGCTCTGCCTGGTCGCGGTCAACACCTTTATAAACCATGGGCCCACCTTCTTCGGTTGTAAGGGCGCCACGCAGATCGACTTCGTGCTCATGCCCAAGATTCTGCTTGGCGACGTTACTTCGGCTGGCCCACTCCAGGGCCTTGGACGCGACCTTCAGGTGATCAATGCGCGGCAGGCTCGGGACCATGTACCAGTACACGTTTGCATTGAGTATTCTATCGAGCAGACTGCGGACGCCCACATCCACTTCACATTCAATGTGAACGCGCGTCTGGGCTTTGTGCCCCGACACATTCGCTGGAACCGTGAGGCCCAGACGCAATCTCTTCGCAGTGGACAGGGCCGAGCATATTTTCTTACGGAACTGGAAGCGAGGCTATCGTCGAGCACCGGTGGCCCTACCGACGGGAGAGGAACTTGCTCAGCGCTGGGCCTTACCAGCAGGACGGGGCGGCATGGCTGCCGCCAACGTCGACTGATTCAAGGAGGCTAACGACTACGTCTGCGACGACGCTACTGGACAGGAAGCACATCACTTCATCGCTCCGTGGAAAGAAGAGGGCTTGGCATGGGCAAAGCGTCGAATGCAGGAGATCTGCAGATGGGTTAGACGAGCTCCTAAGCGACGAGCTTGCCCGCCCTGGTCAGCACGGTTAGAGCTGTGGTGGATGGTCTTTCACCCTTGGCTCCACGTCTCTCGACGATATTGCTGTGTTGGCTACGAAACCCCTCAGATCGACCAGGAGTTCGCACGCAAGTTTCTGGTGTTATGCATCGGCTTCGCAGATCGGGACAGGTGCCACCGGTCTGGCACTTGAGTCAGGGCGTTGCGCTGTCTTGGAAGCGTGTTTTTTTCGCATCCGCGACCCGTTCGGCAAAGGCTTCATGGCCACGGCGATCGGCGCGTCCGAGATGCGCGACGAGCCGCTCTTCGCGCGCGGCTGCGTCCCGCGCCGTAGGCGAGAGGCGGCTACTCTTGGCCGCCAACTCTGCGCGTGGAAGCTGCGCCGCCTCAATATCAATCACATCACTGGCTGGAAGGATATTGCCAACGCCTTCGCCTCGACTGACAGAGCCTCGCCGACGCCAACGAGAGCATCATGAGGGAAGACCGTGTGGCGCACGGTCGACAGACATTTCGGTTTGCTGCAGTTATGTTTGGAGATATCTGCGTCCGCCCCAGCATGGGCGCAGTGATTGGTGACCCTTGGGGGGTCAAGGTATTCGCGCGGGACATCAGCGCGGTTTTTGTGGCTGTGCAGGAGCAGTTCGAACGGCGCGGCCCTGAGTCGGCCGCCTGATGCCAGCTCGGTCTAGACCACGACGGAGAGGATGTTTTTCTTGAGTTGGCCTTCCACTCGTACGTCGACGACGCGATCCGCAAGATTGTGACAGTGGAGCAGACGGCTCGCGAGCTGTCTCGCTGGTCTTGCGCCTGCGATCTTTTTCTGCTGCCGAGCTTAGACGGCGCGGCTACGCCCTCAACCCCTCCAAGAACGTCAGCTTCCTGTCGTTCGTGGGCGAAGGTTTGCACGTCCGACGTCGGGAGGCGGCGGCAGAAAAGTTATCCTTGCGGGTGCCCCTGCCGACGTCATTCGCCATCTTGGGGGCCAGGTGATGGGCGGCGGTTCGTTTCGGACTGAGCTGAGTTCCAGGATGTCGGTTATTTCGTCTGGTTTCTAGTCCATGGGCAGGCGTTGGTACTCCAAGCGCGTCGCCTACGTCGAGAGGCGCGCCGTCTTCCCGGCAAGGGTGGCGGGCCCTGCTCGTTCTGCCTGCGAGGCCTTTTCTGCCCACCCCGAGCCAGGTCGACCAGCTCGCTGCCAGGGTGGTCTTCTTTGGGCGTAATGCAATGCGAGGGGCGGCCGCGCCTCGGGGGGGCGGGCGCGCTCGCTGTGTCACTTCGGAGGCTGCGTTGAGGTGCTGGAAGGTTCCTCCGCTCGAGGTGGAGTTCAGGGTTCGTCGTCTGCGCTGGTATCAGAAGTAGGCCTTCAGGCCTTCAGCCCTTCGATGCACCTGGGTGAGTGGGCCCCCATTTTCGGCGACCTGAAAATCGGAAAAGCAACTGCGGGGCCTCAGCGCGCTCACCTCCGAGGGCCACCTTGCGGCGCCCGCTAATCCTTGGGCTATTTAGTTCGTTCGGGACTTCGAGGCACTTCGGAGGGTTTCCGCGGGCACCGTTGGACTTCTTCGATGACGGGGAGTTGCGGGACTGGTTCATTGAGCTCGATCTCTCGGTCGCCAGGGCAGCTCGGCTCTCGATCTGTATCCCTCCACAAGGTCACCCCCGCCAGGCCCCTCCTGATCCACCGGAGGCACCAGCAGGTCATGCTGAGGGAGTCCGTTGCACGATCGACGGCTGTGCCAAGTGGTTTCTCACCAAGAGGCAATGGCTCGTCCATGTTCGTGCGGCTCATGGCCTTGAGACTCTGATTGGTGAAGGTATTCAGGGGGCATCGTGCTTTGTCTGCCGCAGTCGGTTCCAAAGTCGCAATTCGTCTTACAATCGCGTGCTGGACTCGTTCGTTTCTGGCTTCTGCAAGTGCAGGCTCAGCGCCGCGCTCGAGCTCGCTGTCCCCGAGGGCCCCTTCCATTGTCGCCTTTGTGAGGCTCAAGTTCAGACCGAAGCCGGTCTCCACATTCACGCTCGCCTTCATTTCGAAGACTTGCCACTTGTGCAGCTCGATGGAGTTCGAGGGGCCCACTTGGGCGGCGAAGCGCAAGACGGGCGGGGCAGCAGACGGCGACTCACGGTTTGCCAAGCAGGCGCGCCTGCTTCAGGAGATCAGGGAGGAGGCGGTGTCCAAGCAGAAGGGTGGCAAAGGGGGCGCGCTGGCGGCTCTGCTACTGGTGCTCACGAAGCTCGCTCTCGCCAGCGCGCGCGAGTTGGCCGAGGTGACTGGCACTTGCTTCGCGTGCTACATGATCGGCGCGGGCGTCAGCTTCGGGAAGGTGCTGCAGGGGGCGGGGCGCGCCTACGCCGAGAGCTGCAAGGCAGACGGCAAGGGGCGCAGGTGCGGGTCGCCGTGGCCCCGCGCGTTCAAGGCGCCCACCAAATTTGCGCGGATGGGGCAGCGACCGCGCCAGCGCCAGTTCAGGAGCTGTCCAAGGATTACTGGCAGAAGGTCATCATGGCCCCGAACGCGCTCGAGCTGATGGCCTCCCGAAGCATGCTGGTGCGACAAGGAGAAGGCCAAAGTCCCGGGTCGCTTCAAGTTGCAGATCATGCTCGGGGTTCAGCAGCAGGCGAACAGGCGGGGGAGCTGCAGGCGCACGCTGATGGAGGCCCTGCAGTTGACTCACGGCGGCGAGCGGCAATGAGAAAGAGCATCGCGTGACCTACTTGCCAGGCTCGCCGCCGCGGGGCGGGCTGGAGCGCGAGGCGGCGAAACTCGCGCAGAAGCTGGGCCTCAGGGACAAAGAGGAGGAGGACGTGGACGCGCGAGCGCACGGCCCACCGCGAGGGCCAGGTTGGCTGCAGTGAATGGCTCACGCCGCGCCGCTGAGCTTTACCTCCAGGGCCACCTGTCTGATGCTCCCCTCCTCGCCCTTCAGTCTCGGACCTCTACCGCGATTCTCGAGTATTCGGATGGTGCCCTGGAGGTTCGAGTTTTTTCAGGTTTCCCCCCATTTGGGCTTTCTTGGGCGCCGCGCGTTTTCGGGCGCTTTTTGAGGCCCCTCGGCAGCTGCGCCTGGCTGAGAGTTCTCTGGGGGAGGGCCGTGTCGCGGGGTCCACGCGGGCCTCGGACGTCTGGGCGGTCCCGCGCCGTGAGTCCTGATTGGGGATGTGCTGGGGTAGGTTCAGTCGTCGCTTGCCTTCGACCCTCCACAGCGCGGGAGTGCATGGGCGAGCCCTCGTGGCGTTCCCTTTGGCAGTGGAATCCCCCTGCAGGGCCCCCTAAGTGGTTCTCGAACGCTTGATCCGTTTTTGTTTTCCTTGCGGGCCCTGCAGGTGGCTGTTTCGAGGCGTCTGGGGTCATCGGATCATTGGTGCTGCTCTGCTCTGCCTGCTCTCCTCCTCCTCCTCCTCCTCCTCCTCCTTCTCCTCCTCCTCCTCCTCCTCCTCCTCCTCCTCCTCCTCCTCCTCCTCCTCCTCCTCCTCCTCCTCCTCCCCCTCCTCCCCCTCCTCCCTCCTCCCTCCTCCCCCTCCTCCCTCCTCCCTCCTCGCCCGTTTCTCTGCCGCCCGCCCTACGCGCGCGCCCGCCGACCCCTCCTTTCACCGCTTTTCGTGTTGGGCCCCATAGGCAGCTCCACATAAGGCCCCATACGGAAAGGTTGCATGGCGGCCTCGCCCCATGTCGGCACACCCCTGGCACGCTTCGTGGCCCCATAGGGAGCTCCACCTAAGGCCCCAGACGGAAAGGTTGCTTGACGGCCTCGCCCCATGTCGGCACACCCCTCACACGCTTGGTTGCCCCATAGGGAGCCCCACAGAAGGCGCCAGTGGTGGGGTTCGCATGGCGGCCTTGGGCCATTTCGGCACACCCCTCACGAGGATCGTGACCCCATATGGGGTCCACCAGCGGCGCCACTAGCAAGGTGCGCATGGCGGCCTCGGGCCATTTCGCACACCCCTCACGAGGATCGTGGCCCCATAGGAGCTCCACCGAAGGCGCCACTGGCACCCTCCCTCATGGTTCTCAGAGCCCTCTCCTGCTTCTGCTCCTCGGTCAGAGGGACGCCGCCCTCGTCGTCGTCGCCGCCCGCGAAAACGGCCACGAACGTGTCCCTGAACATGTCGGGCTCTGGCGGGAAACCGTGGCTACATAGTGAGCGCGGACGAAAATTGTATCCACAATTGCGGTATTCACATCTGCATATGTTTGGGTCATTCGCCAGGCTAATTTCTGCCTTCTGCTACCATCAGCCTTGCTAGCCCTGACCAGGCGTTTGTCCGATCGCGCAGCCCGTTTCAATCCTGTGCGGCAAGTTCCCTTTGTCATGTTCTCTAGATCGAGGACGCCTGCGGCGCACCAGCGACCGCTATCTCTCAGTGTTGCGCCGATGGGGTACGCAGTGCTACAATCCCCCCCCGTAGCGTGGCATTGTAGCTGCGTTGCATACACGGTACGCTTCTGTACAGTGTGGTGGATGCAACGTTGCATGTAGTTCGATGTGTTTTTTTTCGGGTGCCTGTTGGGGGCCCTTCTGTGGCACTCAGCGGGTTGTTTTGGGGCCTCTTCGGGGCCGGCTAATTCGGCTTCAGGACAGCCCAAAACGCGCCCAAGAGGGCCCCACGGCGGCCCAAAAGAGAGCGTCAATAGAGGCGCCCAAGACGGCCCAAGAGGCCCCAATAAGGGGAATCTCAAATACCATTTCGGGCCCTCCACACCCAGTGGACCCCCGAGACCACCAGCAGGCCCCCAAGAGGCCCCGAAGGGATTTAAATGAACCCCGAAGAGGCTCCCGAAAAACCCCAGAGAGGCCCGCAGACGCTTCAAAACAGGCTCCAAAAGACGCCCGAGCAGCATGCCAATAGACTCAGACATGTATCCAAGAAGCTTCTGAGCCACAATCCAGGCACGATGGCGGTACGGGCCGAAAGCCATGGACAGGCAAGCAGTTGGCCAGGCGACGGATCCAATAAGTCTTGTTCCTGCTAAGTGAGCTTCTGTTCTGCTGAGTGCGCTTCCGATGTGCGTGATCCTGTTGCCAGCCCCGCCTCCTGCTACTGGTGTTGAACAGTAGCTCATGTCAAGTTGAATGGGCAGCTGTGGAAAACAACTCCTCCTCCTCCTCCTCCTCCTCCTCCTCCTCCTCCTCCTCTCCTCCTCCTCTCCTCCTCCTCCTCCTCCTTTTCCTCCTCCTCCTCCTCTCTTCCTCGTCCTCCTCCTCCTCCTCATCCTCCTCGTGCTCCCCTCCCTCGTGTTACCTCGCATCCCCCACAGTGGAAGTGTTTGGTTCATGCCCATCTGCACGTGCATGTGGCATACACGCATTGCACGTGCATGGCGTGCCATTGCATTTCAGTGCGCGGCATTGCGTTACAACGCATGGGATTGCATTTCTGTTGCGTCACTCCCCATTGCGCTGCCTCACCTTGGGATGAGAGATTCTGTCAACTTTGGGCCCCGAGTTGCCAGGGGCGAGGTGGCCTGGCCCATGTAGCTTGGGATCTCTTCGCAACTCCGGGGTCCAATATGCAACGCGCGGAGTGGTCTGGTCCATTTCACTTGGGACATCCTCGCAACTCTGGGCTTCGACGTGCCTCATAACCTGAGGAGGTACAACCCGTTTCGCCGTGGACATCCGCGCAACGCTGGGTTAAGACATGCCGCGACGCGAGGCGGCGACGGGGCGGCGACGGGGCGGTGACGGGGCGGCGATGGCGACTTCATAGCCGCCAGACCAGCACGCCAAAGAAGTAAGGACCCCTGAGGACAAGCACTGTCTAGGGAACAACTCGATTAATTGAACACGTTGTACTGGGATCTTCTCCAACCCCTGACGGACAGCAAAGGACCAGAGAGAGACAGGAGGCGGGAGGCAGGATAAGAGAGAGAGAGAGAGAGAGATGACAACATACACCCAGCCTTGTGCCTCTAGAAGGGGCCGGCGCATTTAAGCGGCACGCTTTAGTTTTTCCTGCCCAGGCCAAGCGACTGGGGGGAGCATACGTAGGCTTTGGTGTCTGACTCCGTGTGGCGCTCCCCTTGGCACACTCCCAACTTGCCTCTCCTCCCTTCTTCGCGTCCCTGCTCCTCCCTGAGAGTCTGCGCTGCGCCAGGGCGCAAGGGCACGCAAGCCGGCAGGCTTAGGCCGCACGGGCTGTGGATGGGCGCCAGAGATCTGAGCACACCCCAATCGCTTTGTCAGATCTGTAGCAGTAGAGTCGTAGGAGTAGGTTCTGCCGAAGTAGCCAACCCAAAGTGCGCCAGAGTTGCTGGTTTGGGCCGCGCCTGGAGGAGACAAGCAAAGCCTCGTCATCGTCCTCTTGGTCCTCCACCTGCTCTGTACCCTGCTCGTCCTTTCCTCGTCTTCGTCTCCCTTCTCCTCGTCCTCCTCGTTCTGATCCTCGTTCTCCTAGTCATGTTTCTTGCCGCGTCCATTCCCCTCGCCTACTTCCCAGAGGAACCAGAGATGGGATGAGAAAGGCGACGCTGAGCGGCGGGCGTAGGCTTCTGGTTCCGCACTCTGCGCCAGGCAGCGGAGGAGATGGTGGCGAGGATGCGGGAGTACAGCGTTTCGCCGACAGAGGGCAGCTACTGCATCGCTATCAACGCCCACGCTCGGCTCAGGGGGATGGCGTGTGCGGAGCGGTGCTTCCGCACTATGCAGGAGTCTCGCATCGCTGCGACCGAGTTCGGCTACGGCTGCGTCATTAACGGCTATGCGCAGGAGGGGCGGGTGCGCGACGCCGAGCGGTGGCTGGAGGGAATGCTGGAGGCCAGGGTGGACGCGGACGATGCAGTGTTCAACAGCGTCATACACGCCTGTGCAAAGGCCAAGGACGTGGATAGGGCAGCGCATTGCGGTGGCGAGCCAAGGCGTGTGGGACGAGGGGGGTGGCTTTCTAACAAGGCGGGGGGGCTTCTTGGAAGCCCCCCTGCCTTCTGCAAAGCCTTCTCGGAAGCCTCTGGGCCCTTCTTGGTTTCCGCTTGCCTCCTCTAGAAGGCCGCCCCCTTCGCCTCCCTCCCTGCCCCCGCCGCCGCGCATTGGCTGACCCAGATGCTGGAGTCGCGGCTGCGCGCGGACACCATCGCTTACTGCAATGTCCTCCACGCGTGCGCGCAGCAGAGTGCGGCCGAGCGCGCTGAGGGCTGGCTGGGCCGGATGCTGGAGGCCAGGGCTCGAGCGAAATGGTGTTTCGGCGATTTCGTGGCTTGTGTTCGGTTTGATTTCGCTTCGCAGTAGAAGGCAGAACGACGACGGAACGAAGGAACACGAAAACACAACGAACTGACGCTTCGAGCTGTCGCTCCCGTGGCTCGACCAAGAGCGAGAACACGACGAAAGCGAGACATCCTGTTTAGCCTCGAGCCCTGCTGGAGGCCGGCGCCGAGGTGGACGCGGCGTGCTACAGCGCCGTCATCCGCGCCTGCGCCAAGCAGAGCGCCGCCGAGAGGGCCGAGCACTGGCTCGAGGAGCTACGGCGGGCCCGCCTCGCGGCCGACCGCTTCTCCTACGGCGGGGTCGTGGACGCCTATGCGCGCCGGGGCGACGCAGAGGGGGCCGAGCTCGGAGGCGACGAGAGGGGCGACCAGCCCAGGGGCGGACAGTGCACGTCTGGTCGGACCGACGTAGGAGATCGAGGTCGGTTCGGGGAGGGTGCCCTCCTGTTCTTCGTGTCCGTTGGATGCTCTTGTGCATCCTGGGGGAGGGCACCCTCGAGCGTGCTGCGTATTCTGGCCGGCGGAGGGCCCCATGTTCTTGAAGGGTGTTCTTCTGCCCCGGGTCCGGCCGCATTCGCCTGGGAGCCTCACCGAAGGCATATGGACCGTCGGCGCCCCCTCCCCCCTGCCCTCCCCTTTCCTCCTTCCTCCTCCTCCTCCTCCCTCCTCCTCCTCCTCCTCCTCCTCCTCCTTCCTCCTCCTCCTCCTCCTCCTCCTCCTCCTCCTCCCCCTCCCCCTCCCCCTCCCCTCCCCCTCCCCCTCCCCCTCCCTGGATGGACGCGCACTGCCCCCTTGCCCGGGGCGGCTTCGCCCCCGTCGCTGCCACCGGCGAGCGGTGGCTGCGCGCGCAGGCCCGGGCAGGCCTCCCATGGGGCGAGAGGGACTACGGCGCCGTCCTCCGTGCCTGCGCCGAGCGCGGGGACCCCGCGCGCGCGGAGGACCCGCGCGGAGGGCGGGGGCAACGGTTTTGCTTGGTTTTGGACGTGGTTGGAGTTTCCGTGAACCCGGGGCCTCTGGGCACCGTCGGGGGTCATCGTCGTCCTCCTGGTCCAGACCGCCCGCTGCCTGGGCCAGGGCCGCCCCTGTGGGCCCCAGGGGTGGCGCACTTGGGCCGCGCCAGGCCCTCCTGGTCGGGGCCCACGAGTCTGTGCAGTCGGCCCCGGGGCGTGAGATCGAGGTCGGCTCGGGGAGGGTCCCCGTAATAGTGTTCTCCGTGCCTGTCGGATGCTCTCTTGTGCATCCTGGGGAGGGGGCGCTCTCGAGTGTTCTTCAGTTCGGGCCGGCGGGGCGTCTCATGTTTGTTCTCGAAGGGTGGTCTTCTGTCCTATAGGTTGGGCCGTATTCGCCGTCCTAGGGCTCAGGACTGCCTTGGTCAGGGCTGGTTCTGGTGTGCAGCTGTCGCGGAAGCGAAAGACACGGGTACGCCAGAACTCGGTCTTGCCGACGCCTTTTGACGAGCGCGTCCTGGACTTTGACAGTCCAGTCTCCGTGGAATGTTTTCGGCGGGAGCTCGCGTCGAATTTCAGACTGGGTCTCGTCGTTTTCATGTTGGCCCCGTCAGGCCAACCCGAGTCTCCCAAATCTGGGTCTTACGTCTCCCCGGAGCTGTCGCGCCCGAAGAGGAGTGGCTGCGTCGCGCGAAGGAGGACGGTATCCAGCCCTCCCGGATCGCGTACAACGGCGTCCTGGGGGCTTGCGCCCGCGCCGCCCAGGTGGACCGCGCAGAGGAGCTTCTCGAGTGGATGCTCCGCGCGTCCGTGCAGCCTGACGAGGTCAGCTACTCGACTGTCTGTAACGCGTGCTCCCGCATGGGCGAGGTGGAGCGCGCCGAGGCGTGGGCGGAGCGCATGCAGAACGGAGGAGTGCGGCCCACCGGTGACGCCTGGTGGGACAACGACGGGCCGCTGCACACGCCTAAGCCGCTGAGGAAGGCGCTGTACTGTTTCTGCTCGGAGGGCCCCGCTGCTGTGGTCGAGCACCTGGAGCGCGCGCTCGAGCTCCAGTGGGTCTACGGGTTCCCCCGGGTGCCCCCCGGGGAGGCGCAGCTGACGCACGGCATATACAAGTACGTCGGCGGAATGCAGCCGTCCACCGCGAAGGAGTTCCTGAAGCTGGCGCCGCCGGGGTCTCGGCTCGTGCTGGACCCCTTCTGCGGCTCGGGCACCGTGCTGGTGGAGGCCCTCGCGGGCGGCATGGACGCCGTGGGCTGCGACGTGTCGCCTCTCGGCGTGTTCGTCTCCTCGCACCACTGCGACCTCGCCCGCGTGGACGCGGAGGAGCTGGCCGCCGCCGCGCGAGAGGCCGCGGCGGGGCTGCAGCGCGGCCCGGAGGACTGGCGGGTGCTCCGCGCGCGCCTCGGCGCGATGCGGCCGGGGCCCGTGCGGGACGCCCTCTGGCTCTCGGGCCGGACGAAAAGGGGAGATGGGGAAAGGGGGGGGGGGGGGGGGACGAAATCTGCTGCCTGCAGCTGGTTTCGGCCCCGCCGAGGTGGCCCGCTCCTCGATGGTACCTGGGCGCCTCCCAGCGCCGGGAGGCGCCGGGAACATCGGCTGCGCGAGCCGATTCTCCCCCCCCCCCCCCCCTCTTTGCTATCCCCCCCTTTCGCCCGGCCCGAGGTTCGTGCTCGCCGTGGCGGTGGCCACGGCCGCGCCGCCGCCGGCCACGGAGGACCCGGAGGCCGGAGGGCACCCGCGGCACGCTCGCCACCGAGCCTGGCCAGGCCGAGGCTGGGGCCCAGGCCCGGCGCGCGCGCGGCCTCCTGCCCTGCCCAGGAGGGCGCACGCGCCGAAGCGCGGCCCGGGGTCAAGCAGTTGCGAAGCGTCCTGGCGTGCCTCTAGGCCTGCCAATACATGGTCCAAGAACCGTGTGTGGTTTCCACGAGGTGTTCTCAGAACATTTCTGGCCGGGACTGTTTTGTTTTGGCACATCGGGGTTCTGTTCTAAGGACCGTGCCTTCGTTCTCAGGACAGTTCTGGGTTCTCAGAGCACATCGTGGTAGGCCTATAGGAATGCCTGGACGGTCGGTCCCTGCTCAACAAGGCGGGCCTGGTCAGGGCCGGTGGGGGGGGTGCGGGGCGGGCGCCCCCCAGCGAGGGGAGGCGCGCGCGGCCGTACTTCCTCTCCGCGGCGCAGAGGTACTGCGCGGGCCTGGCCTCCCTGCGGGCGGCCGTGCCGCCGGGGTGCAGCGCCCGGGTGCTGCACGAGGACCGGGGGCGACGTCGGGGGGCCCACTCGCCGATCACCCCTGGCTCGCCGATCGGGCTCCGCCCCGCCCAGGAGCGTGGGGATTCCCTCGCGGGGGCCTCTCTCGCCGACGTCGTCGGCGACGTGTCGCCGACTCCAGGTCGCGATGCTGCCTCCCTCCCCTCTGAGCCGATCCCTCCCGAGCGTGCCCCCTCTCGGAGGACTCGGGGGTTCGTAGGGGGGGGGTTCTCCCAAGGTGGGGCTGGGGGACGCACCCAGCTGGATGCTTGCATGTCCTTCTTCTAGGTTCCAGGGGCCGTTTGGAGCGATGTT
Organism: Prorocentrum cordatum; assembly: GCA_963575745.1. Classification (NCBI taxonomy): domain Eukaryota; class Dinophyceae; order Prorocentrales; family Prorocentraceae; genus Prorocentrum; species Prorocentrum cordatum. The sequence goes on along the minus strand of CAUYUJ010014384.1, from coordinate 398,320 downwards.
CCTCCAACCCGACCTCTGTCCCTACCCCACCTTTCAAACCCATGGTTCACTTTTAATTCTTCGCAAGTTCTCTGTTTTTTGGAGGGGGGGAGCCAAGATCCTTTCATTTCTAATTGTTGCATCCTGGGCCTCTTCCTGGCCACCATAATCCAATAGCCCTTATAACGGCGACGATGGAACACAGTGCCGGGGAACTGCTTTGAACATCACCAGTCGTTCAAAGCAGTGCCCCGGCACTGCTTTGAACGATGCGGAAATGCGATCAGCAGGAGCCTTCGTCTGTTCCTTCTCCTCTTCTCGTCGCTGTATGCTCTTCCTTGTCCTCCCTCCTCCCCCGTTCCCTCTCTAATTAATTACCTCGTTCTCCCAGTCTCACGCGCACTCTTCCTCCCCCCTCTCCTCCTCCTCTTCCTGCTTCTCCTCCTCGTCCTCCTCCTCCTCCGCCTCCTCCCCCTCATTTGTTATATTTCTCCGTCCTTGTCCTCCTGTCCCCGTTCTCCTTCTCCCTCTCCTCCTCCTCCTCCTCCTCGTCGTCGTCGTCCTCCTCCTCTTCCTCCTCCTCCTCCTCCTCCTCCTCTTCCTCCTCCTCCTCCTCCTCCTCCTCCTCCTCCTCTTCCTCCTCCTCCTCCTCCCCCTTTTCCTCTCCCTCCTCCTCCTCCTCCTCCTCCTCCCCCTTCCCCCTCTTCCTCCTCTGCTATCACTCCTCCATAATTCCTGTCCGCTCCTCCCCTTCACTGATCTTCCTCTTCGTCATCATCATCCCTTTCGTCGCACGCCTCTTAATCCTCAATCGGTTCCCAATCTTCTCGACTTTCTTGTCATCCGCGTCCTTGGCTGTTGGAGGGGCCTCAGGAATTCTCAGGGCTCTTGTGTTGCACGCGAAGGCACACCTCCCAGGAACGCATCATCCTCCTCACATTCACCCTCCTCCTCCTCATCCTCCTCCTCCATGCACGTTCGGCTCAAGCCCGCGCCGACGGTAGGTTTCACGGCGGTTGGGCGGGCTCGCGCCCGCCTCCGCGGCCTGCAGTCGGGGCAGAGATGCGTGCAGGGTGGGATGACAAAGCGGAAGAGGAAACACGGGCCGCAGTTGCGGATTCTTCAAAGAGCAGCGGCGGCGGTTGGGGAACAAGTGGGGGTTGGGGCGGCCGCAGTGGCGGATACGGCGGCGGAGGTGACCGCAGTGGCGGCTGGGGCGGCGGAGATTCTCTTGGCGGATGGAGAGGAAAAGCGCAGGATGGCGGCGACGGAAGTGACCGCAGTCGCGGATGGGAGGGCGGCGGATGGGGCGGCAACGGATGCGAGGGTTGGGGAATGGAGGGCGCCCGCTGGTGGGACGACGAGGGTGGCTGGTGGAATGCATGGGAAGGTGGCCGCTCGAGTGCCTCGGCAGGTTCTCCTGCCGCGGAGCCCGCGGCCGCAACAGCGGCGGGCAAAGGAGGCGGTCCCCTGCTTCCCCCAGGGCGCGAAGAACAAGGCGCAGTTGCGCTGTTTCAAATTGTGCGCAATGAGCCGCTGCCAATTTTCAAGTTGGAATTCTTCGAGAACTTCAGGGCGAACTGGAACGGCAATTATAAGCAGCACAACGCGGCCTTGAAGTGGTTCCGAGACGAGTACGAAGACCGAGAAAACCCTTTCGGCAGCCGCACGCCCGTCTTCGGAGGTACCGCAGTTGCGGAGGAAATTTCGAAGATCCTTAAGTACCGCGCAAAGGGGAAGGCGCAGGACAACAGGGATTGGGACTGGGACCACACTGTCAAAGTGCCGTGGTCTTGGCTGGAGATGGTCGCGCAGATGGATGGACCTACAATGCTGCGCGTCGTGTGCGGCCCTGACAATGACCGCAGTCGCGGGTTGGTCCGCTGCGAGTGCCGCCCGTGCCCTAGCAGTCTCGACAACATGAGGCACACGAAAGGGGTGGACAGAGGACAGGCGCAAAGAATCCCTCTGCCCCAGTGGGATTTCGTCCTCATCCGCGACGACGGCTCGGGCATTCGCGTCCACCCATCCTGGTCTAGCCCGAAGTTCAACACGTATGAGGTGGAGCCGCACTCGCATCCCGTGCGGGGCCCGAGGGCAGGTCTCGGCAAGAGCGATGGCCACGGAACGTTCACGTTCTGGAAGATGCTGCACGCCCATCCGAATCCTGGGCGGTTCGACGCGAGCAAGGGGGCGCAGCTGCAACCGCGGTGGTCCGCGCAGCCTTGACACCGCAGTTGCGGGATTGCGCAGCCATGGAACCGCAGTTGCGGAAACCGATCGCGTGACGCCGCGCTCGTTTGACTCACTATGCGCGCTTTCGGCCGCAGTTGCGGCGCTGCCTTCTAGCGACTTCATACAGCTTGGCCGCAGTTGCGGCGCTCCCACGACTGACCGCTGTAATTAGGTGCTTCGGGCGCGCATCACCTCCGTTGAAGCACTCGTGACGTTAATTAGCGCGGCCGCAGTTGCGGAGACAGGTACTTAAACAGATGGATCCGCAGTTGTTCGTCGTCCTCGTATCCCCTTCCCCGTCGTCCTCGTCGCAGTCTCCTCCCTCCGCCTTTCCTCCTCGTCGCAGTTCCTTCCGTTGGCCGTAGCCCGCCTCCGTTGGCCGAGTCATTTCCCGTCGTCCTCGTCGCTTTCCCCCCCGAGGGCCGCAGTTGCGGACTTTGTTGATTCCTCCTCCTCCGTTTCTTGCCCGTCATCCTCGTCGCAGTCCCCTTGCTCCTTTCACCCTCGTCTGAGCTCTTCGCGCCATCCTCTTCCGTCGCGTCCTCTCCATCCTCCTCTTCGCCTTCCTCGTCCTCATCCCCGCCGTCTCCCTCGTTGCCGTTCCTCTCCCAAGCCGGCCGCAGTTCCCCCGTCGGACGGGGGCCGCGCGCGGCCACGCCATGGACCCAGCTCGCAAAGCCGAGGTCGACAAGCGGTTCGCCGAGCTGAAGCAGCAACTGCGGGAAAGGCTCGGCGCGCAAGGGGCTGCCGCGGATGCCGCAGTCGCGGAGCCGACGGAGGACCGCAGTAGCGGAAGCCCCGAGCGACCGCCGCGCGAGGCCTCCCCGCAGTCGTCTAGCTCCTCGCGGGAATATCGGCCGCCGCCGCCGATAAGCGCTGCGAGTGGGAGCTCTGCTGGTGGGAGGCGCGAAGAGGCGCAGTTGCGCAGGGCGCACTTGACCCCCAAGGCAAAATGGGGGCCTCGGGCGCAGACGCCGACGAAGCAGCAGGACCAACCAGCAGTGACGGGAGCCGCCACCGAGACCGCAGTTGCGGGGGTGGCCGGCGAGCCAGGTGCCGCGCGCGGCTCATCTGGGAGCAGCGCGCCCTCGGCCGTGCTGCTCGCAGCCGAGTCCAAACGAGGCGCCCAACCCGAAGACGAGGCCGCCTCCCAGGAGAAAGCCGCCGAGACAACCGCCTCGGCCGATTCGCGGCCGAGGAAAAGGCCGCCTCCCACGGAAGACTCGCCGCTGTCAGAACCGCAGTCGCGGGGTCGCGCGGGGCCTCCGTCGGAACCGCAGTTGCGGGAAGATGCGGGAGCACCGCGGAAGAAGCAGCGGACCAGGTCCCCTCCAGGGATAAACTACTTTGGGGAACGCCCCAAGTGGAACGAAGGATTCCTTCGTACAGCAGACGGCAATCGGGTTCCGTCCACCATCGCTTTGGTGTTCAACGTGGTGGTCATCACGAAGGTGGCAACAAAGGAAGATGTCTTCAGGTGCATCTTGCACCAAACTGCGGCGGTCGTCTTCGTCGTATGGGACCCCGAGCTGTTCCGCACGGGGAACGTCGAAGGCGCTTGCAGCTACGACGTTCGCGTTGGACTCAGGAGTGCCATCGACAACGCTGTCGCTATGAAAAACGCCTCCGAGGAGCCTTACTGGACGACGGTTCCCCTGTTCAGAGAGACGGGCCTGGTGCTCGTGCGCCCGCACATCATCGCAGAGACCGCAGTTGCGGGTCATGTTCATGGGGCCACCCACGCCGTCACGATCCTGAGCTTTCGCCTGAAGGGCTCCGAGATGAATCCTGCCGCGGTGATCCGTTTTGCCGTCGTGTCCAGACACGCAGTCACCGAACGTCTCCAACACAAGATCACGCAAACAGAACAACAAGCGTGGCATCCAGCTTTCTTCAAGGACGCGGTTGCTGCCATCCATAAAAATGATGTGCGGTTCTTGTGCGGCCTGTTTGACATCCCGCCTGAGCAGCTCGCAGCATTGGGCCGCAGTTGCGGAGCCAGCTGCACCTGCCCGGTGGGGGTGGTGTTCAGGGCTGGACCCGCCCTGTTCGGAGGCATTGTGAAGGGCACACGCGTCATGCATCCGAATTACGTCCTCCCCATTGGCCCGTGCGACGTGCGCATTGCGGACTACAACATTGATTTTGCAGGGAGGCCGTCGAAGAACGATCCCCAGTGGCTCCCTGATTGGATGCATCGAACAAGCGACTCCATCATCTCTCGGCGCTGGGTTCCAGCGAAGTACATGCCCAAGTGGGAGGATGACCCTGACCGCAGTAGCGGAGTCAGAGAAAAGCTCCACTTGGCAGCGCTGCCCCCAATCGGCAAGGTCATTCAGAAGGAGCTCAACGAGAAGACCTTCAGCACGCACTGGTGCGAGGGCATCCACCAAAACATCGTCTTCGTCGGCCACGGACGCGCAAGTCGGGCGAGCAAGCGGAAGCACGAAGAGGCGCGATCTGCCGCAGTTGCGGACGAGCGGTGAGTGCGGCAAGACCGAGGAGCCGCAGTTGCGGAACAGAGCTCGGTACTAATTACTGGGCGCCTGCTGCCTGCGTAGTGCATCCCAGTGTAGGATAGCCCGCAGTTGCGGTGTTGCGGTTGCGGTGTAGGATAGCCCGCAGTTGCGGGGTTGCGGTTGCGAAGCCGCAGTTGCGGTTGCGTATAATAGGAGAGCACGCGGTTGCGAAGCCGCAGTTTGCAATAAGTGTGCGCGCGCTGGGTCATCATCATCGTCGTCGTCCGTCCTCGTCGTCGTCGCTGCCGTCGTCGTCGTCGCGTCTGTCGTCTGTCGTCAGCAGTCGTCGTCGGTCGTCGTCGTCGTCAAGTCTGTCGTCTGTCGTCAGCAGTCGTCGTCGTCGTCGTCCCTCCTCCCTCCTCCCTCCTCCCTCCTCCCTCCTCCCTCCTCCCTCCTCGTCCTCCTCCAGGCCGCATCCCCCCGCCACCTCCGTCCTAGCTCTCCTTCCCCTTCCCCTCCTCGTCCTCCTCCAGCTTGCACCCCCCTCCCTCCTCCAGCCTGCGCCCCCCCCAAGCTCTCGCCCGATATTTTGGATTAAAACTGAGCCTTCAGTCGTCCGCAGGCATTCGGCTCAGCAGGTCGTTGGGCTCCTGGCACACACGCCTCCACCCTGAGCGACGGACGTCGTGCCATAGTCCGCCATATCGGAGCTTTGGGCCGCAGTGGCGGACAGCGTCGGCACAGATATGAACGACAGCGTCGGCACAGATAATGCCGCAGTGGCGGACAAGAAAGCCGCAGTGGCGGACGAGACAGCCGCAGTTCCAGGCGGAACGCAAGGGATCTTTCAGAGGGCCAACGCCTTGAGGTCTAGATTCAGGACAGGGGACAAGGTGCGCCTCCCTGTGCTCATGCTCGCCCCGCACACGGGCAACCGAGGCGGGCACTACCCTCAGCAGGAAAGGGTTCGGGAACTCGCTGTGAAAATCTTCCTGGCTGGATTCACGCAAGCCGAAGCTGACCACGAAGGTGTCTGCGTTCAGATGTACCCAGCACAAGAGCTGGTGCTGAGAAAAAAGGAGGACCCGAAGTTCCAGACGTACACAGAGTACAATCTGGAAAAAGCGACCGGCCACCTCGCTGCGTGCTTCGACCGCAGTTGCGGAACAGACGTTGCGTATGGGACGTGTTCGCACTCCCACTTGTGCCTCGTGTTGCGGGCGTGCGCCCTGGGAGCCAAGTGGCCCATCCCCCAAGGCATGGAGTTCACGGAGGACGAGAGCGCGAGGCTGAAGCGCGTGCTCGATAAGGACGGCAATCTCGACATGGCCGCAGTGGCGGAACATGACCCTGTCGCTAAGAAACTCGTGCAGGGGGGTATGCTCATGGAAGTGCTTAGCTGGAAAATCATGGACGAGGAACCCACTGGTGCTTCGCTCATCAGCCAGTCCCTCAATAAAGGAGCCGATTTTGCGTTGCGAACGACTGAACTCACCGCGCTCCGTGTTCTGTGCAAGGCTGTTGACGCGGAGCTGCACGCCGCAGTTGCGGATCAGGTTGCCTTTGACAAGGTCAAGCTCTCCGTCATGCACGAACTCGATCGAGTCGTTCAGGACCCAGACTTCATTGAGCTGTTCTCGTTCGTTGTTGGGCTCGGGAGCACGAAAGCGCAGTTCATCCCCTTGCTGCTCCAGTTCTGCGAGGTCTACGTGAACTCCAGGAGAAGGGCCCTTCGGCTCGGTGCCTTCGGGGCAGCCAGCGAGCTTCCCGACGACGTGCCGTGGGTCAAGGTTGCCGTGGTGATGCGATGCTACAGGAACGCGCCTACGAGGAAGAGGGGCGTTGACACTCCTGTGTGGTGCCCTGACCCAGAACAATCGTGGAAGAAGAAGGAGTTCCGAGAATTCCTCATCGACATGAACTCGGCTCTCCGTTTGTACTTGTTCACGCTGAGCAAGGCCATCGACGGCATGGGCCCTGAGAAGGCGATCGAGTTCAAGGCGAACCTGTGCATACTGACCGCAGACGGCTTCATACAGTACCTGAAGGACACCAGCTTCAAGGAACGAAGTATCCCAGGACATCGTCAGGCGCTCCTCCGCGCTTGCGCGGAGGCCACGGGGAAGGTGGAGCCGAAGTCCAATCGGGACGCCCTTGAGAAGGCCCTCGGCGAAGTGGGAGTCCGAGGCGGGAAGCCCGATTGGTTCGATTTCAACGCGTTGCCGCGCCCAGAACCGAATGAGCCCGCAGTGGCGGGGAAGACAAAGGCTTCCGCAGAGGAGCGCGAGTTGATGCCGACGGTCATTTCCTTTGACCCCACGACGCAATTACCAACGAACCACCAGCGCAGCAGGGACACGACGGCCATTCCACGCGGATCCTTCCCTTTGCCAATCGCCGAATGGAGGCGTTCAGCGGCAGCGAAGGAGCTGGGGCGGGAGCCTGCTTTGGTCAGCGCAGTGTTGCTGTGCCTTTGGGCGCGCCACATGTCCGCAGTTGCGGAAGCGCAAGTAGAGGTGTTGCAAGACGCTGACACAGAGAAACGCACCGTCAAGGCAACCGCTGCAAACGACGAAAAATGCATCGAGTTGTGGCCGTGCGTCCCAAAGGCATCCAAGGTGCACGCCGCAAGCACGCACCCCGAGAGGGTGGCCGTGCAAGTCTGGGTGAAAGGAGATCCAAATGGGGCCACGCCCACGACCTTCTACTTGCACCCCGAGTTCAAGCCGCCTGCGGACAAGACGCCCGCCGACGTGGCTGACCACGATGTGCGGTTGAGAGCATGGAAGTGGGATGCGCAAGAGACAATGCACGTCTTCTGGGCAGTCAACAGAGTCACGGAACAGGAGATCCAGCAGAGAAACAGCCGTAATGAAAGCGCAGTTGCGCGCATCAACATGGAGCTGGAGACGAAAGAATTGGCGGTGTGCGTGCCTGGGACAGGCGGGGTCGTGCTCGCCGTGAATGTCCCTGTGCTGGTGAATACCACGGCCGTGAAGAAAGGAGAAGAGCTCCTGTGGGAGGCGAGACCCAAAACCGCACCGAAGAAGAAGGCGGCCGAGGAGACGTGGAAGACGGACGCGGCCAAGAGGGCCAAAGGGAAGCCTTCGGGCCAGCCCGCGCCGAAGAAATCGAAGAAAGGGTTCGACGAAAGCGGGAAGATGTCGCTCTAAGTAATTCAGAAGCCGCAGTGGCGGCAGTCAGGGCGGCTTGCTCGCGTGACCGCAGTTGCGGGCAACAGGCCGAAGGGGGGGCGCACGCGTGACCGCTGTTGCGGAGCGCTCGTGTAGTTTGCAGTGTCACTTGCTGATGCCGCAGTAGCGGACCGCTGACGATCGAGCACGGAGGTTCGAAACGGACCTCCTCCCTCCCTTCTCCCTCTCCTCCCTCGCCCTTCCTCCACTTCCTCCCTCTCTCCTCCTCCTTTCTCCCCTTCCTCCCAAGCTGGAAGCCGAAACTACTCATTTCCTCACTCCCTCCCTCCCTCCCTGGAGGCCCTGGAGGGCGTCCGCCCTGGAGGGCCTGGAGGGCCCTGGAGGCCCTGGAGGGCCTCCCTGGAGGCCCTGGAGGGCCTCCCTGGAGGCCCTGGAGGGCCTGGAGGGCCCTGGGCTGAGGGCGGAGGCCCTGGAGGGCCTCCGCCCTCAGGGTGCTTCAAAGCAGTGCCGCGGCACTGCTTTGAAGCATTTTGGCTTCAAAGCAGTGCCGCGGCACTGCTTTGAAGCACCCGGGTGCTTCAAAGCAGTGCCGCGGCACTGCTTTGAAGCCCAGATGCTTCAAAGCAGTGCCCCGGCACTGCTTTGAAGCACCCTGAGGGCGGAGGCCCTCCAGGGAGGCGCGAGGATCGCAGGGACCGAGGGAGGCCCTCCAGGGAGGCGTTCAGCTCGCCATCTGGCTCAACCGCGCGCGGCCCCACTGCCCGCACCCCCGCCTTGCCCGCAGTTGCGGCTGTGTCCAGCGCAGTAGCACACATGCCGACTTCGAGCGAATGGAGCCCTGTGTGCGTTGAGAAGGTCTTGTGCATCCGTGGAGGTTGGCTTGCGCAGACCACCCCCGTCCCCGAAAAGGATGTCAAGGTGCTCCACGCATGGCCCCTCGGAGAGATAACTTTCGTGCACGTGAACATGCAAAAGCCTTGGCTGCTCAAGGTGTGCGCCAAAGGTAAACCGACCGCAGGGGCCTTGAAGGCCTCCAAGGCCTGGGACGCGCTGAAGAAAGAAGTCGCGAAGCAGGGCGGCGCCGCAGTTGCGGACGATGAGAGCGACGGCGACGCGGGGCACGAAGCAGATGACCCCATGTCGGCCCTGGTCAGCTCCACGGACGCCACGAAGAAGCAGGCAGCGACCCCGACCAGCGCCAAGAAGCAGAAGACTGGAACGCGTTCGGCGGCTACTGGCCTGCCCAGGGGCGAGGCCGTGGAGTCGGCCATAGCCACTGTGCACTCTGTACAGATGCCCGCAAAGAGCCCCATGAAGTTTCCGCACGACACGGCCGTTCGAAACGTGCGGGTGGCCAGCTTCAAGCGGAGGACGTTGTGGCTGGACGCTGCAGACCTTGGGTGGCTGATCGACATGATCGTGGACGACGTGAGCCTCGGCGGTGTCCCCGACATCGGCGACGGCGACAAGGACGAGGCCGCAGTGGCGGACAGGGACTGGGCAACGGCGGTTGACCCTGCCACCCCGCTGGCGAAGCAAAAGGAGGTCGACCCCCTCGTGGCGCAGGGGAGCGGCTCTGGCTTCACCGTCGTTTGGGACTTCAAGGGCGCTTGGGTCGCGACCATCACGCGAGAGTGTGCCAACAAGGGCAAAAGGATCGAGATGGAGGTGAAGAAACTTACAAAGAAGAAGTGGCAGTCGGCGCAGTCGGTGAAGGGCTACGACTACGAGTGGGAGGGCATGACGCAGCACCAGCGCAAGCAAGCGGCTCTGGATTACCTCGAGCTCCAAATCCCCAGTCTGTTCGACTGAGGCCCGAAGCCGTATGGGCCGCAGTTGCGGTGTGGCTACTGAGTGCCCGCAGTTGCGGGGTGGCTGGGTGCGCGTGAACACGCGGAGGGCGAGGCGGTGTGAGGAGGCAGGCGGAAGGTTTAGGGTGTTCCACGGGTGCACGCCGTAGTGCGCCAACTTGTGTGGGCGAGCGTTTTTCTTAGAGAAGCATGGAGTGAAGCATTGAAACCCTGTGCGCGCGATGATTGGGGCTTCCGCGCGGGCGTTGTTGAAAAGTACCTCCTTCTTCGCCCCTCCGCATCGTCTTCAGTTGCTCCTCCCTCCTCCCCTCCCTCTTCCTAGTTCTGTAGCCCGCAGCCGTGTGCCCGGCCCGAGTCGTTCGCCACGCGACCGCTCATGGATGTTCCCGTGGGGCGGACATGGTATGGCGAGGAGGACGGCGAGCATTTCGAGGTGGAGTGGCTCCATTACGACAGCGGCTGCGCACCGAGGAAAACGAAGTATGGCACCACTGGGCTCGCCAACATCTTGGGCCGCAGTAGCGGCGTTCCGTGCCCCAAGAAGATAAAGGTGCACGCATGTGCGGATTTTCCGTGCCTAGCGAAGTGGCCCGCGTCGCAGTACGGCCTTGTTGAGCCGCCTCGCTTTCATTTGCGGCCGTCTGCTTGGCGACCGGGCGCGACGCCACCCCCCGCAGTTGCGGCTCCAGGCGGCACCGCAGTTGCGGCTCCCTCGGCCCCTGCACACATAGCACCAGCAACACCAGCAGAACTCGCAGCTCCTGCGCAAGAAGGACACGCAGCTCCAGCACCAGAAGCACCCGCAGAACCCAAACCTCCAGCAGCCCCTGTGCCCGAAGCACCCGCAGCAGCAGTCCCCCAGCTCCTCCAGCTCAAGTGCACGCAACACCAGACCCGCCTGCTGCGCAGGAGACCGCAGTTGCGGTTGAAGCTCCTGAGGGAGTGGAAGCGGACAAAGACACACCACTTCCAGCACGCTTGCCACCAGCGCGGCCGCTGCCAGAGAACTGGTCGAAGACGCAGGTCGCATTCTTCCCGTGCCCAGACCCAAAGGCTGCAGCACGAGTTGCGGCGCCTGTTGGCGACGCCTTGCGGCCACGAGTCGCGGCGCCACCCCTGGCGCCAGAGAAAGGTGTACCTGTGGAAGACGCGCCAAAGATCCAGGCCGCAGTGGCGGCGACGGTGCCTGACGTCGTGATGGCTCTCCTGAGGCAGATTCTGTCCGAGAATTCCTACATAGGGTATTCAGCTTTCATGCTGTTTGCCTTGCGGTTCGGGCGTCGACCTTACGTGTGGGAAGGCGAGAACCGCAAGGACCTCCTTGACTTCTACATGCCTTGGGCAAAGGAGAAGTGCACTGAGCCATGCGCCGTCGACGGCGTGGCGTGCGTACTCGCCGCTGCTGAGGATCTGTTCGGGGAATGGACAACGGTGGAACTCAGGCCCGTGACTCCCGAGAACCCTCTCCATGAGGTGCGCCACTGGGTGGCCGCAGTTGCGGTGGGTGGCGTGTGCTCTGAGGGGGCGGACGCGTTGAACAGGTTCTACGGTCCTCTGGGACAATGGGTCCTAGGGACTGTTTGCGATGGAAACTGCGGCATTGACCTTATGGCGATGATGTTGCAGAAACCGCAAAATGCCGAGACGCGCAAATGGCTTCGGGAGGAACTGTACGATTTCGGGGTGCGCCGCTGGGACGAACCGTGGTTGCACGACATGCTCGTTGTCACGCAGGAACTAACCTTGGAGGAGGTGCGGGCGTACCGCAGTTGCGGGGCCAGCGGCCCTGCTGGACCCATGGTCCTGCACGACTCCGAGGGCGAGGGCGAACCAGCAGAGGCGCCGAGAGAGGCGAGCGCGCCACGCCCCGCTCTCATGGCGGCGTTAGAGTGGCAGACGGGCGTGCAGGACATGGGTATATTGCTTGCCATGGCTGAGGCTATGCCCGAGGCGTTGCAGGAGGAGCAGATCAGGGCGCACGCACTGGCCAGCGCACGCCCAAAACCCGAAGTTGCGGAACAGAAGCGGCGCGTGTGCCCGCACATGCTCAGAGACCGCGAACTGGTTTGCAAAGAACTGGAGGCGCACGCACGCAGTTGTGGTTGGATGGGCGAGGGCGTTCTGCCACGGAATTCAATCGCGTCTTTTTGCGGGCGGTTCACGTGGCCGAAGGGCATGGGGGTCGTCCAGCAGCGCCAGGCCGTCTCCAAGTGGTTTCAAAACTGGCGCACACAAGGTGGACATGGCACGGCGGGCGTGCATGGCCGACGCCGCGCGCGGGGCAACCAAGGGCGCCCGAACAAGGCTCCATGGCTGGAAGCCGCTCTGTACGAGTGGTGGTCCCACATGAGGTACTCCGTGGACTGGAAGGCGGTGGCCAAGCGAACCGCAGTTGCGGAGGAGAGGCCCAAGATGTTGGCCAGGTTCTCCCAATCCCTGCTGGTTACGAAGGCGAAGCAACTCGTCGCGGACTACTGCGTGGAGACAATGAAGCGGGGAGGCAAACCGATGGTGCCGCAGTTGCGGCCTCGGTGGTGGGTGAAGTGGCGGCGCTCCTACGGCCTGAGCATGAAGAAGCCGAACCGCAAGTACAAGGTGCCAAAATGGTTGCTCCAATCTCGTTTTGAGACTATGATCTTGAACGTGGCCAGGGTCCGCGCAGCTGCAGAGGAGCTTCTGGGGTACGACCCGCACATCCTGAACTGGGACCAGTCGCCCTTTCACCACAACGAGTCGTCGTCGGCCTCGAAGCCGACCTTGGCTGTGAAGGGTGGCATTGTCCCGCTTGTCGAGGCGCATGACGACAGCAGGGCTCGGTGGACAGCGAACCTGACGGTGTCGAGCGACGCGGAGGACATCCGCAGTTGCGGACCACCGCCGGCGGAGCTAATGTTCAAGGGGGGATCTGTCATCGCTGAGGGCTTGGCCGCACATGCCCGCAGTCGCGGCTATCCGTCTTGGGTGAGCACGGCGACGTCCGAGAAGGGGTCCTACCGCGCAGACGACGTTGTATCATTCTTGCAGCGGCACTTGCGGGCCTGGCCCGACGACCCGCAGTTGCGGGGAAAGTGGCGCATCCTCATGGCCGACGACCATTCCCCGCACAAAGCAGACGCTGTGCGGAGACTCGCCTGGCAGCGCGGCTACGTGCTGATCATTCACGGCGGGGGGACGACCGCAGTTGCGCAGCCCGTGGACACGGACTTGAACCAGCACGTGAAGCGCCGGTACATTGCCCTCGAGACCAAAGCGCTGGTGCAGCAAATGGCGTTGGGGAAGCACGTGCCGCAGTTGCGGCGTTCCGATTGCGCCGACTTGATGCTGTCAGTGTTGGAGAATGTGCAGTTGCACTTGGACGCCGCGAAAGGTTTCCTGAAAGTGGGAATTCGAGCGCCCTTCGACAAGTCAGGAGATCTCGAGATTTGCCGAGAGGCGGCGGAACTCTGGGAAGCAGGGGGGCTGCGAGCAAAAGTGGACACCGCAGTCGCGGAGGTGAGGGAAGAATGCGAGCAGAAACGTTTGAAATGGTCCTACAATGACGTGCTGCGTCTCATACACGAATACGAGAAACACGACGCCACAGATTCCGTGTTGGAGAAGCTCGGCGACGAAGCGCTAGGCCAGGAGCCAGGCCACGAGGAGGGCGATGAGGAGGGCGGGGAGGAGGAGGAGGAGGAGGTGCACGAGGAGCACGAGGAGGACGAAGAGCAAGAGGAGGCCTCGTGGGCCGAGGCTCTTGCGGAACAGTGCGATGCCGCAGTTGCGGCACCTGGGCCTCAAGGATCCTCGGTATCCATGGACTGCGTGGTCGACGCAGAGGCGGCCGAGCAGGTGGCAGTGGCGACGTCCTTGGCAGAAACGCTCCGCGAGGCGGAAGATATGCTGCGCCAAGTGGGCATGGAGAAACTAGCGCAGGATTGCCGACAGCAACGACACAAACAAAAGAAGCGGTTGAGAGAGCTGGCGCGGGAGGACAACGAGGTCCTACGAGCGTTGACTGCCCAGCGAGACCACGAAGCCGCAGTGGTGGCGAAAAAGCGGCGCCTGGCTCTGGAAGCGAACGACAGGACGAAGGCGTTGCACGATCTCAAGAAGCAGATTCGAGAGGCCGAGGCCGCCTTGAGGGCAAAGAAGGAGGCCGCAGTTGCGGTGGAAACGGCTTTGGCTAACAAACACGCCCTAGCGCAGTGGAATCCCGAGGAGTTCAAGATCAAGAAAAACAGGATGGCAGCTCTGGATCGCCTGGCTCGCGGAAAAGGCGTCCTCTCAGACGAGCAGAGGGGGGAGTGGGCATGGTTCAAGACGCATTGGGACGAGGAGATGTGCAAGCAGCACAAGGAGCAATGGCCGCTCACGTTTGCTGGGTGGCTGCAAAAAGTCGCGAACGACGCGGCGTCTGGGAACCGTTCGGCGCTGTCGCAGTTCGTGCATTCGGAAACAGTGAGAACCCTGGGAGGGCAAATGGCGCTGGTAATCCCAGCCCTAGCGTGATGCAGGCCGCAGTTGCGGACCCACAGGAAGTCCAGAGGGAAGTTGTTTTTCCAAGCGGCTCCCGCGCGGGCAGGAGATGAGGCAAAACCGCAGTTGCGGTCTTCCTGCTGCTGTGAAAATAATCCTTTCACAGTCCCTTGCAATCGTCGCCCTCCTTCTGCTTCTCCGCCAGTCCATTTGTTGTTCTTTCGGTTCCTTTGAGTCCTCGCCCTCCTTCTGCCACTCCTCGAATCCTCTTTGTCTCCTCCCTCCATCCGACCCCATGCCCATTCACGATCCATTTCCGTAGCCACCGTGGCTCGAGGTGGCGCACGCGAAGACGCAAGCATGTGGCCGCCCGCGCGCCCGAGCGCATCCTCAGGGAGTATGGACCGTGGACCTCGATTCGCCAGAACGGTGTTCATCCACAACGCTGAGGAGGAGGAGGGAGGCAAAGACGAGGAAGCCGCAGTTGCGGATGATGACGACGACCAGCGGACGCAAGATGGCGACAGCACCGTCGCGTCCTCGGCTGCCTCCGCTGACGAGGCTGAGTCCCAGGGAGGTGCGGGAGCCGCAGTTGCGGCAGCACATGACTCCTACATGCCGAGAGTGTTGTCGTCGCGGAGACCCTGGAAACGGGTGCCCATCATCGAGACAAGCAATCTGTCGGAAAAACAAAGAGCTCTTGTCGACGCATGGGAGGAGAAAACGGAGTTCGAAGCGGGACGGGTCGGCTTCTACGTGGCCAACTTCGGAGGGACTGCAGCTAGACCCACGCAACGCGCGGACGAGTGGGCGCAGCTCCGCGCGAACCCTGCCCAGATCATCGCCCTCTGCGAGTGCGACGACGAGACCTGCGCGGTACTCAGTGGGGAGCACGACGCGAGGGACAGTGCAGCCGCAGTTGCGGACGATAGGTTTCGGAGTCGGACTCAATACAACTACCTGTGCGTTAAGGGCGGCGAGCCATCAGGGACCCTCCTTGTTGGCATGAGGGACCGCAGTGGCGGCCACATTGAACACGTAGACTTTGCGAGACTCTTCCACAAGCAGGAGAAGTCCAAAACGAAGAAGAAGAAGAAACAGTCCGCAGTTGCGGAGGCTCCTGCGCCAAAGCTGCACAACAAGTACTCCAGGGTGATGGTGGTGCGCGTCCACCTGGACCAGGCCGTGACCCATTTGGGGGGCTCCTTCAACGTCATGGCGGTGCACGTCCACCACAGCTTGGCCAACCAAGACTGGGGCGTCACGAAGCTCCATGAGTTCTACAACTGGTTCGTCGCCTACGTCAGGGAATGGGACGTGAAGGTCTGCATGGGGGACTTCAACATGTGCATGTTCCAGCTTGTGTCCTGGTGCCGCAATTGCGGCCTGACTGTGGACGTCGCCGCGTGGACCCCCTGGAAGACAGCAGGCGGCCAGCCCAGGGCAGACAGCATGGCGATTTTGTTCATAAACTGTCCTGGGCAGTACAAGCTTCACCATGGCCTGGGTGTTCTGCACGACCGTGAGGGCGGATTCTTGACGACCCAGCATGATCCGTCTTTCCCTGTCTTCGACTACACGAATGGCCCTGGGAAGATGCTTCAGACTTACGTGCCCAAGGCTGAGCCCGTTGAAAACAAGATGCGCGCCTTCCTGACGCCATCTGGCGAATCCTTGACCGCAGTTGCGGAGTTCGAGCAAAGGATGGCGCGCAGGGAACGCGACGATTGGGTGCGCCATCCCTTCAGAGTGAAGCAGGGCAACCTCGACGACAAGATATGGCATGGCGCCTTCGGCAGGGCGAGGCACGGAGCGCACTTCCCTCTGGTGGCTTTCACGCACAATACGTGCCGCAGGTCACCTGAAAGACTCGCCGCGAGGTTGGAACGCAGGAAGGGCGGCAGGAAGGGCGGCAAGAAGGGCGGCAAGAAGGGCAGCTACGCGGACACCGCAGTTGCGGGGAAGGGCGTCCGACCCCAGATGGGAACCGCAGTTGCGGGGAGAGACGCTGGGGCTGAGCGAGCTGGGAACACGCCACCGCCGCAAGCTGCCAACGGCGACGATGCGACCCCTTCTTGTGCCGCAGTGGCGGCTGGGTCCTGGGACGCCAGCGGCAGCGGCGCATGGGAGGCGCGCAGTCCCGCCACGAGATGGCAGGGCTGGTCCTGGTGGGACTGGAGCTCGAGCGAATGGGGCGCTGATGGCGCGCAGTGGTGGCCCTCTGATCATGCCGCAGTTGCGGACAATGCCCCTGAGGGCTCGCCTCCTCAGCGTGAAGTCGAGTGGGGCTCGAGCGGGCGACCTGCCGAGCGCCCTCCGTGGAGCTTCGAGGGGCAGTGTTGGTGATGGCCGCAGTTGCGGGCAAGTGGAACATGATGTTGATTGCCGCAGTTGCGGACAGTGTACGCTGGAAAAATCATCATCATCATCAATCATAGTCATCATCATATCATCATATCATACGTTCAAAGCAGTGCCGGGGCACTGCTTTGAACGCGTTCAAAGCAGTGCCGGGGCACTGCTTTCGATCGTCGCCTCGTCGCAGTTATAAGGGCTATTGGATTAGGGGGCCAGGAACAACTAGAAACGAGCACACTTCGAAATGAGCACGACGAGAAATGAACGACGTGCACGTCCCTCGGAAGGACAACCGCGGGCTGCGCCTGGACCCCCCCGCGGACGCCATCGTGACCTCGCCCCCCTACCCCGGGGTGTACGACTACCTCGCCACGGCCGGCCTGGCCCGCCGGCGGGTAGCCCGCGGCGCCGCCGGCGCCGCGCTGCCAGGCTGCTGGCTGGGTGTTGTGCACTGAGGGGGGGGGGCGACCACCGGGGGGGCAGCGAGGGCCGCAGAAAAGGAGCCCTCTGGGGCCCCCAGAGGGGGCCCTTTGGGGCACCCACCCGGAGATCCGGCGCTCCAAGAAAATTGGGGCGGCGGGATTTTGGCCATGTTGGCCTCTGGGGGCCCTCGCAGGGCCTCGGGAGCGACAAAAAACGGCTCAGGACGAAAAACCGGTCCTGGGGAGGCGGTCCGGACCTCCAGGGCCCACGCATCGAGAAAATTGGAGCAGCCCTATGTCTGGGTAAGGGGCCTTACAGAGGATCCCAAAGAGGGCCATCAGGGTCTGAAAAAAATGCACCTTGCTCACCCCCTCCCATTGCTCGCCCCCTCCGTTAAGCAAGGGCTCCCACGAGGGCGCGAAGTTATTCGCGCTTCGCGCTTCGCAGTCCTCGTTCCTTCTCCCCCTCCTCTTTGTGCTCCTTTTCTCCCTGGGGGGAGGCGGCGCGAGAGCGCGAAGTCATTCGCGCTTCGCGCTCCGCGCAGCGCGAGAGCGCGAAGCTGGGATCCCTATAGGTTGAGCGACGCCCAAGGCTTCCTGCGGGGCCCTCTGGCGGCGGGGGCGCCAGGCGCCGCGGGCGCCGCGGCCTCGGCGGTCGAGGAGCTGGGCGCCAGGCGTGGGTGGCTGGAGCGCGGCCCCGCGGAGTTCGCGGAGGCGTGGCAGCGCCAGCAGGAGCAGTGGCTGGCCGCCGCGTTCCGGAGCCTCCGCCCCGGGGGCACCGCGACGCTGAAGATCGGCGACGGCGACGCCGAGCTGGAGGGGGGGCACTACGTGGACAACCTGGCGTCCACGCTGCGGGCCGCCGAGGCGGCCGGCTTCGCGGTCGTGGCCACGGCCACGATCGAGAGTTGCGCGGACGAGGCCCCGCCCACGCAGCAGCCAGCCCGGCCCTCCAATATCGCGGAGCAGAGCGAGTTGAGGCATTGGCAGCCCAAAGTCGGTCCTTGGGCCCTCCCTGGGCGCTTGCGCTGCGTCCAGTCGTGGCGACGAGGGGCCCCCGAGGGCCAACTAATTACCGGTGCCTCAATTGGCCCTGTTCAGAAATTCTGCCCACCGCGCAGCAATCCGTCCCCAGCGGGGCTGCCGGGGGCCACTCCCGCGCGGCACCTCGCCGGCCTCGCGCTGGGGGGGCCGCCGGGGGGGGGAAACACCTTAGGGAACAATTTTTACCCCCAGACGGCACTCGGCGCAGTGCGGGGCCGCCGGGGGTCCCCGCCCGCGCGGCACTCCACCAGTTCCCATGCTGGAGGGGCTGCCAGGTGGACCCCTCCCGGGGGAATGGAAGGCGGGCGCCTCCCGCAACGCGTCGGGCGTCACCCTCCAGACCCTCGGCCGCGGGGAGGGCACGCAGGCCAAACGCTGGGGGGCCCGCCTGCGGGTAGGTGCCCGCGCCGGGCGGCCCGGCCAGGCGCGCGGTCCCGACACTGCGGGCCGCGTCAAGCCCAGCGGAAGGAAGGGGAGGAGGAGGAGGAGGAGGAGGAGGAGGAGGAGGAGGAGGAGAGGGGAGGAGGAGAGGAGGAGAGGAGGAGGAGGAGGAGGGCAGGAGGAGGAGTGAGGAGGAGGAGGCGGCGGAGGAGGAGGAGGAGGCGAGGAGGAGGAGGAAGGAGGAGGAGGAGGAGGAGGAGGAGGAGGAGGAGTGGGAGGAGGAGGAGGAGGAGGAGGAGGAGGAAGGAGGAAGGAGGAGGAGGAGGAGGAGGAGGAGGAGGAGGAGGAGGAGGAGGAGGAGGAGGAGGAGGAGGAGGAGGAGGAGGAGGAGGAGGAGGCGAAGAAGCGGGACGGAGGAGGAGGCGGAGGAGGAGGGCGGAGGAAGGACGGAGGCGGAGGAGGAGGAGGAGGAGGCGGATGAGGAGGAGGATGGAGGAGGAGGAGGCGGAGGAAGCGGAGAAGAGGAGGAGGAGGAAGCGAGAAGGAGGAGGAGGAAGAGGAGGAGGAGAGAGGAGGAGGAGGCGAGGAGCAGCGGCGCAGGAGCAAGGAGGAGGCGGAGGAGGAGCAGGAACAGGAGGGAGCCGGAGAAGGAGCAGGAGCAGGAGCAGGAGCAGCACAATGGTCGATGATGTGTGCGTCTAATAGCGACGCAGCAAGGGACCCCCAAAAAGGAAGATGAGCGGACCAGGCGTCGAGAAACCACCTAAAGGGGGTCGATCGCTCCGCTGTGGGGCCTGCACGGGGGATGCAGGAGGAGGAGGAAAGAGGAGGAGGAGGAGGAGGAGGAGGAGGAGGAGGAGGAGGAGGAGGAGGGAGGAGGAGCAGGAGGAGGAGCAGGAGGAGGCGGAGTAGGAGGAGGAGGAGGCGTGAGGCAGGCGGAAGCAGGCGAGCAGGCGGAGGAGGCGGAGGACGGGGAGGAGAGGGAGGAGGAGGAGGAGGAGGAGGAGGAGGAGGAGGAGGAGGAGGAGGAGGAGGAGGAGGAGGAGGAGGCGGAGCAGGCTGAGGAGGAGGAGGGAGGACGAGGAGGAGGGCGCGGAGGAGGGGAGGAGGAGGAGGACGGCGGCGGCGGCGAGAGAGCGAGGCCCACAAGACCCACGGCATGCTGCGCACGGAGCACGCGGTCCACCTCCGGCGGCCGCTGCCCGCCGAGGGGGGGCCTCCCCCGCGGGCGGCCGGCGCCTGGCCTTCGACCTGGCGGCCGCCCTCGCCAGCAGCAGAAAAAAGCGTCCGCCGTCGCCGTCGCTCCTCCTCCTCCTCCTCACTCATCATCCTCCCCTCCTACCTCCTCACTCCCTCTCCTCTCCTCCTACTCCTCCTCCTCCTCCTCCTCCTCCTCCTCCTCCTCCTCCTCCTCCTCCTCCTCCTCCTCTGTCGCCGTTTTCGGGCCTTCGGGGCCCTCCGCGGGCCCCAGGAGTGTCCCAGAACACGGCCCAGGAGGAAACATGTGTCATGGGGAGAGATCGGAGGAGCGTATTTATACACCAAGCCATTCCCCGGATGTAGAGTTCATCGCAGGTTTTTTTTTTTCGGCGCCGCCTGGTTTTCCAATCTTCTCTCGTGGACAGGTGCTGCGTGTCCCCTCCGCTGCGCCGCGCGTCTTCCTCCTCCTTCCCTCCGCTGCGCCGCGCTTGCCCAAACGCGCCCCAGACGGGGCGCATGGCATGCGCGCTCTCTGTCGGCAGCTGCGCTAACGCCGTCTTGGCCCACGCGCTCTGCAACAAAACGCCCCGAACAGGTCGGTGCATAGATGTACGCCTCCCAGGAGATGCCGATGCCGCTGCTCAGTCCTGGAGTGCCCTGGTCGCCACGGCCAGATCTCTCTCGAGATTCTCACCGAGATGCACCAGGGAGGGCGTCGGGGCAGCGGTGCCAGTTCCTTTTGGTCTCGGCGCCGTCTCCGAGGTGAGAGCGAAGAGGCGACGGAGTGGTTTGGGTACAGTCATCCCGCATAGCAAGGATGGGCAACCTTCCCAAGGGGGTACCCTTGCATCCTTGCCCCTTCGGTCTGTAAATCGGGCACGCCCCTCTACAGGAGGGAAATTCAAGAATAACATAAACATGATATGAGGACGATGTTCGACTACTTTTGTTTTTTTGTTGGTTGATTGTTCATTATCTTCCATTTTTCATCATCTTCTATCCTTCGCTGCTTTCGCTGGCCGCGCCCCGCTCGAAAAGCTTCGAAACGGGTGCCCAAGGCCCTTGCATCCTCATCGTGCATCCCTACCATGCTGGTTGGCCGTAGTTTTCTGCGCAGCCGCCGAGCCGGGTCGGTCCCGGAGGAGCCTCCCTTCGAGCGACTCCTTGCGGAGCCCGTGGCCGCCCGCACACCTCTTGCGATGGTCTACACTCAGATAGACAGTTATCGGGCTTGGAGGAGGAGGAGGAGGAAGAGGAGGAGGAGGAGGAGGAGGAGGAGGAGGAGGAGGAGGAGGAGGAGGATGGGAGACATGATCAGGTCGTCCGTATTACCGCGTATGTTGAATGTGTTTATTACACAGTCGTGCCTTGTATTTTCCCAGCCCCCTCCTCCCAACCCGATTATTGCCTTCGTCATGCATGGTCTGAGCGCTTCTCCCCCCTTGTGCACAGCTGGCACCTCCGCAGCACGGCGCCCGTTTCGACCGCACGGAACGACCGCCAGCGCTGCGACCAAACATGCCATTGGCAGTTTTTGGCCTGTGGGGACATCAGACAGGGCCCCAGGACCATCAACAAAACACGACTCGAGATGGGCAGCCGTCCCTGGGGAAGGGGTGGAGGTCTCGGGGGGCCAACGATGTGAAAGTGTCACGACGCTGGGGGTCTCGGGTTTCGGACGTCGAGATCGTAGTTGGGCCTCGGGAGGCCCCCAGGGGACTACAGGGATTTCTGGAGCCCCTCGGGACCTCCTCATCCGTCCGCCTACCTCCGATCTGGCGCGCGCGCGCGTGTGTGTGTGTGTGTGTGTGTGTGTGTGTGTGTGTGTGTGTGTGTGTGTGTGTGCGTGCGTGTGCGTGCGTGAGTGCGTGCGTGCGTGCGTGCGTGCGTGCGTGCGTGCGTGCGTGCGTGTGTGTGTGTGTGTGTGTGTGTGTGTGTGTGTGTGTGTGCGTGTGTTCATCTATTGCTACATTTTTATTATCGGCATGTGGGGGCAATTTGCGGGCCTTTGGGCTGCAAGGTAATGATCCAATGTGAAAGCTTTGCCGTAGGCAAGGTTCGAGAGTCTGGGGACCGTCGCTCTCCCGAAACTTGCGCCATCGCCGTCGCCGTGCTCGTCCTCGTCGTTGTCGTCATCATCACCCCCACCGTCACCGCCACGTGCGTCATGGTTTCAGCCTCTCTCGATCATCGATGGAGCGAGAGATAGCCCAGTGTAGGCTTACCTCGCTACCATCCATCGGTCATGTTGGATCCCTTGACGGCCCTGCGCTCCTGTGCTCATGTTCTGAAGGGCTTTGGACATGCAGCTCTCCTGGATCATCGTCCCCCTCCTCGTCGTCGTCGTCGTCGTCGTCGTTGTGTCGGCGTCGGCGTCGGCGTCGGCGTCGGCGTCGGCGTCGTCGTCGGCGTCGGCGTCGGCGTCGGCGTCGGCGTCGGCGTCAGCGTCGGCTTCGTCGTTGTCGTCGTCGTCGTCCTTCTACTCGCCACTTGATGGCGTCGGCCTGGCGCGGCCGCGCCAAAGGATAGGCGCGCTGAACGGCTGCTACGGCTCGCTGCCGCTGGGCTTCGACCGGCGCATGGACTCGTGAGGGGCGCACGGGCCCGCGGAGGGCTGCCTCGTGGGCGCGTGCGAGGGTGGTGCGCGCGAGGCGCGGCGGGCAGCGCAGCTCTCCTCCTCCTCGTCCTCGTCCTCCTCCTCCTCCTCCTCCTCCTCCTCCTCCTCCTCCTCCCAGGGCCGGCTCCTCCGCCCGAGTCGCTGCTCGAGGCGTGCGCAGCGCCCGGCACGCCCTACCGGCTCTTGGCGACGAGAACAGATCGTGCCAGTGGCTCTCTGCTGCTCGGAGCGCCTGGGGCTTTTCCTGTGCAGATCCGAGCCGGAGCCGTCGAAGAAAGGCCCAGGAAGGCACACCGGTCCCAGGGAAGCGGTCGAGAACTCCATGGGCCGGCGGCGCTAGAATATTCGTATTCAGATTTTCCAGCCCTGTCCAGTTCTCGGTTCGTCTTGTCTCGGCTGTTTCGGGCTTGTTTCAGCCCTGGCCAGTTTTGCGAGCCTGGCCACTTACATTCTTGTGGAACTTTCAGCTTCCACCTTTCGCTCCAATTCGGTTTCGCCATTGGGTGTTTTTGGTGACGAGTTCCGATGGGTGCCGGACCCGGTCGCGCCAGGGTTCCTCGGGGTGCTTTGTGTTTTTTCCTTGCAGTGGCGTTCCTTGGGGCTCCTTGGTTTTGTTTCCTACTGCCAAGCGGCGTTCCTGGGGGTTCCTTGGTCTTGTTTCCTTGGTTCCCTGGACTTAGTTCCTTGCTGCCTTCCTTAACTTCCTTGGTTCTGTGGTTCTTTGTTTCTTTGTTTCCTTGGTTTCTTGGCTCTTTGGTATTGATTCCTTACAAGCGTGTTATCTTTGGTACGTTGGTTCCTTTATCTTTGCTCCTTGCTGCCTCGCCACGCAATTCTAAGCAGCGCCAAGCAATGCCACGCAATGCCACGCAATGCCATGCCATGCCAAGTAACGCCAAGACTTGCCAAGCAATGCAATGCCATGCAACGCAATTCCAAGCAATGGCATGTAATGCTAAACAATGCCAAGCATTCTGCCAGACAAGTTAGCCAGAGTGGACCCCAAACAATGTGTTTCCAGTGATCTTTATACATATATATGTATGTATATATACTGTGCAACATCTGTGGTAGAATCTACGTGGTGCACGCTATGTTGTGCAATCTACGTGGTGCAATATATGTTGTGCAATATGTGTGGTGCA
The DNA here is from genome assembly GCA_963575745.1 of Prorocentrum cordatum. Classification (NCBI taxonomy): domain Eukaryota; class Dinophyceae; order Prorocentrales; family Prorocentraceae; genus Prorocentrum; species Prorocentrum cordatum. Next base: position 375,056 of record CAUYUJ010014384.1, on the reverse strand, counting down.
ATCTATGTGGTGGAATCAATTTCTGTTCGCTGTGAGTTGTCCACTCCACTGCTCGCGCAAACATCCCACCCACCCACCCGCAACTTGCAAAATCTCTTAAGACCGTGACGGTGGGTACCAAATGGCACTTGGCAACGACAGCGACGACGACAGCGACAACGACGACGACGCCGCCGACAACGACTACGACGACACCGACGACGTCTCCAACGACTTCGACGACGCCGACAACGACGACGACCACGACGACGACGACGACGACGACACCGACGACGACTTCGACGACGCCGACGCCGACGACGACGACGACAATGACAACGACGACGACGATGACGACGACGACAACGACGACACCGACGACGACGACGACGTCAACGACGCCGACGACGACGACGACGACGACGGCGGCGACGACGACGACGCCGACGTCGATGACGACGACGCCGACGACGAAGACGACGAAGACGACGAAGACGACGACGACGTCGCCAAAGCAGACGACGACGAGGGAGGAGGGAGGATGACGACGGCGACAACGACGACAACGACGACAACGACGAGGGAGGAGGGAGGACGTCGACGACGCGAACGACGAAAAAGGAGGAAGGACGGCGACGCCGACGACGACAACGACGAGGGAGGAGGGAAGACGACGATGACAACGACGACGACGACGACGACGACGGCGACGAAATAGGAGTGACGACGACGAGACGCCGACGATGGACGACGACGACGACGAGAGATGAGGAGGAGGAAGGACGACCACGGCGAAAACGACGACGGAAATGACCACGACGCCAAAGAGGACGACGACGACGAACTCGAGGAAAGACAGAGGACGACGTGGGCGACGACGACGACGACGACGCGGGAGGAGGGAGGACGGCGACGACCACGACGACGCAAGAGCGCGCGCATGCTTTTGTTGAAAATCCGTGTTGCGAAACCTCGTGTTTTTGTGGGTTTCTCGGACACACGATTTTGAAATCCTTCCGAAACCGATGGGTTTTGAAGGATTTCGGCATACGCGCGCGACGACGCGCGCCTCTGCACTTCGCCTTAATTTGTTGCAGAGGATTCTCGCGACGGCACACGCGCAAGGGCGTTCGACAGATTTCGACATGCGCGCGCGAAGCCCGTTTGTTAGCATTTTGTGAAAACCTTGAAAACCAATTGCTTTCTTAAGATTTCGCAAGAGCTCGCGCGTACGCTGTTTTAGCACATCAGTGTTGCGAAGCCATCTGTTTTTGTATGTTTTTTGTTTGGAGGCTCGATTGCGAAATCATTCCGACACCGAAGGTTTTTGAAGGATTTCGGCATGCGCGCGCGACGACGCGCGCGTGCGCACTTCGTCCCTTTTTTGGCAAGGGATTTATGGACAAGTCTTATGTTAGAACAAAAGATGCCCCGCGTATTTTTTTGTATAAGGGAACCTCATGGTTAGCGATACCGGCCCCCCTGGGATAGTGTAAATTTATTTCTAGGATGGACATGTGGTCAGAATCATATTCGATTCACGTACCCGAAAGGGGGACGGATAACGCCGGGGGGGGTAGACTCTATTATGTTTTTAGAAAGGAGAAAAAAGGATAATTGACTACCCTGCACCGCACTTGACCACCTCCACTGCTCGCGCAAACATCCCACCCTCCCACCCGCAACTTGTTCGGCAAAACTCATGACGTGGGGGGCGGCGGCGCCACCGATGACGACATCGATGATAAATGCCTCACTGCCGATGCTCGTCACCTTGAGTCGATGATGAAGGTGAGCATATCGGCGATGCCCGGGCGTGCGCGATTACAAGGTGACGTCGGCAACGTCTGCGGCAATGACGAAGATGGCACCAGCGACGGTGATGTTCAAGAGGGCGACGGCACGAACGATAACGGCGCCAATGATGGCAAACACGTTGGTGATGCTGATGTCCATCTGTCGATGAGGCTGGTGATCGCGGTGATGCTGACAAGGTTGGAAAAGAACTCCGCGCGCGCGGAAGTTCAACAAATCCGTCAGACTGATCATGCGCGCGCGGCGGTGCGCGCATGTGGCCCGCGTGGTATTTTTGGAAAGGGATTCGCGCCCTCGGCGCACGACAGGAGTATCGCGGGTGCACCGCGCGGTGACATGGAATCGGTGGGTTCGGCAGAATTCATAAAACACTTATGGTTTTTTTGTATGACTTTCGCGTGAGCGCGCGGACAGGAAATTTGCAAGAGTTTAGTCGCTAGCTCTTTGGTTTTAGGTTTGTATGCTGAAATGCTTGCAAAGACATTGTGTTTGGTACGATATTGGCGTGGGCGCGCGCGTGTGGACTTCGTCCCATTCGTCGCAAGGGATTCCTGAACACTTATGGTTTTTGATAAACGAGTGTGCGTTCCTCGTATTTTTTGCAGATGATGGCGGGGGGAGTGATTCTGGTCTGGCAGGGATCATACGAATTCATACTTAGGATGGACGATGGGGCAGCATCATGTGCAACTTGCAATGCGAAAAAAGGGGGCACGTTAACTCCGGCGGGGGGGGGGCGACGACGCAAGAGCGCGCGCGCGCGCTTTTGTTGAACATCCGTGTTGCAGAACCCTGTGTTTTTGCATGTTTGTTGGACACTCGATTGTGAAACCCTTTCGGAACCGATGGTTTTGAAGGGTTCTTTCGGCATGCGCGCGCGACGACGCGCGGTTTATGCCTACGTATGTGTATATATGCGTGTGCAAAAATACGTTCACGAATGTGCATATACATCTGTATATGTATTTGGTTTCGTATATACATGTGTGTGTCGATGCGTTTGAGTATGCGTGTGTAAGTTACTGTACATGCATGTGCATGCATACTTATAATGTGCATACAACTGTGGTTGTACATGTATATGTATATGTGTATGTGCATGCACTTGAAACTGTATATGTATATGCATATGTATGCGTACATGTATAGATACGCATAAACATATATATATATATATATGTGTATGTATATGCTTACTTATACGCACATATGTATACAATCATGATTGTGCGCATGTATACCTTCTACATATATGCATACATGTATGCATGTGTGTACATGTATATCGATATACATATATATATGTATATATGTTGAGGTGCACGTGTGAATGTTTGTTTGTATGTATTCATGCATACACCCATGCATGCATGTACGTATGTATGTATGCACGAATGTGTATATGTATGCATGGACGCATGCATGTACGCATATATGGATGTATGCATGTCTGCGTGTATGCATGTATGTGTGTACGTACGTGTGGGTATATGTATGTATGCATGTATGCATGTATGTATGTGTGCATGTATGTGTGGCCTCCCCACGGCCCACTAGGCCTCCCCACAGCCCAATAGGCCTCCAAGACGACCCAAGATGCTTCCAAGAGCACTCCCACGACGGCCTCCAGAAACAACATTCGCTTATTTGTTCGTAAGTGTATTCTGCCTTTCCGGTTTTTCCACGCTCAACGACGGCCCCAGAGGCCCACAAGATCGCCACACGACCGCCTCAGCCGCTCCCAAGAGGGTGCGGTGCCAACGCAGCCCCCAGGAGCCCCAAGACCCCCAAGACGATCCAAGAACGCTCCGACTCGTTTACAGAGGCGCTCCGCACGTCCCGAAGGCGTTCCCACGGCCAAATAGGCCTCCAAGACGACGACACAATATGCCTCCAAGAGCACTCCCACGACGGCCCCAAGAAGCGACATCAGTTGACTTTTCTTGGGTTTGCTTTCCAGTTTTCACAATTCTGCGTTTCCAGCTTCTCCACGCTCTACGACCGCCCAAGAGGCCCCCAAGGTTGCCCCAGGATCGCCTGAGGGGTGCCAGTACAGCTCCATCCAAGACGACCCACAAGGCCTCTTAGGCCCCAGGAGTGGCCTTCCGGAGGCCGCTTCGAGATCCTCTTGGGCCCCTCCACCGCAGCGTGGGGGCGCCCCCAGAGGGATTCAATAGCAGCGACAATGCATTCACGCTAGAGAGCGCGTGCGTGACTTACCTTTCCATGCTCTTGAGGGCCTTCTGGTGCCCTCTTCGGGCAACCAAGTAAATTCTGGCAGGGCCGAGCCACCCGGCTCAGGAGGGGAACGGGAACTCTGCGGGGGGGGGGGGCAGGACATGGGCGAGCCAGCCCCTCGAGCAGGCCTGTCGGCTGCCTGGCCCTCTGCCGGGCACGGGGGAGCGTTGGGTCTGCCGGCCGGATGCGGGCGTGGGGGTTGGCAGGGCTCGAGCTAAACGGTGTTCTGGCAATTCTGTGGGCCGTTTTCGTTCTGACCTCGTTTCGCAGCGGAGGCGGAACGGAGACAGAACGAGGGGGGAAACCGAAAACAGTCCTGTGGGGGGCGGACGGAGGAGAGAGCAAGGGGCCGCGCAGGGCTCTGGGAGGGGAGCGAGGGAGGGGAGCGAGGGACGGCTGGGAGCAGGCAGATGGGAGGGGCGGAGGGAGGAGGAAGGGGGAGGGAGGAGGAGGGGGGAAGGGGGGAGGGAGGAGGGCGGAGGGGAGGAGGGAGGAGGGGGCAGGGGGCAGGGTGAGGGGCGAAGGAGGGAGGAGGAAGGAACTCTGGAGGGCCAGCCCTGAACACAAGCCCTGCGCCGCATGTCTGGATCTCCAGGCTGCTTGGCAGAAACTGCCGCGGCCAGTAGCTGACAGTGCCCCCCGCACTTCACAGGAGGTCCGCAGCCTCCCGCGCTTGTGGGCCCCACGACCTGCTCTCAGGTCTGCGGCTCGCACGGGGTTTGGAAAAGTGATGCGCCTCGTCGTCGTCCTCCTCCTCCTCCTCCTCCTCCTCCTCCTCCTCCTCCTCTCTCCCTCCCCTCTTTGAGCCGTCTTGGGGTCTCCAGAGGCCTCAGGGGACCACGATCCCCCGGAACGTCTGAGGATTTCTGGATCCTTATCATCCTTCACCTTCTCCGTGGTATTTTTTTTCTCTTACTGTACCTTATCTTATATTATTTTCTTTTCTCTTATATTATTTACTCATTTCTCATATTATAGTCTCTTATATGATCGTTCATTATACTACAGTATCTTCTCTTCCCTTCTCTTATAGTATATTATCTTCTCTTATATTATGTTATCTTATCTTATCTTCTCTTCTCTTATATCGTCTTCACCTTATTGTTTCTTCTCTTCCTTTATAGTAGATTGTAGTATATTATCTTATCTTCTCTTATCGTCTCTTCTATTCCCTTATTTTGCATGCCCATATTCTCTTTTCTTTTCATGGTATAGTATAGCACAAACTCTTATCTTATCTTATAGTATACTCCCTTCCCTTCCCTTATCTTCCTTCTCTTGTATGATATGACCTTCTCTTCTCTTATGCTATATTCTCTTATGCTCTCTGCTTCTCCTCCTCTTCCTCCTCATCGCACTTAGGACCCCGCCCGATCCTGTTACACCCATCGAAGATCTTTAGAAGCACGATCAACGCTCCAAGTTTCCCCATGCAGTGTTAAGGATCTGGCCGTGAATGCTGGCCTGGCGGCTATGTTGTCGCTGTCGCCGCCCCGTCGCCGCCTCGTGGCGGCCCGTCGTCTGGCCCTGAACTGTGGTCTGGCGGCTATGCTGTCGCCGTCGCACCCCCGTCGCCGCCCCGTCGCCGCCTCGTCGCCCCCCGGCGCCTGGGCCTCCCCCCCCCGCATTCGCTTCCAGGACTGCCAGAGCCTCCCGGACACTGCCGCGAGCCCCCCCAAACTCTCCGATGCCACGCGGATGGCGCCAGCCGGCTCCCTGGCAGGTGCCATGACGAGGACGTCCGAGGAAAGTCGCTGTGCCCAAAGGGTCTGTCCTCAGCACGTCGGCATCTCTGGCTGCCCTCACGTGAGTCTTCGCTCGGCCTGGCCGGCCTGGCTGGCCTGTCGGCGGCGGGCGCCCCCTTCGCTCCTCTTCCTTGCCTCGCCTCCCCCCTTCTGCACCCTCGCGTTCTGACGGGCACTCTGCTGGCGTCGTCTCGATGCACGGGGGGCAAAAGGCCAAAGCCTCCCCCACCTGGCCTCAACCAGGCTTGGGCGATTCTCCGCCGCATGGTGGTTCGTTCGACCTGGGGGGCCCTCCCTCTTGCACTGGCTCATCCGCTTGACCCCAGCTGCGGGGCAGCCGTGGATCGGCTGCTCTCTGGCTGCTCTCTGCCGGGCAGGCGCATCGGCGGGCCGGTCGCTCGCGGGGTCGCTGCGCCCGCTCTAGCACGGCGGTCCTCGCCGGTTCCAGAAGTCCGTATGCTCACACAGAATTTGGGATGCTGGGGATGAGGGTGAGGAGGGGGAAGAGGAGGAACCGGAGGGAGAGGAGGAGGAGGAGGAGGAGGAGGAGGAGGAGGAAGAGGAGGAGGAGTAGGAGGCGGAGGAGGAGGAGGAGGCGGAGGAGGAGGAGGAGGAGGCGGAGGAGGAGGAGGAGGAGGAGGAGGAGGAGGAGTCTCCACTCTCTGCTCCCTGCCGCGGCAGTGGGCCCCTGGCCTCGCCTCCCCCCACGGGCTGGCCCGCCCGCCTCGGGCCTGCTCGCCTGCTCCCTGGCGGGGGGTCCCCGTCGGGCCGCCCGCCCCCGCGGGGGCGTTTCCCAGGAGGCCCCACGAGGCTCCAAGACTGAAGGGGCCCTGGGACACACAAATAAATACACACAAATAAGAAGAGCCCCCATATTTTCCCATATTTTCTGGGTTTTTGTCTTCCCCCCATCGTCCCATATTTTCCCATATTTTCTGGGGAATCGAGGATTCATTGTGTCTGTGTGTTTCTTTCCCTCCTGAAAGACGCCCCCCAGAAGCCTCCGAGGAAGCTTGTGATTCAAGGCCCCGGGACGGGCAAGCCGCCCCGACCCCTCAGGACAGCGTGTATAATTTCAATCTCCGCGGGTGTCTCCTTCGCTGCGCCCACGACGGCCCGGGCGACGCCCCAAACCGCTCCGAATCGGCTTTACGTAGGGCACGGGCTTGCGCGCTGCAGGCCCGCCCCTGGCGGCGCCTGCGTCGGGTCGCTCCCTGGTCGGGCTGCCGCCGCCCTGCTCGGCCCTGCGCCTCCGCCCTTTCCGCGTGGCCGCCGCTCGGCGGGTCCTGCCCCTCGCCGGCTGCAGTCCTCGGTGGCCTGCGTGCTTTCCTGCCTGGGCCGGCTGGCCCTGCTGGTGACCTGGTGCACGTCGCGCTTGGCCGCCGCTCCCCGCTGGCGCCCCGGCGCGCGGCTGCAGATCCGAACATGTCCGTCTGCCGCCGCCGGGTGCGGCTGGTGTCGCCTAGTTACGGGGTTTCCTCCTCCCACGCGCATCACGGCCCAATTTGCATCTAGTGCGCCCCCCTGATGCCCGATCGCCGGAGCAGTCGCCCTCTGCCCATCCGCCGACGCAACAGAAAACGGCTGATGTCGCCAGGCTGCCCAGCCAGCTCTCCTCATCCTTCGATTTTTTTCGGGGGGCTCCTGTGAGCGGGGTGAATGGTCTGGTGGGCCGAGGGGATGGGTGGAGGGCGAGCAGCACAGGCAGCAGTGAGAGCACGAGCAGCTGGAGCGGCAGCCATGTACCCCGTTGCGACCGGGACCCCGAAGCAGCCATACTTAATTCTTGCTCCTCGTCTGTTTTTGAGGGAGAACATGGGAGCGCACACGATGATCCAACAGGCAGCGTGAAGCAGAACGCAAGCAGGACATGGAAACCTGGCAGGCCTGAAGTGTTAAACATTTGTTGGGCCAGAATAACGGAACGAATTCCCGCCCCAGCTCGCAGGTTTGGCCGGGGAAAAAAATCAAAATCTTGCTCCTCGTCCTTTCTGCCCCCCTCCTCTGCCGTGCCCGTCCGGTTCTCGGGTGGCCTCTCCTGCGCTTTCTCGTTCCGCGTGCACGTGGCTTGGCCTGCCTGTGGCGTGCTACAGATGTTTCCCGGTTGCGGGGTGCGGCTGGTGTCGCCAGGCTGCTCAGCCACCGCTCCCTCCCCTTCCCGCTCCTCCCCCTTCCTGGCCCTTCCCCTCTGCCGCGCCCGCTTTTCGGGCCACTTTCTCGCCTCCGCGCTCCCCTGGCCTGGCCTGCCGTTAGGCGCTCGTTCTCCAACGCTCGTCCGCTCTGGTCCTGTCCTCTCGCTTTCCACTCTGCCCTGCGACCCCGGGTCGTCAGTGCGCGCATGTGGGAGTGTCGCCTGATCGCGCTGCTTCGCAAGGAAGTCAACTAGTGCGTCTCGTAGCATTGCCCGCAGATCGGATGATATGGCGCGTCGGAGGGAAAAGTGTGTGTGTGTGTGTGTCTGTGTGTGTGTGTGTGTGTGTGTGTGTGTGTGTGTGTGTGTGTGTGTGTGTGGGTGGGCCGGTTGCGTCATGTTGTGCATCCCGCCACATGGCATGCTTGCATGACGTTCACAGCCCAGGAGGAGAAAAAACGTGGGGTGCGGCCAGAGCGGACATGTTGTCCTTCCTCCTCTCGTTTCTTCGGCCGTCCGCTTACTGTCGTCGGTGTCGCGTTGTGCTGGGGCTTGGGTGGGTAGGGGGTTGACGGCTTGCCACCTGTTGTATGGAATTCCCCCCCGTGCGCCCTGCTCGGTTGGCTCTTTATGACCTTGCGGTTTGGGTCGCTGAGAGGGTCGCCACCTCCCTGGCGCCCCGTGTGCCAGTGAGCAACGCGTGCATGGGTAGCTCTTGCTTTCTTCGCTCGTCAGGCCAACGCGAGGCCTGGTGGACGGTACCCATTGGCCTGCCTACAGTGACGACGCCGAGACGAGGACCATTTCTTAGATTCAGAAGGGGGATCCGGTCTTCGGGCCGCTCCGTAACGCTAGGTCGGGGAACCTGTTCGAAGCCGAGGCTCGCCGTGGTCGGAGAAGCTTCTTCGTTCCCTCCTCGGCGCCCCTTCTGGTCGCACCGTGGCCGCATCGCCCCGCACACTGCGGGCGGGAGCTCTGGGTCAGCGTGTCGCTCCGCCGGTTCTGGCCCACCACGCCTCGGCGCGCTGCCCGGCTGCCAGGCATCCACGTCTCCGAGTGTCTGGGCCGCGGGCATTTCGCCCGCAGACTCGTGGAGGCTCTACTTGCTGATTCGCGATCGATCTTCTCGCCGTCGTCGTCGTCGTCGTCGTCGTCGTCGTCGTCGTCGTCGTCGTCGTCGTTTGCATGTCCATCGTGACTCTGAGTTAAGAGGAAAACGTATCGAGCTTGTGCTAGCGTCCCGCCCCGCGGAGCGGAGCGACACGCTACAGTCAACCCGCACAGTAAGTATGAGCGACTTTCCAAGGTTACCACCGCTGCATCCCTCCCCCTTCGGCCCATCCTTGGCCACCTTCGCGGGCCGCGCCCCGCTCGCAGGCGTCGGCATGCCCCTCCAAAGCCCCTTGCATCCTTGGCGTGCGTCCTTGCGATACGGGCTGACTGTGCCCGCTCGCAGGGCAGCTTCGTCAGGAGCAGAGCGAGGCATGATGACGGGATCGAGCGGCTTCCCAAGGGGAGGGGGAAGAGGAGGAGGAGGAGGAGGAGGACCTCCCCCGGTCCTGCGTGAACGTTCGCCCCTCGCACCTCGCACTTGGCGTGTCGCCATGGCCGCCGTTGCGACACGCTGCGCAGAAGTGCCCGACCGCGGCAGGTGCTGCGGGGCAGCTGGCCGTCCTGAGGACCGCGAGGGGTCTCGGCGCGGGTCGCGCTCCGGGTCGCTTCCGGCCCGGTCTGCCTCGGGAAGCAGCTCCAGGTTCGCAGTAGCGGTTTGCCTTGGCCCGTCTGCCGTGAGGGCAGTGCCATGTGCGCCGAATCAGCGTGGCTTTCTTGTTGTTGCTGCTGCTGTTGTTGTTGTTGTTGTTGTTGTTGTTGTTGTTGTTGTTGTTGTTGTTGTTGTTGTTGTTGTTGTTGTTATTGGTGTCGTTGTTGTTGTTGTTGTTGTTGTTGTTGTTGTTGCTGTTACTGTTGCTGTTGTTGTTGTTGTTGTTGTTGTTGTTGTTGTTGTTGTTGTGGTTGTTGAGCTCTCATTATTGAAAAATAAGTATTGTTGATCCCCCCCTCCGGAGCACATCGTATTTTTCAATTGAAGTGCCCCTCCCGGCGCTCGCACCCTGTTTTTAATCAGGGAAAGTCTTTCTCCTCAAACTGTGCCCCTGGCCCCCGGTTTACAAGAACAACGGCTCCCGCTTGATACCTCCTCGAAAGTTACTCCCGTCCCCCGCTCCCGCTTGCGACTTCCTCGCAATTTACTTAAGAATCGCGCTCCCGCCTGAGACTTCATCGCAATTTACTCAGGCGCTGCGCTCGTGCCATTCAGAAATCGCAGGTTCGCTGGGGACTTCCTCAAATTTACCTAGGAATCGCTCTCTCGCTGGAAACTTCTTGGCGAATCACGCAGGACTCATATATACCCACCAAAAGTGGTACGATCGAAGACGAAGTGAAGAGGGCGGGCATCGAGGGTTCGGGAAAAGCACACTGAATGACACTCACCCTTCCTTTGAGGGCCCCGCCTGTCGGCCTTACAGGGGACGCAGACGCAGACGCAGACGCAGACGCGCGAGTCCGCCGGCAGGCGTGCCGGCAGGCCCCTTAGGGCGGGCCGGAGCCCAGTCACAGGCATGTGAACTTCAAGAAGTCGCCTTCGAGGTCTGCCCAGAATTTGGAAGTTGTAGCACTCTGTAGCCATGTGCCGGGTGTGCTTCCAACCAAAGCCTTCTGTAAAAATTCTGTGATGTCGTCACTCCACCGTTTTCGCTGCCCGCCGTGTCGGCGTCGTGCTGCCCGGGGGTCATGGATATCAGGTTCCCATGCCGCCGCCAGTCGGGCCCAACTGTGGTGTGGTTGTGTAGCAACTTGCCCAGCCCATCTCCATTTACGCTAGTGAAATATTGTAACCCATTCCTCCACATGTGCGCGCGTCGCAAGGTCGAAGGCGGCGTGGGTTGCCCTGCGAGTGAAATTGTCCCAGGACTCAAGGTCGGATTCGTCGTCGACGTCGTCAAAGTCTAGGTGCTGTCTGACGCTGGACTTGCTGTCGTTACTTGTGCTGTCGTCATGCTGTTCAGTGTCGGGGTTGGTTGTGTTTTCGTCGGTGCTGGTTTGGGCTTGTCTCTGTCGGTGCCTCCAGGTATTGACAATGAGTCGTAAGATGCGTCGTTGGGTACGCCGGAGTGTCAGGAGCATGTCTTTGGTGAGAGTCCACTTTGCGCAGCCATACGTGACCGTTGGCGTCACCGTCCCGCTGAAGAGCCTGAGTCTGCTGCGAAGGGGGTACCGGCTGTTTGTGAGCTCGTTGCGGAATTTGTTGAATTTGCGCCACCCCATTGCAAGTCTGCTGGTGAGCTCGGTGTGGTGGAAGTCGTGCAACGTCAGCTTGCGACCCAGGTATTTGGTGCTATCCTCGGCCTTACAGGGGAGGCAGCATGGCTAGCGCTGTCCACTCGACCCCAGCCGCGAAGAGCACCAGCATTCACCGGAACATCGACCACCCCTCCTCCTCCTCGTCCTCCTCCCCCTCCTCGGAGGCCACACCTATCGGATCTGGAGGGGAGGCAGCATGGCCAGTGCTGGCCACTCGACCCCAGCCGCCAAGAGGATCAGCACGTGCGGGGGCCTCGGCCACCCCTCACGAGAGGGCCCCGCGGGTCGGAGCAACGGTGGTGAAGACCAAGCGGCCAGCGTGGGGCTCTCGACCCGAGCCGCGAGAATCGCCAGCACGTGCGGGGGCATCGACCAGTCCTTCGAGGAGGGTCCCGCGAGTCGGACTAGCAGGGGAGGCAGCATTGCTAGCATCGACCACTCGACCCAAGCTGTGAGGATGCATCGTACGCGCGGTATCATCGAACCTCTCTCTGTGGAGGGCCCCGTCACTCGACCCGCTGCTGCAGGGTGGTGGCCACTGCGTACCTGGGACGCCCGGTTCTTAGGTCGGTACCATCTGCCACCCCGCTTGCAGCTAGGCCCGCATCCGTGCCAAGGTCGTTTCCGTCTTACACGTCATGGGACTCCTGTCAGCACAACAGCCACAAAGAGATCCAGCTCGATTGCCAACGGAACGTGGTTTGTCCAACGACTCCTTACCGCTGTCAGCACACATACGGCCAATCTATATGCAAGATCCGCATTGGAAATGCACCCACCCACCATTACATCATCGTGCAAGCTACCAAGCTCTGTCTAGACACTGCCGCAACAAAGTGGTTCGCCCGATGTCTCCTTACCGCTGTCAGCATACGGGCCAGCAGTTGAGGCAATGTTCGCATTGGATATACACCCACCCACCATTGCATCATTGTGCGAGCTACCAAGCTCTGTCGGGAAGTAGTCTGCTGACTCGCGAGGTTCAGCACTTGAATCTGATCAATGCGTCGACACAACCATGGCCATATAGATCTTATGTCTGTGGTGCCTGTGTTCCAGATGCTGCTCGCAACTTCTAGGCAGCATGCTAAGATGAAACCTCTTGCAAACGCTGGACTGCAGCACGAAGGCCAGAATCATCATCAGCACCAGCCAGGTGTTCAACCCCACACGATTGCAGGTAGGAGTTCAGCTGCGCCTTGGTGGCGTTGTTGATCTCCTCGCTGCTGCTGCTGCTGCTCACCGTCCTCCGTCTTGACATCCTTGTCCTCAGCAGTCTGCTCAGCTGTCTCAGCAGTTGCCTGACGCTTGGCAGCCACCTGCTTCTCCTCTTCTGATTTGGTCTCCTGAACAATTATCTGCACTTTTTGCTGCATCCCAGTCGCCAGGCCCGTCTGCTCGAGAAGTGCACACATCTTAGACACAGACCACCAATCAGTGCCAGGCCCATCTCCAGCAGCAGGTGTTTTCTCTTGTGCTTTTGGGAGGGCACTGCAGAGCTTGACTCGTTCAGCTTGGATCCCAACCAGCTCCACACGGGACTTAGCGATGCTTGTTCTCCCTTCTTCGATCTCACTCTGTAGCTCAAGCGTCTTCTGCTCCATTCGCATCCAGTGACCGTTGCAACCGAACGCGTTGTTGCTCGAATTTCCTAGACCTCCTCGACTTTGACCGCTGACGGCTTCGCCTCGATTAGTGCGCTTTCGAGCTCATCTCGCCCCTTACGATGGGTTGCCAACACACCATTCATCTCGACTGTTGAAACCTTAACCTGAGACAGAATGGTGATGAGAGCGTACAACTCCGCCAGTCTGGTCTTTGTCTTTGATTGTGTCTTTCCAACCAAGTTACGGTCTTGAGAGCGTACAGCTCCGCCAGTCTGGACTTTGTCTTCGACTGTGTCTTTCCAACCAAGTCACTCTAGTCGCGCTGTCGTCACCGTCCACTGCTATGGACATTGCATTGGTCTGCTTGAGCTCAGCTGTGACATAGGGCACTTGCTGTCGCATGGGCAACAACTGTGCTCCCATGGCTCCCCCTGCTTCTGTACCACCGGCCTTCTGTACACTCAAGGGAGCACGCTGTGAAGGAGACTTGGCTCGAGGCGTGCGCATGAAAGCTGCAGACTTGCGCGGCCCCTCACGAATGTCAGTCAAGCTTATCAGGATAATTGATAATGAGCTTTACATGTCGACCCTTGCACCATTTACAACACCACTTGGGTCGTTCCTCCTCGCGGCGGCCTGTCGGGCCCATCTCTCCGATAGCACAGCCAACGGCCGAGTGCGGAACCACTCGTGCGCTGTGCCCGAAAGTAGACAGAGGCCCAGGGAGGCCACAATAAATAACTGGATTGTTGCGTTTTGGCCCACGCGCGACCCATTGCGCTCAGGTCGCCCTCCCGGACTCGCGGTCGTCGGGGGATGCATTGTCTTGAGCCATATATCGGAGGTCGGGGGGTGAGATCGCAGTGGAACGGAGACCCCCAAACGTGAAATCGTTTTGTTTCGTTCGGGTCGTGCGTGCGGGCGAGGCGAAGCTGCATGGGCACGCAAGAGGAATGAACCCGCCGTTGCTAGGGCCAAGTCAAGACAAATGATTCTCCCCCGCCCGCCCGTCCGGCGGTGGCCCGCGGTGTCCCGCGGTGTCCCGTGGTGACCCGTGGTGTCCCGTGGTGTCCGCCATTGCTAGGGCGAGGTCAAGACAAATAATTCTCCCCCGCCCGCCCGTTTGGCGGTGGCTCGCGGTGTCCCGCGGTGTCCCGTGGTGTCCTGTGGTGTCCCGTGGTGTCCGCCGTTGCTAGGGCGAAGTCAAGACAAATGATTCTCCCCCGCCCGCCCGTCCGGCGGTTGCTCGCGGTGTCCCGCGGTGTCCCGTGGTGTCCCGTGGTGTCCGCTGTTGCTAGGGCGAAGTCAAGACAAATGATTCTCCCTTGCCCGCCCGTCCGGAGGTGGCTCGCGGTGTCCCGCGGTGTCCCGTGGTGTCCGCCGTTGCTAGGGCGAGGTCACGACAAATGCTTCTCCCTTGCCCGCCCGTCCGTCCGTCCGTCGGGCAGTGGCTGGCGGTGTCCCGCGGTGTCCCGTGGTGTCCCACGGTGTCCCGTGGTGTCCCGTGGTGTCCCGTTGAGTGAGATCGATAGTGAGATCGATCGTGAGATCGATAGTGAGATCGATGTGGTGCCCCGTGGTGTCCTATGGTGTCCCGTTAAGTGAGATCGATAGTGAGATTGATACTGAGACCGATAGTGAGATCGACAAGTGTCCCGAGGTGTCCTGCGGTGTCCCGTGGTGTCCCGTGGGCTTCCCGTTGAGTGAGATCGATCGTGAGATCGATAGTGAGATCGGCAAGTGTCCCGAGGTGTCCCGTGGTGTCCCGTGGTGTCGTATGGTATCCCGTTGAGTGAGTGAGATAGTGAGATCGATAGTGAGACCGATAGTGAGATCGAGAGGTGGCCCGTGGTGTCCCGTGGTGTCCCGTTGAGTGAGATCGATCGTGAGATCGATAGTGAGATCGACAAGTGTCCCGTGGTGTCCCGACGTGTCCCCTGGAGTCCCGTGGTGTCCCGTGGTGTCCTGCGGTGTCCCGTGGTGTCCCGTTGAGTGAGATTGAGAGTGAGATCGATAGTGAGACCGATAGTGCGATCGATAGGTGTTCTGCGGTATCCCGTGGTGTCCCGTGGTGTCCCGTGGTGTCCCGTGGTGTCCCGTGGTGTCCCGTTGAGTGAGATCGATAGTGAGATCGATCGTGAGATTGACAAGTGTCCCGTGGTGTCCCGTGGTGGCCCTTGGTGTCCCGTTGTGTGAGATCGATAGTGAGATCGATAGTGAGACCGATAGTGAGATCGAGAGTTGTCGCGCGGTGTCCCGTGGTGTCCCGTGTTGTTCCATGGTGTCCCGTTGAGTGAGATCGATAGTGAGGTGAGACCGATAGTGAGATCGACAAGTGTCCCGAGGTGTCCTGCGGTGTCCCGTGGTGTCCCGTGGTGTCCCGTTGAGTGAGATCGGTAGTGAGATCGATTGAGTCAGATGTTGGTTCCGCCCCCCTCTCCCCCCCCACACACACACAACCTCCTTATCTTCCGAAGGGTGGTTGTATAGGTATGCCACGGACCACCACGGGACTCCACGGGACACGTCGGGACACCACATCGATCTCACCATCGATCTCACTATCGATATCATTGTCGATCTCACTCAACGGGACACCACGGGACACCTGTCGATCTCACTATCGATTTCACTTTTTGGGGCACCACGGGACACCTCGGGGCACCGCATCGATCTCAGTATCGATCTCACGATCGATCTTACTATCGATCTCATTGTCGATCTCACTCAACGGGACACCACGGGACACCACGGGACACCACGGGACACCGTGGGACACCACGGGACACCGCGGGACACCGCGGGCCACCGCCGGACGGGCGGGAGGTGGAGAATCATTTGTCTTGACTTCGCCCTAGCAACGGCGGACACCACGGGACACCACGGGACACCGCGGGACACCACGGGACACCACGGGACACCACGGGACACCTCGGGACACCGCGGGCCACCGCCGGACGGGCGGGAGTGGGAGCATCATTTGTCTTGATTTCGCCCTAGCAGCGGCGGGTTCATTCCTCTCGCGCGCCCATGCAGCTTCGCCTCGCCCGCACGCACGACACGAACACGAAACCGAAACCGATTTCTCGGTGGGGGGCTCTCCGTTCCACTTCGATCTCACCCCCCAACTTCCGACCGTAGAAATGTATACACATACTCGTTATTAGCACACGCGCCCCTCCGAGGGAGTGGAGATACAAAAGGGCCAGCTTATCGCCGTTACTTCTTCTAGCTGTTTCGCGAAGGACATCCTCAACATTCAATTACTCCGACGGAAGGACCCCACATGATAATCTGTTTAGCTTTCCCTTATCCCTTTCCTCCCGGCCATGGCAAACACCCTCGTATCGCCCTCTCCTCTGCCATCTTTTCCTCTTCTTCTATTTCCCCCCCCCTCCTTTTCCTCCTCCTCCTCCTCCTTCTCCACCTCCTCCTCATCATCGCCCTCCCCATACCCCTTCCGTCCTCATCCTCCTCCTGCCTCTTTTCCACGTGCACGTCCCTTTCCCCCCGGTCGGGGGAAGCAAGTCGATTTTCCTCGGCGCCGTCGCCGCCTCGGTCAGAACGCGCGCGTTTGCCGACGGCCAGATCGCGAAGCCGTCGGGTCAACCCTTCGGGCCAGCCATGCCTGCGGGGCACTCCCGCGGGCCGCCGGAGCGCGAGGGCAGGCCGTCGGGACAACCCCGCGGGCCAGGCCGTTGGGACAACCCCGCGGGCCTCCTCGCGCGCGCCGCGGCGCTCAGGCGGGCGGCAGCACGAAGCCCAGCTCTGCCGCGAGCTGCTCCGCTTCAGCCCTGGAGTCCACCGCTCTCTCGTCGAACTCCTGGAGCGCCTTCCGCAGTGACGCCGGCGGCCCGCGCTCCAGGAACTCTCGCGCGGGCGGCCGCAGGATCAGCATGTTCCGCATGCACGTGGCGCGGGAGAACATGACGTAGAGGTGCAGCCACCACATATCGTCCGACATGCCCGTGCGGCCAGCGTCCTCATCCCTGGCGCAGTCGATGGTGACGCCCTTGCGCAGCGTCTGGCCCTGCGACAGCGTGGAGGTCAGGTAGGCGCGTGCGTCAGCGTGAATCCCGAGCGGCGCACAGTGTGCGCCCCCGAGCTCTGCCACGTGACTCCTGCTCGCTGGGCCTGAACATGAGCAAGCTCCTCGCCCGCGCCTGGGCCTCGCCGTCGTCGTCAGCGCCCTCGGTGCCCTGCAGCAGCACCTCGGCGACCTCCTTGTAGATCGGGGACTCCTGGAAGCCGTGCACATGCAGCCAGATTCCCTGCGGTAGGAAGCGGGGGCGGAAGAGCTGGCCCGGCGCGCACTCCTCGTAGTCCCGCTCGTCGTCTGCGTGAAACCCGAAGGACACGATGGTGGCCCGTTGCTCCTGCACGAGCCCCAACTTCTTCTTCAGCTCCTCCTGCACGGCCGTGAACCGGACCTCCATGCCGACGTGCGCCGGTAAGACGCCGTGGATGTCCCCCGTCTTGTGCATGTTCGGGACGTTCAGGAGGCGCCGGCCTGCGTCTGGGTCGCCTTGAATCGTGCCGCACTCGTCTACGGCCTGCAGGAAAACGAGGGGGACGCCGAGGCGCCGCGCGTCGCGACGAGCGCGCGTGTTGATCCACCTCGCCAGCGTCTCCCAGTAGATGCCCATGCCGTAGCCGAGCCGAAAGTTCTCGTGCTGGTGCCGAGGGTCCAGGACGCCGTGGTTGTCAGAGGCCAACGTCTTCTCCCAGGCAGACCAGACCTCTGGTGGGAGGCGCTTGCCCTCGCGCATGCAGCCCCAGAACGCGATCAGAGGGTCCCCCGGCTCGAAGCGCTTCGTGCCCTTCAGCTCGAAGACGCAGGGGATCTGAGAGAATACCCTGATGGCGTGCTGGATCTCCACCGTCGGCGGCTCCGCGTACTTGTACGACCCGTCGTCCAGGAGCTCGTTCACGTCCGTCAGGAGCCCGATGCTGCCGGTGGGCTTCAGCTGCAGGAAATCCCCGAGGTGCAACACGATGGGGACGCGGCCGAAGTGGTGGTGCGGCCTCTTGTAGGTGGACTCCTGCACGTCGTGCGTGTCACTGCGCCCGTGGCAGGCGCGGAGGTCCAGAGCGTTGTACAGAGCAGCTGCCACCATGCTCACCTCCTCGATGACCAGGACGCGGACGTGCTCCCACAACCACTGCAATCTCTTCTGCATGCTCCCCGGTCTCATCTTCGCGTTGATGTACTTCTGGACTCGCAGGGCACAGGCGGATGTCAGGGAAGGTAAAAAGGCTACTCTTGTCTCACCCCTCCCTCCTCTGAACGCATCAAAGTTCGCATTCCCCCCCTTTCCTCCTCCTCCTCCTCCTCCTCCTCCTCGTCCTCCTCGTCCTCCTCGTCCTCCTCGTCCTCCTCGTCCTCCTCGTCCTCCTCGTCCTCCTCGTCCTCCTCGTCCTCCTCCTCCTCCTCGTCCTCGTCCTCGTCCTCGTCCTCGTCCTCGTCCTCGTCCTCGTCTTCGTCCTCGTCCTCGTCCTCCTCCTCCTCCTCCTCCTCCTCCTCCTCCTCCTCCTCCTCCTCCTTCCTCCACCCTGACTACCCCTCCTCTGAATCCTCCTGCCTCCGCCTGCCTCCTCGTCCTCCTCCTCCTGCTGCCTCCTATCCTCCTTGTACCTTCCTCCCTTGTCTACCCCTTCTCTGAATGCATCAGATTTCGTACCCCCCTCCTTTCCCTGTCGCACACATTCGTCCGGCCTGAGGAGAGGACCTTCGCACGCTTATCCCCTAGCAACGTCCGCCCGACAACGCCGATTGTTGGACGTTGCTTGCACGCCTCTTCCTCCCCTCCGCACCTCCTCTCTCCTCTCCTGCCCCTATTTCCTCCTCCTCTCGCCCTCCTCCTCCTTCCTCGCCTCCTCCTTCCTCATCCTCCTCCTCCTCCTCCTCTCTTTTCCTTCCTCCTTCCTACGACCCTCCTCTCGACTCGGTTGGCGTGGCCCCCTCCCATCCTCCCCCACCCTCCCCTCATGATGCTCCTCGTCCACTCCTCCTCCTCCTCCTACCCTATCCTCATCCTCCTCCTCCCTCATCTTCCTACTCTCCTGCTCCTCCTCCCTGCTGTCCTCCTCCTCCCTCCTCCTCCTCCTCCTCCTCCTCATCCTGTCTGCCCCTCCTCCTCCTCCTCCTCCAGGACCCCCGGGCACGTGCATCTATGAAAAACTCTCTCAAATGCTAATTGTTTCATAATGAAAATAGGGCGTTGCGTCGTTTTCGTTCTCGAGGGGCCGTTTTCGTGACGCATGCCAAAGAAAATCGTACATTGCGTTCCATCCCCCTATGGGGAAATTGCAAAATGTGCTGCTCGTCATCCGCAATCATCGATTTCAAAGCGTTTCGTGAGGGTTTTCCATCGAGCGCCCGCGCCAGGCTCAGCTCCGTTTCCGGCCAACGCGACGCCTCCCCCGACGCCCGAGAAAATTACTCCGACGGAAGGACCCCACATGATAATCTGTTTAGCTTTCCCTTATCCCTTTCCTCCCGGCCATGGCAAACACCCTCGTATCGCCCTCTCCTCTGCCATCTTTTCCTCTTCTTCTATTTCCCCCCCCTCCTCCTCCTCCTCCTCCTCCTCCTTCTCCACCTCCTCCTCATCATCGCCCTCCCCATACCCCTTCCGTCCTCATCCTCCTCCTGCCTCTTTTCCACGTGCACGTCCCTTTCCCCCCGGTCGGGGGAAGCAAGTCGATTTTCCTCGGCGCCGTCGCCGCCTCGGTCAGAACGCGCGCGTTTGCCGACGGCCAGATCGCGAAGCCGTCGGGTCAACCCTTCGGGCCAGCCATGCCTGCGGGGCACTCCCGCGGGCCGCCGGAGCGCGAGGGCAGGCCGTCGGGACAACCCCGCGGGCCAGGCCGTTGGGACAACCCCGCGGGCCTCCTCGCGCGCGCCGCGGCGCTCAGGCGGGCGGCAGCACGAAGCCCAGCTCTGCCGCGAGCTGCTCCGCTTCAGCCCTGGAGTCCACCGCTCTCTCGTCGAACTCCTGGAGCGCCTTCCGCAGTGACGCCGGCGGCCCGCGCTCCAGGAACTCTCGCGCGGGCGGCCGCAGGATCAGCATGTTCCGCATGCACGTGGCGCGGGAGAACATGACGTAGAGGTGCAGCCACCACATATCGTCCGACATGCCCGTGCGGCCAGCGTCCTCATCCCTGGCGCAGTCGATGGTGACGCCCTTGCGCAGCGTCTGGCCCTGCGACAGCGTGGAGGTCAGGTAGGACGCGTGCGTCAGCGTGAATCCCGAGCGGCGCACAGTGTGCGCCCCCGAGCTCTGCCACGTGAACTCCTGCTCGCTGGGCCTGAACATGAGCAAGCTCCTCGCCCGCGCCTGGGCCTCGCCGTCGTCGTCAGCGCCCTCGGTGCCCTGCAGCAGCACCTCGGCGACCTCCTTGTAGATCGGGGACTCCTGGAAGCCGTGCACATGCAGCCAGATTCCCTGCGGTAGGAAGCGGGGGCGGAAGAGCTGGCCCGGCGCGCACTCCTCGTAGTCCCGCTCGTCGTCTGCGTGAAACTCGAAGGACACGATGGTGGCCCGTTGCTCCTGCACGAGCCCCAACTTCTTCTTCAGCTCCTCCTGCACGGCCGTGAACCGGACCTCCATGCCGACGTGTGCCGGTAAGACGCCGTGGATGTCCCCCGTCTTGTGCATGTTCGGGACGTTCAGGAGGCGCCGGCCTGCGTCTGGTTCGCCTTGAATCGTGCCGCACTCGTCTACGGCCTGCAGGAAAACGAGGGGGACGCCGAGGCGCCGCGCGTCGCGACGAGCGCGCGTGTTGATCCACCTCGCCAGCGTCTCCCAGTAGATGCCCATGCCGTAGCCGAGCCGAAAGTTTCGTGCTGGTGCCGAGGGTCCAGGACGCCGTGGTTGTCAGAGGCCAACGTCTTCTCCCAGGCAGACCAGACCTCTGGTGGGAAGCGCTTGCCCTCGCGCATGCAGCCCAAGAACGCGATCAGAGGGTCCCCCGGCTCGAAGCGCTTCGTGCCCTTCAGCTCGAAGACGCAGGGGATCTGAGAGAATACCCTGATGGCGTGCTGGATCTCCACCGTCGGCGGCTCCGCGTACTTGTACGACCCGTCGTCCAGGAGCTCGTTCACGTCCGTCAGGAGCCCGATGCTGCCGGTGGGCTTCAGCTGCAGGAAATCCCCGAGGTGCAACACGATGGGGACGCGGCCGAAGTGGTGGTGCGGCCTCTTGTAGGTGGACTCCTGCACGTCGTGCGTGTCACTGCGCCCGTGGCAGGCGCGGAGGTCCAGAGCGTTGTACAGAGCAGCTGCCACCATGCTCACCTCCTCGATGACCAGGACGCGGACGTACTCCCACAACCACTGCAATCTCTTCTGCATGCTCCCCGGTCTCATCTTCGCGTTGATACTTCTGGACTCGCAGGGCACAGGCGTTGTGCAGCGTTCTGGCCTTCACCGTCTCCGTGGAGATGTTCTTCGCCTGCGCGTTCGAGAAGGCCACGACCATCATGGCGCCCTTGTCCTGCGCCGACGAGGGCCGCAAATACTCCACCACTGGGAAGACGATCTTCTGCACCACGTGCGTCTTCCCCGAGCCGCCCTGGCCCAACAGGAGCAAGTGCGTCACTTTTCTCTCGCTCCAGGGCTTCTTCTGCACGTCGTCCTCCCAGGCGTCGTCGCAGGCCTTGGCGAACTTGGCGACGAAGAGCGTCTGGCCCCGCGTGAGTCTCTCGTTCTCCGGCAACCCAGCGACCAGGGCGGCGATGTACGCGCGGCGATTTCCTGGTACGTAGTCCATTGAAACATCGGTGTTAGGAAAAGGGGGGGTCAGAAAAACTGGAGAGGGGGCCTTTTCAAGTTCCCTCTCCAGTTGGAACGCGCGGGAAAGTGAACCTTTGCAAGTTCCCTTTCCCGCTGCTGGAGAGGGAACCTTTTCGAGTTCCCTCTCCGGTTGGAACGCGCGGGGAAGTGAACCTTTGCAAGTTCCCTTTCCCGCTGCTGGAGAGTGAACCTTTGCAAGTTCCTTCTCCAAGGGAAAGTGAACCTTTTCAAGTTCCCTTTCCCGCGAATGAAGGGTGAACCTTTTCAAGTTCCCCCTTCGCTCCGACGACAAGGGGGGGCAGGGAACCTTTGCAAGTTCCCTCTCCCGCAGCTAGAGACGTCGAACCTTTTCAAGTTCCCTCTCCAGCCCAATCCTGCCACGAACGGGAAAGTGAACCTTTTCAAGTTCCCTCTCCCGCAGCTAGAGAGTGAACCTTTTCAAGTTCCCTCCCCAGCCCAAACGAACGCGGGAGAGTGAACCTTTTCAAGTTCCCTCTCCCGCCGACGACGACAAGGTTGGCCAGCAATTGGACGTGGGCAAGTCGAAAGAGAATATTCAGGCCGCAGGAGCGAGTTCCCCTTCGATCCTCCAAGTGACGACAAGAGACGGTCCTCAGACGGGACTACCCGCACCGCCCACAGACAAAGTTCCCGCTTGATACTTCCCCCTTGTTCAGGCCGCAGGAACTGAGGAGCCCAAAAAGCTCGCTCGGATGACCCGCTCGGGTTCGAACATGAAGTGCGTGCCCCACAGGGATGGAGCGCCCGCCTGATACTTCTCCCATATTCAGGCCTCAGGAGCCCAAAAGCGACGACAGTTACAGGTTTCCGATGACCCGCTCGGATTAGTAAGATGATCTGCGGGCCCCATAGGGAGGGGGCTTCCGCCTGAGACTTCCTCGCAAGTCACTCACAGACGAGGCTCCCGCCTGATCCTTCTCCCATATTCAGGCCTCAAGAGCCCAAAAGTGACGACAGTTACAAGATTCCGATGGCCCGCCTCGGATTAGTAACATGATCTGGGGGCCCCATAGGGAGGAGACCCCCGCCTGAGACTTCCTCGCGATTCACTCACAGACGAGGCTCCCGCCTGATACATCCTCCAAATTCACGCCCCAGGAGCCCAAAAGTGACGACAGTTACAGGATCCCGATGACCCGCCTCGGATTGGTAAGATGATCTGCGGGCCCCATAGAGAGAGGCTCCCGCCTGAGACTTCCTCGCAATTCACTCACAGACAACGCTCCCGCCTGATACTTCCTCCAAATTCACGCCCCAGGAGCCCAAAAGTGACGACAGTTACAGGATCCCAATGACCCGCCTCGGATTAGTAAGATGATCTGCGGGCCCCATAGGGAGAGGCTCCCGCCTGAGACTTCCTCGCAATTCACTCACAGACGACGCTCCCGCCTGATACTTCCTCCAAATTCACGCCCCGGGAGCCCAAAAGTCACGACAGTTACAGGATCCCGATGACCCGCCTCGGATTAGTAAGATGATCTGCGGGCCCCATAGGGAGAAGCTCCCGCCTGAGACTTCCTCGCAATTCACTCACAGACGAGGCTCCCGCTAGATACTTCCTCCAGATTCACGCCCCAGGAGCCCAAAAGTGACGACAGTTACAGGATCCCGATGACCCGCCTCGGATTAGTAAGATGATCTGCGGGCCCCATAGGGAGAGGCTCCCGCCTGAGACTTCCTCGCAATTCACTCACAGACGACGCTCCCGCCTGATACTTCCTCCAAATTCACGCCCCAGGAGCCCAAAAGTGACGACAGTTACAGGATCCCGATGACCCGCCTCGGATTAGTAAGATGATCTGCGGGCCCCATAGGGAGAGGCTCCCGCCTGAGACTTCCTCGCAATTCACTCACAGACGACGCTCCCGCTTGATACTCGAGTGAGTGACGGACTGACTGAGTGATGTGTGACGCCAACGGATGATATCCTCATGTGATGATCATGATGAGTGAGTGAGTGAGTGAGAGTGAGCGATCGAGTGGTGTATGGGTAAGTGTGATGGTGCTGAGGAGGAGAGGCGTGGGTCATGATGATGATGACTGATGATGATGATGGCGAGAAAGAGGAAGAGAGAGAGAGAGAGAGAGAGAGAGGGTGTGAGATCCTGCGCGGGGGGTGTGCAGAGAAAACAAGAACCCCACTTTGGATGTGGGGAAAAATTGCGTTAGTGACCCCTTAGTCCATTGAAACATCGGTGTTAGGAAAAGGGGGGGTCAGAAAAAAAAAAAAAACTGGAGAGGGGACCTTTTCAAGTTCCCTCTCCAGTTGGAACGCGCGGGAAAGTGAACCTTTGCAAGTTCCCTTTCCCGCTGCTGGAGAGGGAACCTTTTCAAGTTCCCTCTCCAGTTGGAACGCGCGGGGAAGTGAACCTTTGCAAGTTCCCTTTCCCGCTGCTGGAGAGTGAACCTTTGCAAGTTCCCTCTCCAAGGGAAAGTGAACCTTTTCAAGTTCCCTTTCCCGCGAATGAAGGGTGAACCTTTTCAAGTTCCCCCTTCACTCCGACGACAAGGGGGGACAGGGAACCTTTGCAAGTTCCCTCTCCCGCAGCTAGAGACGTCGAACCTTTTCAAGTTCCCTCTCCAGCCCAATCCTGCCACGAACGGGAAAGTGAACCTTTTCAAGTTCCCTCTCCCGCAGCTAGAGAGTGAACCTTTTCAAGTTCCCTCCCCAGCCCAAACGAACGCGGGAGAGTGAACCTTTTCAAGTTCCCTCTCCCGCCGACGACGACAAGGTTGGCCAGCAATTGGACGTGGGCAAGTCGAAAGAGAATATTCAGGCCGCAGGAGCGAGTTCCCCTTCGATCCTCCAAGTGACGACAAGAGACGGTCCTCAGACGGGACTACCCGCACCGCCCACAGACAAAGTTCCCGCTTGATACTTCCCCCTTGTTCAGGCCGCAGGAACTGAGGAGCCCAAAAAGCTCGCTCGGTTGACCCGCTCGGGTTCGAACATGAAGTGCGTGCCCCACAGGGATGGAGCGCCCGCCTGATACTTCTCCCATATTCAGGCCTCAGGAGCCCAAAAGCGACGACAGTTACAGGTTTCCGATGACCCGCCTCGGATTGGTAAGATGATCTGCGGGCCCCATAGAGAGAGGCTCCCGCCTGAGACTTCCTCGCAATTCACTCACAGACAACGCTCCCGCCTGATACTTCCTCCAAATTCACGCCCCAGGAGCCCAAAAGTGACGACAGTTACAGGATCCCGATGACCCGCCTCGGATTAGTAAGATGATCTGCGGGCCCCATAGGGAGAGGCTCCCGCCTGAGACTTCCTCGCAATTCACTCACAGACGACGCTCCCGCCTGATACTTCCTCCAAATTCACGCCCCAGGAGCCCAAAAGTGACGACAGTTACAGGATCCCGATGACCCGCCTCGGATTAGTAAGATGATCTGCGGGCCCCATAGGGAGAAGCTCCCGCCTGAGACTTCCTCGCAATTCACTCACAGACGAGGCTCCCGCTAGATACTTCCTCCAGATTCACGCCCCAGGAGCCCAAAAGTGACGACAGTTACAGGATCCCGATGACCCGCCTCGGATTAGTAAGATGATCTGCGGGCCCCATAGGGAGAGGCTCCCGCCTGAGACTTCCTCGCAATTCACTCACAGACGACGCTCCCGCTTGATACTCGAGTGAGTGACGGACTGACTGAGTGATGTGTGACGCCAACGGATGATATCCTCATGTGATGATCATGATGAGTGAGTGAGTGAGTGAGTGAGTGAGCGATCGAGTGGTGTATGGGTAAGTGTGATGGTGCTGAGGAGGAGAGGCGTGGGTCATGATGATGATGACTGATGATGATGATGGCGAGAAAGAGGAAGAGAGAGAGAGAGAGGGTGTGAGATCCTGCGCGGGGGGTGTGCAGAGAAAATTACTCCGACGGAAGGACCCCACATGATAATCTGTTTAGCTTTCCCTTATCCCTTTCCTCCCGGCCATGGCAAACACCCTCGTATCGCCCTCTCCTCTGCCATCTTTTCCTCTTCTTCTATTTCCCCCCCCTCCTTCTCCTCCTCCTCCTCCTCCTCCTTCTCCACCTCCTCCTCATCATCGCCCTCCCCATACCCCTTCCGTCCTCATCCTCCTCCTGCCTCTTTTCCACGTGCACGTCCCTTTCCCCCCGGTCGGGGGAAGCAAGTCGATTTTCCTCGGCGCCGTCGCCGCCTCGGTCAGAACGCGCGCGTTTGCCGACGGCCAGATCGCGAAGCCGTCGGGTCAACCCTTCGGGCCAGCCATGCCTGCGGGGCACTCCCGCGGGCCGCCGGAGCGCGAGGGCAGGCCGTCGGGACAACCCCGCGGGCCAGGCCGTTGGGACAACCCCGCGGGCCTCCTCGCGCGCGCCGCGGCGCTCAGGCGGGCGGCAGCACGAAGCCCAGCTCTGCCGCGAGCTGCTCCGCTTCAGCCCTGGAGTCCACCGCTCTCTCGTCGAACTCCTGGAGCGCCTTCCGCAGTGACGCCGGCGGCCCGCGCTCCAGGAACTCTCGCGCGGGCGGCCGCAGGATCAGCATGTTCCGCATGCACGTGGCGCGGGAGAACATGACGTAGAGGTGCAGCCACCACATATCGTCCGACATGCCCGTGCGGCCAGCGTCCTCATCCCTGGCGCAGTCGATGGTGACGCCCTTGCGCAGCGTCTGGCCCTGCGACAGCGTGGAGGTCAGGTAGGACGCGTGCGTCAGGGTGAATCCCGAGCGGCGCACAGTGTGCGCCCCCGAGCTCTGCCACGTGAGCTCCTGCTCGCTGGGCCTGAACATGAGCAAGCTCCTCGCCCGCGCCTGGGCCTCGCCGTCGTCGTCAGCGCCCTCGGTGCCCTGCAGCAGCACCTCGGCGACCTCCTTGTAGATCGGGGACTCCTGGAAGCCGTGCACATGCAGCCAGATTCCCTGCGGTAGGAAGCGGGGGCGGAAGAGCTGGCCCGGCGCGCACTCCTCGTAGTCCCGCTCGTCGTCTGCGTGAAACTCGAAGGACACGATGGTGGCCCGTTGCTCCTGCACGAGCCCCAACTTCTTCTTCAGCTCCTCCTGCACGGCCGTGAACCGGACCTCCATGCCGACGTGTGCCGGTAAGACGCCGTGGATGTCCCCCGTCTTGTGCATGTTCGGGACGTTCAGGAGGCGCCGGCCTGCGTCTGGTTCGCCTTGAATCGTGCCGCACTCGTCTACGGCCTGCAGGAAAACGAGGGGGACGCCGAGGCGCCGCGCGTCGCGACGAGCGCGCGTGTTGATCCACCTCGCCAGCGTCTCCCAGTAGATGCCCATGCCGTAGCCGAGCCGAAAGTTCTCGTGCTGGTGCCGAGGGTCCAGGACGCCGTGGTTGTCAGAGGCCAACGTCTTCTCCCAGGCAGACCAGACCTCTGGTGGGAAGCGCTTGCCCTCGCGCATGCAGCCCAAGAACGCGATCAGAGGGTCCCCCGGCTCGAAGCGCTTCGTGCCCTTCAGCTCGAAGACGCAGGGGATCTGAGAGAATACCCTGATGGCGTGCTGGATCTCCACCGTCGGCGGCTCCGCGTACTTGTACGACCCGTCGTCCAGGAGCTCGTTCACGTCCGTCAGGAGCCCGATGCTGCCGGTGGGCTTCAGCTGCAGGAAATCCCCGAGGTGCTCCCGCCTGAGACTTCCTCGCAATTCACTCACAGACAACGCTCCCGCCTGATACTTCCTCCAAATTCACGCCCCAGGAGCCCAAAAGTCACGACAGTTACAGGATCCCAATGACCCGCCTCGGATTAGTAAGATGATCTGCGGGCCCCATAGGGAGAGGCTCCCGCCTGAGACTTCCTCGCAATTCACTCACAGACGACGCTCCCGCCTGATACTTCCTCCAAATTCACGCCCCAGGAGCCCAAAAGTGACGACAGTTACAGGATCCCGATGACCCGCCTCGGATTAGTAAGATGATCTGCGGGCCCCATAGGGAGAAGCTCCCGCCTGAGACTTCCTCGCAATTCACTCACAGACGAGGCTCCCGCTAGATACTTCCTCCAGATTCACGCCCCAGGAGCCCAAAAGTGACGACAGTTACAGGATCCCGATGACCCGCCTCGGATTAGTAAGATGATCTGCGGGCCCCATAGGGAGAGGCTCCCGCCTGAGACTTCCTCGCAATTCACTCACAGACGACGCTCCCGCCTGATACTTCCTCCAAATTCACGCCCCGGGAGCCCAAAAGTCACGACAGTTACAGGATCCCGATGACCCGCCTCGGATTAGTAAGATGATCTGCGGGCCCCATAGGGAGAGGCTCCCGCCTGAGACTTCCTCGCAATTCACTCACAGACGACGCTCCCGCTTGATACTTCCTCCAAATTCACGCCCCGGGAGCCCAAAAGTCACGACAGTTAC
Organism: Prorocentrum cordatum; assembly: GCA_963575745.1. NCBI lineage: Eukaryota > Dinophyceae > Prorocentrales > Prorocentraceae > Prorocentrum > Prorocentrum cordatum. The sequence continues at coordinate 347,011 of CAUYUJ010014384.1, read as the reverse complement.
AGGATCCCGATGACCCGCCTCGGATTAGTAAGATGATCTGCGGGCCCCATAGGGAGAAGCTCCCGCCTGAGACTTCCTCGCAATTCACTCACAGACGAGGCTCCCGCTAGATACTTCCTCCAGATTCACGCCCCAGGAGCCCAAAAGTGACGACAGTTACAGGATCCCGATGACCCGCCTCGGATTAGTAAGATGATCTGCGGGCCCCATAGGGAGAGGCTCCCGCCTGAGACTTCCTCGCAATTCACTCACAGACGACGCTCCCGCCTGATACTTCCTCCAAATTCACGCCCCGGGAGCCCAAAAGTCACGACAGTTACAGGATCCCGATGACCCGCCTCGGATTAGTAAGATGATCTGCGGGCCCCATAGGGAGAAGCTCCCGCCTGAGACTTCCTCGCAATTCACTCACAGACGAGGCTCCCGCTAGATACTTCCTCCAGATTCACGCCCCAGGAGCCCAAAAGTGACGACAGTTACAGGATCCCGATGACCCGCCTCGGATTAGTAAGATGATCTGCGGGCCCCATAGGGAGAGGCTCCCGCCTGAGACTTCCTCGCAATTCACTCACAGACGACGCTCCCGCCTGATACTTCCTCCAAATTCACGCCCCAGGAGCCCAAAAGTGACGACAGTTACAGGATCCCGATGACCCGCCTCGGATTAGTAAGATGATCTGCGGGCCCCATAGGGAGAGGCTCCCGCCTGAGACTTCCTCGCAATTCACTCACAGACGACGCTCCCGCTTGATACTCGAGTGAGTGACGGACTGACTGAGTGATGTGTGACGCCAACGGATGATATCCTCATGTGATGATCATGATGAGTGAGTGAGTGAGTGAGTGAGTGAGCGATCGAGTGGTGTATGGGTAAGTGTGATGGTGCTGAGGAGGAGAGGCGTGGGTCATGATGATGATGGCTGATGATGATGATGGCGAGAAAGAGGAAGAGAAAGAGAGAGAGGGTGTGAGATCCTGCGCGGGGGGTGTGCAGAGAAAACAAGAACCCCACTTTGGATGTGGGGAACAAGAACCCCACTTTGGATGTGGGGAAAAAAACAATGGCACCTGCTCACACATTTCGTGATGAAGAGGTCCTGCAAAATCACAAAAAGGAAATCCATGATTCCGAATACGGTTCTTAAAACAATACCGTGCTTGAGATAGCTTCACAAAGCCGAGCATCGACGTAAAATACACACACACACAACAATGTTGAAAGCCGGTGGCACCCCTCAAGCAAATCGTTGGAGGTAGGTCGAAAAGTTCCCCATGATCCCAATTCAAAAACATAAGGAGCATCACTGATGTTGAACACACACAAAACATGCACACACACCATTCTGCTGTCGCTAGTGGTTCGCCAACATAAATGTTTCCCCCGCCGGCGCGTGTAAAGCGGTGGCTCGCATTGTCCCGTCGGTTGCCCGCCGTTGTCCTGTCTGTCGCTAGTGGTTCGCCAACATAAATGTTTCCCCCGCCGGCGCGTGTCAAGCGGTGGCCCGCATTGTCCCGTCGGTTGCCCGCCGTTGTCCTGTCTGTCGCTAGTGGTTCGCCAACATAAATGTTTCCCCCGCCGGCGCGTGTCAAGCGGTGGCCCGCATTGTCCCGTTGGTTGCCCGCCGTTGTCCTGTCTGTCGCTAGTGGTTCGCCAACATAAATGTTTCCCCCGCCGGCGCGTGTCAAGCGGTGGCCCGCATTGTCCCGTCGGTTGCCCGCCGTTGTCCTGTCTGTCGCTAGTGGTTCGCCAACATAAATGTTTTCCCCGCCGGCGCGTGTCAAGTGGTATCCCGCATTGTCCCGTCGGTCGCCCGCCGTTGTCCTGTCTGTCGCTAGTGGTTCGCCAATATAAATGTTTCCCCGCAGGCGCGTGTCAAGCGGTAGCCCGCATTGTCCCGTCGGTCGCCCGCCGTTGTCCTGTCGTGAGATCGATAGTGAGATCGATCGTGAGATCGATCGTGAAATTCATAGTGACACCGAAAGTGAGATCGATAGTGAGACCGAATGTGAGACCAAATGTTGGATCGATAGTGAGATCGATCGTGAGATCGATAGTGAGATCGATCGTGAAATTGATAGTGGCACCGGAAGTGAGATCGATTGTGAGATCGAATGTGAGATCGATACTGGGATCGATAGTGAGATCGGTTGTGAGATCGATTGTGAGATCGATAGTTTGATCGATTGTGAGATCGATAGTGAGACCGATTTTGAGATCGATTGGCAGATCGAGCCCGCATTTTCCCGTCGGTGGCCCGTCGGTGTCCTGTCGTGAGATTGATAGTGAGATCGATCGTGAGATCGATAGTGAGATCGATAGTGACATCGATAGTGAGATCGATAGTGAGACCGAATGTGAGATCGATTGCGACATCGATTGTGATACCGATTGAGATCGATAGTGAGACCGAATGTGAGATCGATAGTGAGATCGACTAGTGAGACCCCCCTCCCACCCCCCCCACAACCTCCGTATCACCCGCAGGGTGGTCGTATAGGTACGAGCACATCAAGATCTGCACATGTGAGTATGTTTAAACCTGTGTTTTCAGCTAGCACTAACTGATTCATACTGTTCGGTGTCCAGGTCTTCATGACGCGCAAGGGCCGCCTCTGCATCGTGCGCCGGCCTCCCGCAGCGCCCGCGTCTGCTTGGCCGGGCCACCATGTCCTCGTTCTCATCCGTATCTTTCTGCCTCTCTCATCCCTCGGCGTCGTCCTTCCCTTTTCCCTGCTCCCTCCTCACGCCCTCCCCGCTCCCTTCTCCCCCTCTCTGCCTCCTACTTCCTCCTCCCCTTCCCCCTTCCTTGTGGGCCCTGGTGCGGCGAGGGAGAACGCCCCGCGATGAAAATCGGGCCCCAGGGAAGGGGCTCGCAGATTGCAAGAGACAGTCCGCCGGAGGTCTGGAGCTGGGGGCAACCCGCCCTTTCGAACCCTCTCAGCTTTGGCCGGTCTCCCCCCATTCAGGGGAGGGAGGAGGGAGCGTGATGGCCGATTTTCCACCACCAATACCATAGGTCGGAGGAGGAGGAGGAGGAGGAGTAGGAATAGGAGGAGGAGGAGGAGGAGGAGGAGGAGGAGAGGAGGAGGAGGAGGAGGAGGAGGAGGAGGAAAAGGAAGAGAAGGAGGAGGAGGAGGAGGAGGAAGAGGAAGAGGTGGAGGACCTCCTGCGCCCCCTTTACTCATCCTCACGAGTAGCTTCGGCTACAGCAGGCCAGCCTGTCTGGCCAGCCTTTACACTGCTTTACTGCATGTTCCCAACCACCCACAACTTCAACGTGCGCCATACGGTGTCACTTGGCGACATTCCCTGGCACCGTCCAGCATTGATACTTCGACTAGCCCTTTTTAAACGTTGGGGACCCGTGGGCAATTTGCCCACGAGGGACGGGCGATGGTGGATGGCCATGGGCGGGTGAGTGGGTCGGGAGTTACAGCTTGGTTTGGGGTTGACTTGCAAAGCCCTGGGCAGCAACCCAATAACTGCTCGGCGCGGACACTTTGTTTTTGTTGGTTGTTCGTTTTGGTTTGTTTGTGTTGCTGTTTGTTGGTGTTTTCCAACTCTAGCTGCACCCTGCAAGCCTGTATACACGCAGGTCGTGACGGTGTGTGCATCTCGCTCGGCTTATCCTCCTACGTATCCTTTTTCCCCATATTTGCAGCCTGTCATGTACTGTGCCACTGGATGGCACATACACTCAACATGGACAATGATTGGATGGAGTTTGACTGGGTCGGGGGTTACAGCTTGGTTCGGGGTCAACCAGCAAAGCCCTGGGCAGCAACCCAAGAACTGCAAGGCACGGGCACTCGCTTATCTGTGTTGCTACAGTGTGGTCCCCCATTCTAGTTGCACCCTCTAAGCCTGCATCTACACAGGCTGTGGCTTGTTGTGCATCTCACTCCTCGGCTTATCCCCCCTTTTTCTCGCATTTGCAGCCTGCCATGTACTGTGCCATTGGATGGCGCACCCACTCGACATGGACAAGGATTTGAGGGGCTGGTATTTCGGGAGGTAAATGCTTGGTTTGGGGTTCACCTAAACCCTGGGCAACAGCCCGATAACTGCGCCACTTTGTGTCGCTCAATCTTCACGCATGTCGCCCATTGCACCGTCCTCCTTGCTAGCACTGTACCTACAGAGGCGGCACAACATCGAACAACTCATTACTCTTCTCTGCCTTCGATTACAAAGGTGAGTGCCGCCCTCTGGGACCTGGCGGGTGCTTGCTCGATTTACCATTCGTTTCCTGGCTTTGTTTTCCACCATTGCCCGCGGCGCCCGCCAGGTCTGTTTCTTGAGCCGAGTTGCGTGCGTTAATTTTGCTTGCTGCATTCGGGGACGCCACAGATTTTCCCTAAGGTTTGCTTAACGTGGAAAGGAGGAGGTGGAAGAGGAGGAGGAAGAGGAGGAGGAGGAGGAGGAGGAGGAGGCGGACCTCCTCATCCTCCCTTTCCCCCGTCCTGCATATGGAAGTGGTGGTGGAACATCGGCCCATCAGGGCGGGACAGGAGGAGAGCGCCGACTGGCCAAAACTGCGCAGGGCCCGCGCACTTACCGATGTGTTGCTCTGCTGCTGCCGAGAGCGATTGCTGGGCAGTTCCAAGAGCACCTCGTCTGCCGCCAGCGCTCCGTGCCGCCTACCCATGCGGAGGGAATTTCCCAGTGTTGATCGTGGGGCATGTGTGTTCGATCCAGTGGCACCTTGTCTTGCAAAGGCCATTGCCTTGGACGGGCACGCCTCGGCTCTGGGCCACCTGTTGGCATTCTACGCGCGGCCGCCGCATCAGTGACTTCGGCCCTGAAGGGAGGACACGCGACACCATAACCATCACCAGGGAGCCCACCTCAGGAGAGGAGGTCCACGATCCCTACCTGAGCTGAGGGATGAGGGATGCCTCGACCGGGGAGGGGGGACCGTACCATCTAGAAGACTCTTGGCTCCTCGAGCTGGGGATAATGGCGTTGCCGCTCCTGCGTCAGATCGGGTAAGAATCGGCGGCGAGCGAGGGGGGAAGTGAGAAGGAGAAGGCCTTCTCAGAACGCGCCAGGGCGCCTCAGAAGCCCTCGCGCCTTCCGAGAAGTCTTCTGTGTCTTCGGGGAAGGCTTACAACGCTTTTCAGAAGTTCAGGGTGTTTCCGAGTTTTCTGAGAAGGCCCGCCCCTTCCCATTCCCCCCCTCGCCCGTCGCCGAAAGAAGAAGGGGTCCTATGGGCCAAGTTTCGAGCGTTGGGGTTTGTGCCGTTTGTGCAGAAGTTTCCAGAGGCCTCCAGGGGCGCTCCAGGGACCTCCGCGGAGGCCTCCGAGGGGCTCTCCCTGCATCTCGGCGGAGACCTCGGGGATTTTCCCAGCCCCGGCCAGCGCGCGGATGCTTCTCGCAGGCGGCTCTTCGCCCCCAGTCGAGGAGTTCTCCACCCGCACGTCTCCGCTCGGCAGCGAGAGACAAGTTTGGCGTGCACCCTCGTGGTGGGGCCCCTCGGGCTCCCCTGTCGAGGCTGGACGCTCCCCGTTCGCTCATCGACAGTCCCACTAAGTCGAGGACTGGGGGAGGAGGAGGAGGAGGAGGAGGAGGAGGAGGAGGAGGAGGAGGAGGAGAAGGAGGAGGAAGAGGAGGAGGAGGAGGAGGAGGAGGAGGAGGAGGTGGAGGAGGAGCCCTGGCCAACGTGTGTTCAGGCCTGGCCACTTCAGCTCTTCTACAGAGTTCCCAACGTCCCCCTTTTCCAGCTTCCCCTCGTGCTCCGTGGTCGGATGCGCATCTGGAGAGCGGCACGGGAGATCCGTGATATCCAGTTTTCTGAAGATGTGGATTGCCTAAGGCGGGCTCACCTCACGCGCTTGGGAGGGTGGAGGGAAGGCACGCAGTTCAATACCACAGGGGAGCGTGCATGTGTTCTGTGCTTCTGCTTCGGAGGTTATGGACTACGCTGATGATGGGGACGTGCACATGCACCTCAAGAAGCAGGAGGATCCCAACTTTCTTCTTCGAACATTTGCTACCAAGAGTCAATGAGCGCAAGCAGAACGGAATGGGGGATGCCGCATGCCAGCGATGCAGACGACGACGCTGACGAGATGAAGATCAAGATGAAGTTGGCGATGGCGATGCTGCTGCTGCTGATGATGATGATGATGATGATGATGGTGGTGGTGATGGTGATGAGGATGATGAGGATGATGAGGATGATGAGGATGATGAGGATGGGAATGAGGATGAGGATGATGGTGATGGTGGTGATGATGATGATGATGATGATGATGATGATGATGATGATGATGATGATGATGATGATGCGGATTATGATGATGACGATGGTGATGTTGATGATGTTGATGATGCTGAGGCTGATGCTGCTGATGATGCCGAGGCTGATGCTGATGATGATGCTGATCATGATGATGGTGATGATGATGCTGATTATAATGATGCTGATGATGGTCATGATGATGGTGGTGATGAGGTTTATGCTGATGATGCTGCTGCTGATGATGCTGATAATGACGATGATGACGGTGGTGGTGGTGGTAGTGGTGGTGATTACGATGACGACGATGGCGACGACGCCAGCGATGGTGGTCACGATAGCGGAAGCGACGAGCTTGGTGGTGGCACCGTCATGAGGATCGTAGGCCTTGGCGGGGTCCCAGGCCGAGGCCCACACCGCAGCCGACGAGGGGGCTACGGGGCCGAGGGCCGCGGCGCCCAAGGCCTGGCAGGGAGCCCACGCCGCGCCTCTGGATCGGGGCCTCGACGCTCAAAGAAGGAAAGACGTGCATAACCGCAACTCTTGGAGGACAGCAACCCATCACAGAACGGACATGTAGTCTTTTAGCGGCCCGCGCTCAAAGAAGGAACACATGCATAACCGTAATTCTTGGAGGACAGCAGCCCGTCACAGCACAAGCACATAATTTGTTGGAGGTCCGCGCTAAAAAAAGGAAAACATGCATAACCGTAACTCTTGGAGGACAGCAGCCCGTCACAGCACAAGCACATAATCTTTTGGAGGTCCGCGCGGACCTCCGAAAGTGTATTTGTAAGGCCTTGCGGCCGGTGCCGCCGACCCTGAAGGGGGACAACGACGACGACGACGACGCTCTGGAGCCCCTCTCGGAGCTCTCTTGGAAGCCTATTGGGCTCTGTTGGGGGGGCCTTTCGGGGGACTCCTTGGGGATCTCCGTGGCCACTTGGAGCCGCCTGGGAGCGGATCTGAGGGCTCTTGGAGGCATGTGGGAGAATACGCAGCACCCCGCAACAGCTTGCAAGAGTCACGAGGGTGCTTCCAGGGGGGTGTCCTGGAGGAGGGGGTGGTGGTGGTGATCCCATTGTCCACAGGCCCTGTGGACAATGGGATCACCACTTGTCAGGGGGGAAGCGGGGGGAGGGGTCCTGAGTTCCCCCTGCCCACCAGGGGGCCGCCGCCCTCCTGTCCCCCTTTTCCACTGGGGACGGCCCAGGGGGAGCCTCCAGGACCCCGCCCCCGGGACCCCCCCCAACCCTGGGACACCCCCTCCTCTACCCCTTCGGGACCCCTCCCAGCTGGCCCCCCCAGGGAAGGGATCAAGGGAAACAGCTTCCCTCTGAATCAATTACGACGTTGCTTGATTTCTGTCCAGCTGGATCGCTTGAGGGGGAGGTTCAAGGGAAATGTGAGGAGCGGCGAAGGCGAGGATGACGACACAAACGGAAAAACGTATCACACACGCCGACAGTGTCGGCGGATCATTGTACAGTTGTTTCTTCTTCTAGACGTGGCTCACGGAGGCACCGCGAGCCCGAGTACCTGGACCGTCCTAGCGACTCGAAAGAGCCACCGCACTGATGAAATTCTGCACTACGCAACGCCACGCAATGCTATGGCATACTACGCTCCGCCGTGCTCTTCTACGCCCTGCTATGCCGTGCTTTGCTATGCATCGCGCACCCTCTCGGGATCATTGCCCTGCTCGACGTCCGACTGTGCGAATAGCGAGGAGATCTACGCCATGGTAAGGGCTGGGAGGGAGGGTCACGACGTCAGATATGACGCGAGCGCACCTAGCCTGCCCTCTCCACTTCCCGCCCCTGACCCCCCTCCCCTTCCTCTCCTCCTCTTCCTCCTCCTCCTCCTCTTTCTCCTCCTCCTCCTCCTCCTCGTCGTTGTCCTCCTCCTCCTCCTCGTCGTTGTCCTCCTCCTCCCTCCTCCTCCTCCTCCTCCTCCTCCTCCTCCTCCTCCTCCTCCTCTCCTCCTCCTCCCTCTTCCTCTCCCTCTCCCTCTCCCTCTCCCTCTCCGTCTCCCGCTCCCCCCTACCCTTTCGAGGGCCGCCTGCTGCCCGAGCCGCGCATCCTGGAGTGGTTCTCGCAGTCCTGCTTCGCGCTTAAGCACGTGCACGACCGGAAGGCGCGCGGCGGCGGCGGCGACCGGCGCCGCCCAGCGGGCGACGTCGCGGTCGAAAACGCCATCAGGACGCGGGCGGGGCAGGGAGGAGGAGGGAAGGGGAACAGGAGGAAGAGGAGGACTAGGAGGAGGAGGAGGAGGAGGAGGAGGAGGAGGAGGAGGAGAGGAGAGGAGGAGGAGGAGGAGGAAGAGGGAGAGAGGGTAAGGGAAGGAGGAGAAGGAGGGAGGAGGGGGGGATCAGGAGGAGGAGGATGAGGAGGAGTAGAAGAGGAGAACTCAGAGAGGAGGGAGGAGGGGAGAGGAGGGGAGGAGGAGGAGGAGGAGAGGAGGAGGAGGAGAGGAGGAGGAGGAAGAGGATGAAGGAGAAGGAGGAGGAGGAGGAGGAGGGAGGAGGAGGAGGAGGAGTAGGAAGAGGAGGACGAAGAGGAGGAGGAGGAGGAGGAGGAGGAGGAGGAGGAGGGGAGGAGGAGGGAGGAGGAGGAGGAGGGAGGGAAGGAGGAGGAGGACGAATAGGAGGAGGAGGAGGAGGAGGAGGAGGAGAGAAGGAGGTGGAGGTGGAGGAGGAGGAGGAGGAGGAGGAGGAGGGGGAGGAGTACGAGGCCCAGATGAGACCTGGCCTCCGACGATGAGGTTTATCAGGCAGGCAAGGGCCCCCCCCGATCAAGAAAAGCCCAGACGCGGGGTGAAATCGATGCTCTAACACCGAACGCGCTTGCGTGGGGGCGTCTTGGGCCGCCTGCGGGCCCTCTTGGTGCTTGCTGTTGGGCTTTGTACGTTTTTGAAGACCGCAAGTGGGGCGGCATTCGACCGAGAGCGTGGGAAGCGAAACCCAATGAAACATCTTGGGAACCCATGTTTTTGCCTGGGGCCTCGGGAGGAGGGGCCAGTGCACGCGACTGAGCGTGACCGAGAGGGGGGGGAGCCCTGGGAAGAGTTACACAATCCTTGCCAGACAGTGCTGCATTCTACCACGCCTCAGCGTGCCAAGGGACATGGTAGCGGATCTATGTTGTTTCTACGCTTCGACGTGTGCGTATCGTATATACAAGCGTTCTTATGTTTGTATATATATATATATATGCATGTACGTATGTATGTGTATATTTACAAAGCATATACATATATCTCCATATTTGTGTATGAATTCATGCGTATGTGTATGGATGTATCTCCGTATGTCTGTCTATGCCTGCACGCATGTATGTATGCATGCATGCATATATGTCTGTATACTTGTACGTGTGTATGAACGTATGCATGCATACAACTTGGCATGTCTGCATGTATGTGTATGAATATGCCTGCGTATAAAGACATGCCTGCATGCATACACACATGCATGCACACATGCAAACTGCATGCATGCATGCATGCATGCATGCATACATACACACAACTACACATACATACAGACATGCATACACACATACACGCACGAACATACATATATGCGTGCATACACACAAACAACCACAACTACACATACCGATCTGCATACACACAAACGTCCGCGCATACACACGTGCTTGCACACATACTTACATACACACATGCATGTTTACATACACATATATACACATGTATGCATGTATACATGCATAGATGCATGCATACATACAGACACACATCTATATATACACATACACTAATACACGCAAACGTACAGGTATACATACATACATGCATACATACATACACACCTACATACATACATACATCCAATCATACATACAAACATACGCACATCCATGCATGCATGCATACACATATAAACACACACACATACATACACATATATATATATAACATATCGATATGTAGGTACGCATATACATATAAACACATCTACGCCCACACATACAACATACATGCATGCATACATGCTTCCACACACACACACATACGTACATACATACATGCATGAATGCGTGCATATTTCTATTTCCCCGCCCCCCCCCCCCCCCCGAAATCAAACCCCGCGAATTCCGGGCCTCTGGGACCCGCTGGACCCCCCCAGATCCGTGGCCTCAGGGGACCCCCTGGACGGCCCTGCAGGAGAACTCGCAGGCGTTTCAGAGCTCCTGGAAGCCCGCCCTTGCTGGGTCTAGGCGACGGGCGTGGATCGGTCAAGAGGGCGACCGAACGACGCCCGAAGACGACCCAAAGAAGACCCCCATGAGGCTTCCAAAACGCAAGAAGACAATGATTGTCCAAAGTTTTTGCGCGATGTTGTATGATTTTGGGAATGCCCTGTTTTCCGGCCTTCTGGGCGTCCGAGACCTCCTGGGAGGCTCGAAAATCTTCCCCAAACCATCCGAAAGGGCTTCCAGGCAGTTCAAGAGAGCCCCGAGACGGCACAAAAAGGTTCCAAGATGGCTGACGAGAGTGAGCCCCATGACGGCCCAAGATGGTCCCAAGACACCTTCCGAAGCATTTCAAATCGTGACCCGAACTTTCAGAGAGACCGCGGTTGGAGGCAGGGTGGCCCGAGGAAGCCCCTAGAGGCCCCCAGAAGACGCCCAGGAGGCCTCCAGAAGGCTTTAAGAAACCCTGGACAACTTCTGTGAGGCCCCCAGAGGCTCTCCAAGGAGGAGCCTCCGCGAAAAGATCTGATGAGGATGGGGAAGATTTCGCAGGGTAGGGCGAGAATGAGGAAAGAGAAACATGGAGGAATGATAACGAATAACATCATTTAAACGGCGATGCCGGAAAAGGTAACAAGGAGTTATCGCTAATTTGTATGTTAGATGTCCCTGCCATCCCGCCTGCGTGCCAAACTTCAAGGGCCAAGGTGCATTGCCCGAAGCACCAACGCAGTCTTAGCGCGTGTGTATATATATACATATGTTTATGTATATGTATATGTGCATGTGTATGTGTATGTGTATGTGTATGTGTATGTGTATGTGTCTGTGTCTGTGTCTGTGTCTGTGTCTGTGTCTGTGTCTGTGTCAGTGTCTGTGTCTGTGTCTGTGTATGTGTATGTGTATGTGTATGTGTATGTGTATGTATATGTGTATGTGTATGTGTATGTGTATGTGTATGTGTATGTGTATGTGTATGCATGCATGCATGCATGTATGTATGTATGTGTATGTATGTATGTTTGTTTGCTTGTTTGTTTGTTTGTATGTGTGCTTGTTTGTTTGTATGTCTGTCTATACCTTTCTCTCTCTCTCTCTCTCTGCGACTGCCGCACTTTCTGCCGACTCGAGTCGAATTGGCTATGCCGCGGTCGACGTTTTTTTTTTTTGGGACGCGCCGATTTCGGCCAGATCCGGGACCCCGCGGAAGGCGCCCCAGACCCTCGTGCCCTCCGCCCTCGCCGCCGCAGGCCGCGTTCGTGCGTGGAGGGTGCCTGCCCGCGCTCGGTGCGTACGGTCGGGCTGGAGTGTGAGCTCGAGGTCGGTGCGGGGAGAGTGCCCCTCCTCCTCCTCCTCCTCCTCCTCCTCCTCTTCCTCCTCCTCCTCCTCCTCCTCCTCCTCCTGTTCAATCCTCGACCCTCGATCTGCCTCCGCGCAAACTGGCAAACCGGGGGGGGGGGGGCACCCTCGAGTGATCTTGTGGCCTGGGGCGTTTTGGCCCGCGGGGGGCCCCATGGTCCTGAAGGCGTCTCTTCTGCCCCAGGCTCGACAGTAGGTACGTCTCTAGGTTTGTGTATGTATTTTTGTCTGCATGTAAGTATGCGTGTATTTCTAGATACACATTCCCCAAGGAGGGGTTCTTACGTCTGATCTAAGGAACCAAGCCGTGCCTTCGGTCTGGGGCTATGTGGCCGCCGTCGCCGCCCCGTCGCCGCCTCGTCGTCGCCCGTCGTCTGGGCCGTGCCTTCGGCCTGGCGGCTATGTGGCCGCCGTCGCCGCCCCGTCGCCGCCTCGTCGCTGCCTCGTCGCCGCCCGCCGCCGCCGTTGGATTGCACCAGGCCGCACGAAAAAGATTGCGCCTGCGGCGCGCTTACTAATCATTCACCACGCAGGTTTCACTACTTATTCTATTTTCTGACAGAGTATTAGGATCTCCCCCGTTCACCGCCCGGAGCTAATCGGCTCCATTTCCGTAGTGCAATTTGCATATGACTTTGCCCCGTCGTCCACCCTAAATATGAATTCTGACCATCCCAGGCAGGCTGGTATCGGTTCCCCTCTCGTCTTCGGCAAAAAGTTTTATGCGTTCTCACTCGTTTTTCACAAATCAGAAAATCCCAATTTATCCCGTGCAACAGATGGGACGAAGAGTGCACGCGCGCGTCGTGGCGCGCATGCCGAAATCCCCGAACAACCTGCGATTTTGTACGGTACGGATGTCAAGTCGAAACCGAGTGTCCCGAAAACATATAGACACACACCGTTTCGCAACAATAGTTTTCAAAACAATATTGCGCGCGGTCTCTTGCGAATTCTTGAGAAACCATCGGTTTTCAAAATTTTCACACCTCGCTACCAAACGGGCCTCTCGCGCGCGCATGTCGGAATCACTCGAATGCCCTTGAGCGCGCGCTGTCCCACGAACCCCTTGCAACAAATTTGACGCAGTGCACACGCGAGAGTCCTTGCGCGCGCATGCGGAAATCTTTCAAACACCTGAGGTGCCATAAGGGTTTCAAAATCGAGCGCCCCGACAACATCACACATAGTTTTGCAACATCCGTTTTCAAAAATGCATGCGCTCGCGCTCCTGCGGCTTCTGAGGGAAACCATTGTTTTTGTTACACTTTCATCGAATTCGGCAAAACGGACCCCTCGCGCCACACGTCGAAATATTTCGCCCTCGCGTGCGTGTGTGTGTGTGTGTGTGTGTGTGTGTGTGTGTGTGTGTGTGTGTGTGTGTGTGTGTGTGTGTGTGTGGGGGGCACGATCCGTGTCAAATAACACCATGCGGGCCACTCTCGCGCGTCGGCCGCGCGCGCACGTCGAGCTCCCTCCAAAACCTTCATCACCGACGCGAGGGCGCCGTTATCGTCGTCGCCCTGATCAGCATCGGCGCCGTCACTGGCCTTGCCGTCGTCGCTATCACCATCGTCACCAGCATCGCTACCATCATCATTGCGTTTACCATTGCCGACGTTGCCATGATTCCGCGCCAGCCCAAGTCGCCGACTCGCGCTGAATTGCCCGCTGGGAAGTGCCCAGCGGTCAACGCCAGGGCGGCCACGTCGGTAGCGCCAAGCTATCTGACCGCTCGCGCGCGCGAGCATGCGCAGGCTAGCGCGGCCGCAGAGGTGCACCAGCCAGTTCCACCGCACGGGTTTTGCAAACCATGTTGCGGGTGGGTGGGGGGGACGATAGCGCGAGCAGTGGACAATTGAGTGGACAACTCACTGCGAACAGACAGACATTCATTGCACAACATAGAATTCACCACGTATGGTGCATAACAGATTTGGCACAACACGGCTTCTCCTTTTCTAAGACAACCTATTCGGTTTCCCCCCTGGACCTAACCGCTCACCTCTCTGTCCATCAACTTACACGTGACTCTGCCCCATTCTGCCCCGTGGTCCATCTTCAAAAACACGTCGCATCATCCTGGCCAAACCAGTAACGCCCCCCCATTTTTATATATGCGCGCGCTCGTTTATAAAGCTTATGTTTCCAAGAATACTCTAAAACAAACAACGAAATTCGTACGCGCGCGTCGTCGCGCGCATGCCATACTCATTCACAAACCTTGGGTGTCGTAAAGATTTCAAAATCGAGTTTCCCGGGAACAATAAGCCCACATGGTTTCGCAACGCTGACTTCAAACAAAAAACTGCGCTCGCGCTCTTGCAGATCCGTGAGGTTTTCAGCAATTTTTCAATTTTTCATAACATGCTACCAAAAGGGCCTCTTGCGCGCGCGTGTCGAAATCGCTCGAACGCGCTTCGCGGGCGTGCTGTCGCAAGAATCCCTTGCATCAGATTTGCCGAAGTGCACACGCGCGCGTCGTTGCGGGCGCTTGCCGGAACTCGTCAAACAATTCAGGTGTCGTAAGAATTTCAAGGTCGAGTGCCCTGAACATAGATTAATAACATGGTTTTGCAGTATCCGCTTTCAAATTAAAGCCTGCGCGCAGGCTCCTGCGAATCCTTAAAACTATCGGTTGCCAACACTGTCATCCAATTCTGCCAAGCGGGCCCCTTGCGCCGCACGCCGAGCTCATCCGAACGCCCTTGCGCGCGTGTTGGGGGGGGGCGCGACCCGCGTCAAATAATACCACGCGGGTCGCTCGCGTGCGTCGGCCGCGCGCGCATGTCGAACGTTCCACAAACTTCATCACCGACGCGAGGATATTGTCATCGGTATCGGCGGGCGTGATCGGCATCGGCGCCGTCATTTGCCTTGCCGTCGTCACCGCCACCATCGTCACCACCACCACTATTCGCATCATCGTGTCAACCGTTGTCGGCCTCGCCATGATACCGCGCACGCCCACGTCACCGACTCGCACTGAAGTGCCCGTTGGGAAGTGCCCAGCCGTCAGCGCCACAGCGGCCGCGCCGGTCGCGCCGTTGTAGCTGGACGCCGCGCCCGCGAGCATGCGCGGGCCAGTGCGGTCGCAGAGATGCACCAGCCAACGCCAATCGCTCAGTGCAATCGCCGTCGCATGGGTTTTGCACACCAAGTTGCGGGTGGGTGGGGGGGCTAGTTGCGCGAGCAGAGGAGTTGGCAACTCATTGCTAGCAGTTGTGGGTTTCTAAAAGACTAATAGATTCTACCCCCCCCCCCCGGACTTATCGGGTCCCCCGCGCGTGCTGTAAATTACATATGATTCTGACCACATGTCCATCCTAAATATGAACCCATACCATCCCAGCCAAGCCGGGTTTCCCCCCCCTGCGGTTCCCTGGTAAAAAACACTATGCGGTGACATGTTTTGTTCTAGCATATCACTTTTTCACGAATCCCTTGCAAAACATGGGGCGAAGTGCACACGCGCGCGTCGTGGCGCGCGCATGCCGAAATCCTTCAAAAACCTTCGGTTTCGGAGAGATTTCAAAATTGAATTTCCCCAGCAAACATATAAAAACACATGGTTTCGCAACACTGATTCAAAAAAACTTACGCGCGAGCTCTTGCTAACTCTTCAGAAAACCATAGGTTTTCCAAGATTTTCACAACATGCTACCAAACGGGCTTCGCGCGCGCATGTCGAAATCTGTCGAACGCTCTTGCGCGTGTGCCGTCGCGAGAATCCTCTGCAAAAAATGGGACGAAGTGCAGACGCGCGCGTCGTCGCGGGCGTATGCCGAAATCCTTCAAAGACCTTCGGTTTCGGAAGAATTTCGAAATCGTGCGTCCAAAAAACTTACAAAAACACAAGGTTTCGCAACACGGGTTTTCAACAAAATTGTGCGCGCGCGCTCTTGCGTCGTCGTCGTCGTCGTCCTCCCTCCTCCCTCGTCGTCGTCGTCGTCGTCGCCGTCGTCGTCTTCTGTCTTTCCTCGTCGTCTTTGGCGTCGTCGTCGTTTCCGTCGTCGTTGTCGCCGTGGTCGTCCTTCCTCCCTCGTTGTCTTCGTCGGCGTCTCGTCGTTGTCCCTCCTATTTCGTCGCCGTCGTCGTCGTCGTCGTCGTCGTGGTCTTCACTCCTCCCTCGTCGTTATCCTCCTCCCTCGTCGTCGTCGTCCGTCGTCGGCGTCTCGTCGTCGTCCCTCCTATTTCGTCGCCGTCGTCGTCGTCTTCGTCGTCGTTGTCATCGTCGTCGTCTTCCCTCCTCCCTCGTCGTTGTCGTCGTCGGCGTCGCCGTCCTTCCTCCTTCTTCGTCGTTGGCGTCGTCGCCGTCTTCCCTCCTCCATCGTCGTTGTCGTCGTTGTCGCCGTCGTCGTTTTTTCTCCTCCCTCGTCGTCGTCTCCGTTGGCGACGTCGTCGTCGTCTTCGTCGTCGTCGTCGGCGTCGTTGTCGTCGTCGTCGGTGTCGTCGTCGTCGTTGTCGTCGTCGAAAACATTGGAGACGTCGTCGGTGTCGTCGCAGTCGCTGTCGGCGGCGCCGTCGTCGTCGATGTCGCTGTCGTCGTCGGCATCGGTGTCGTGGCCAAGTGCCACGCAGTACCTACCGTCACGGTCTTGTCTGAAGATGTCTTGCGACCAAGTTACGGGTGGGAGGGTGGGATGTTTGCACGAGCAGTGGAGAGGACAGCTTCAAGACAGTCGAAGTGGATTGCACCACGTAGATACCACCACATAGAATGCACAGCGTAGATAACACCACATATGGTGCACATCATATACTGCGCACCGGTGATTGCTCGAAGCACGCTGATTGGGTCCACGCTGGCTAACATGTGTGTATGTATTCATGTACATACATACATTCATACATACATACAACCATCTATACATACATACATACATACATACATACATGCATGCATGCATGCATACATACATACATACATGCATACACGCACCTACATACATACATATATATATGCATACATACGCACCTACATACCTACATACATACTTACATACATACATACATACATACATACATACATTCTTTCATACATACATACATACATACATCACACATACAAACATACATACGTGTGTGTATATATATATATATAAGTATTACCCGCGCAAATCGTCGACGCGTGTAGCCGAGATTTGAAGGCGTAAGTCCGCCATTGGTGCACACCTTGTGGTATTACTTCCAGAGTGCAGACCGCCTTTTGTCCAGAAGACCCGGGGGATCGATTACGTACTCAAAACGAGCGGTCCCGCCGTGATATTGCATCGTGGACGGACGGGCGCGCGCATACGCGCCAGGGCACGGTCCCTCAGGGGACGATGCGGTGGCGCAGTGGCGCCTAGCCTTCGGAGTGATCTACTTATCTGGGGGATAAGCTACAATGCCGCGGTGCACTCCGCAGGAGTTCTTGGCTGTAACCGCGTCGTCAAGATTGCCCGAGGAGTGAGTCACCGAGACAAAGGGGATCGCGGCTCTTCGTTGCTGCACTCCCTTTTTTCGCACGTCCTCCGCCTCTATTATTATTCGCTGTCCAATTTTGCCTGCTATTCTCTGCCTCACGCAAATGCTTCCACATAATTTCCTAATGTGTTGAGTGCTTTGGTATTCTTCTTCGATGTTGCCCGCATGGTTTTGCGCCAGGTCCTTCACCGTGATCTGAAGACCCAGAATATCTTCTTGATGAAGACTGGCCGGGAGCTTCAGCGGGCCTGGTCTGATTGTGTGTATGCGCGCGTGTGTGTGTGTGTGTGTGTGTGTGTGTGTGTTAGCGGGTGTGAGTTCACATGCACGTGTGATTGTGTGTGCGCATGCGTGGTGGCATATGTTTTTCGATTGCGATCTGATTGTGCCGCTGCGGACAGGATCCGCTGTCTGACGCACTGCGGGATTCTTCAGGCATTGTTTGGGGCGCTATTTTTTGCAACTCTGTGGCTTCGAATCTGATCCCTGTGGAACCCAAGAGTCTGCGCATCGGTGACATCCAGGCGGGTCTGTCTTGTCAGGTGGTGCTCCCACTCTGCAGCACTGGTCGCTTCGCCAAGTAAAGTGTGCGTGCGACGCCCACCTCACAGTGCCAGGGACACAGAAGAAGGCGAGCTTGGTTATCAGAACACCAGGCGCCTCCAGGCAGAGCGGGAGCACACTTGAGAGTGAGAGGTGGCACAAGAGGTAACGGAGAGGACCAGAATGAGGAGAGTAGCGGCACAGCAAGAATAAGGATAATAAAAATAATCAGAAAAAAAAACAGCAGAGGAGTGGTAGTGAGGGATGGTGGGCGGGGCGGGCATGTGTATACTATGTGCAGCGTGTGCATGAGTTTGCGTTCGCCGCACTCGCCAGTCGCCTCCGCATTTCCTCCATGCCACGTCAAACAAATCTCCTCAAGGCCAAGTCAAGCTGGGCGATTTCGGCATCGCACGGGCGCTGCCGTGGGTGGGTCAGCAGAGCGGTCTCGTTGGGCACGATCTCCCTCCAGCCAAGCCGCCGCTGTTTCTCTTATGAGCAGGAGGAGGGAGAGGAGCAGGTCGTAAACTTTCCTTTCGCCTCAGCGAGGCCCCTGGGGAGGCACCCGCAACCTGGGAACCCGGCGGCCCGCCGAGATTGGCAGCCACCTTTCGCCGACTCCTTGAAACCTCCTCTACGAGGACCCTTCGGTCGGCGTCACCCATACATACTTATACTATGTGTGCGTCGCACCCCCAGGGGCGACGCGCGCACCGAGAAATCTTCTAGTATGTGCGTTGTGGCGGGCGCTTCTGGCCACACTGCTCGGGAAACGATCTACTGCAAGATGGGCATACTATATGTTCGGGTCGGACGCGCGCCTCGCAGGAGGACACTTCGGTGCGTCCCATTCGGTGCAAGCGCCGATCGGGGAGTCGCAGTCGCAGCCGCCGGCTCTTCCCCTCCTTCGGCTGAGCTCCGGGCCCGATCGAGCCGCCCAGGCCCCCTCTTGGCTCGAAGCTGGGGCGAGGGCGCCCGCAGCTTCGGCTCGCTGCTGCCGCTGTGCTTACCTCGTGTCGGGTGCAGCTCCTGGGAGGTCGAAAACTGATTTTGGCTTAATCCGAGGCCCAATCTGGCGTAACAGCCCCCCAATGGGGCTTAATCCTCTTTAATCCTTCCGACGAAAACCTCCCAGTAGTTGCCTCCTGACCTCGTGGAAAAGAATTGTTCCCTGGCCCCCCTTCAAGCGGGCCAAGGCCTCTTCAAGGGGGCCTTCAAGCGGGCCAAGGGGCCCCCCTTGTCCAGTGCGCATTCTGTCTTCCCCCGGTGAACGAGCCCCGCTCGGCTCCCGCACCAGTAATTTTATCAGGGGAAGTTCTCCGTCTCAAACTGCGGTGTGGCCCCCCAGGGCTAGAACAGCAACGGCTTCCGCTTGGTTCGGCGGCGAGCGAGGGGGGGAAGGGAAAAGGAGAAGGCCTTTTCAGAAGGTTCGGAAGTCCCCCAGCCTTCTGAGAAGTTTTCTAAGCCTTCCCTGAAGACAGAAAATACTTCTCAGAAGGCGCGAGGGCTTCTGAGAAGTGCCGCCGCCTTCTGAGAAGGCCTTCTCCTTCACATTTCCCCCCCTTGCTCGCCGCCAATTGGTACTTCCTGATACACGTGCTCAGGAATTGCTCTCTCGCTTGAGACTTCCTTGCAACTCACCGAAGAACAGAGCCCTCGCCTGGGAACTCCATATTCGAATTCTTTAGGAATCATGGCCTCGCTGCTCAGGCGTCGTGGTCTTGCGCGGGACTTCTTTCTCCAATTCCGTAAGACATCGCGCCCTCGCCGCCCGGGAGCCCCGCTCTCGCCCAGGATTTCTTAAGCCACCTGCAGCGGAATCGCACTCTCGCCCGATACGCCTTCAAGATTCCGCAAGGAATCGCTCCTGAAAGCGCCAGGCGTTCGCCTGCTTGGCAGCCCGCCCGCCCGTGCGACGATCCCGCCCTCCCGACCCGCCTGTCTTACGCCGTCGGGGCTTGTGAAGTGGCTGGCACGAAGAAGCGGGTTCCCCCCAAGGGGGTACGTTCACATGCGAAGAAGGTGAGTGTCAATGGCTCGGTATGCATGCTGAGTGGCACGCAAGCGACGAAGCGCGAACAGCATCTTAAGTATTGTCGTTTTCCCTCCCCGCCGCGCCAAAGAGGCCACCCCTTTGAGAACGCGCCCATCAAACTTCGTTCTGACCAGATTTCCGATGCGGATTTCGGAGGAGGGGAAGGAGGAGGATAAGGACGTCGACAAGGCGGAGGAGGGCGGTAGTTGTGAGGAGGAAAAGGAAAAAGAGGATTAGGAGGAGAAGGAGGAGGAGGAGGAGGAGGAGGAGGAGGACCAGTGTAAACCCAAGGCGCGTCAACGATGTTGCAGTCAACGCTCCCTCCAAGTTCTCCTCTCCACAGACTTCTTGCGGGAGGTGCTCCATTGGAAGACAGCCGTCTGAGAATCTTGAACCGTGCCAAACACCGCTCCTGGGACGTCAACACCGCGAACCTATGTGAATCCTAAATCGTGCGTGCCAGGTCACCGTTCCTGGGACTTCTACTATACGAGTTCTGGAAGCTGTTGGGAACTTTACGACGCATGTGCGCGGCGCCTGGGCGAGAGCCACATCGTGAAGTGCAACCGCCCTCCAGCCCGGAAGTCGTTTGGAACTTGTAAGACGCATGTGCGCGGCGCTTACGCGAGAGCCACGCTCTGAAAAGGAACCGTCTATCATTGAGGCGGCTGCAAACTTTTAAGACGAACGTGTGCGGCGCGAAGGCGAGATCCACATTTTGTAAGCGGGCTGCCCTTCAGCCTTGAAGCTGTGACACATTCCAAGCTTCAGGAGCATATTTGGTGAGGAGTTCTAGGGCGAAGCGACAGGCCCGCCCCATCAATGCGTGCGGGGGCGCGACGGGGAATAGTCCTGTATGAGGAGCAGGGATGGAGGAGGAGGCGGAGGAGGCGGAGGAGGAGGAGGAGGAGGAGGAGGTGGAGGAAAACGATAAGGAGAAGGAGAAGGAGGCGGAGGAGGAGGATGACGACAATGCAGAGGAGGGCAAGGATGAGGGTGAGGTGAAAGTTGCGAGGAGGAGGTGAAAGATGATGATGATGCTGATGATGCTGATGATGCTGATGATGATGCTGATGATGATGTTGATGCTGCTGATGATGATATTGATGATGCTGATGATCATGCTGATGCTAATGCTGATGATGATTATGCGGACGATAATGATGATTATGATGATGCTTATCATGATGATGATGATGATGATGATGATGCTGATGATGATGATGATGATGATGATGGTGATGATGATGAAGAAGAAGCGGAGGAGGTGGAGTACAAGGCGGAGGAGGAGGAGGAGGAGGAGGAGGAGGAGGAGGAGGAGAATGAGAAGGAGGAGGAAGCAGAGAAGGAGGAGGAGGAGGCGGATGAGGGGGAGGATGATGAGGAGGAGGAGCAGGAGGAGGAGATGGAGGAGTAGAAGCAGGAGGACGAGGAGAGAATGATTGTGTTTATGTGGGAGGATGAGGAGGTGGAGGAGAAGGCTATTGGCTGGCGCCCTCTTGGCCTGGACGGGGCGGGGCGGATGGGGCGCCTCTGCGTAGGTGCTTGATGCCACGAAGGACTACGCGAAGACAATGGTCCCCCTCTCGCCCCTGAAAGGAAGAGGAGGGGGAGGGAGAGAGTGAGGGGAAGGGTAATGATGAGGAGGAGGTGGAGGAGGAGGAGGAGGAGGGATGAGGCGGGGAGGGGAGGGGAGGGGGGATAGGGGAAGAGGAGGCGGAGGATGAAGGAGGATGGGGATGAGGCAAACGAGAATGAGCGAGGAGGGAGCAGGCTGAGGATGAAGAGGATGAGGAGGAGGAGGAGGAGGAGGAGGAGGAGGCGGGGGAGGAGGAGGAGGAGGAGCAGGGGGAGGAGGAGGAGGTGAAGGAGGAGGAGGAAGAAGAGGTGGAGGTGGAGAGGGAGGAGGCGGATCAGGAACGGAATCGGAGGGATGGTGATGATGGTGATGACGGTGATTCAGATGATGATGACTATGAGTATGATAATGATGAAACTGCTGATGATACTGATGTTGATGATGATGTAGATGATGCTGGTGATGCTGAATATGATGCTAATGATGATGCTGATGATGATCATGATGATGATGCTGCTGCTGATGATGATGCTGGTGATGAGATCGACGACGATGATAATGACGATGCTGATGATCATGCTGATGCTGATGCTGATATTGATGATGATGTTTATGATGCTGAGCATGATGGTGCTGATGATGATGCTGATTATTATACTGATGATGCCGACGACGATGATGCTGATGCTGATGCTCATGATGGTATTGATGATGATGGTGCTGATGTTGATGCTGATTCTGATGCTGGTGCTGATGCTGATGTCGATGATGTGGTGGTGATGATGCTGCTGAGGTTGATGATGCTGGTGATGCTGATCATGGTAGTGATGCGTCGGACGGTAACTGTGTTGCGTCTGATAATGATAATGATTATGCTGGTGATGGTTATGATGCTTACGATGACGATGGGGATGCTGCTGCTGATTGTAATGCTGATGATGATGCTGATGCTGATGATTATGATGCTGATGAGGATGATGATGCTGTTGGCGACGATGTCGGTAATGATGATGACGATTAGGATGATGATGATGGTGATTCTGATGATTATGGTGGTGATGATGTTGCTGCTGATGATGAGGAGGGGGAGGAAGAGGGGAAGGTGGCAACGGAGGAGGGGGAGGACGAGGAGCATGAGTAGGACGATGCTGCTGATCATGTTGATGTTGCTGCTGACGGTGATGATTTTCTGATTATGATGATGATCAGGAGGATGCTGATGCTGATGCTGATGCTGATGCTGATGCTGATGCTGATGCTGATGATGATGATGATGATGATGATGATGATGATGATGATGATGATGATGATGATCATGCGGATGATGGTGCTGACGCCGGTGATGCTGATGATTCTGATGATAGCAATGCTGCTGCTGATGATGGTGCTGCTGCTGATGGTGATGCTGATGCTGCTGATGATGATGATGGTGATGCTGCGGCGGTTGATGAAGACTATACTGTTGGTGCTGCTGCGGATGATGATGCTGCTGAGGCTGTTGTTCCCAACCATCCTGTGGTGTTTGGTCCTCGTTTTGAAGAGACGGTGGCCCGCGTCTCCTCTCCTCTCCTCTCCTCCTCCTCCTCCTCCTCCTCCTCTCCTCCTCCCCTCTCCTCCCTGCGTTTCACCCACCCAGTACAGCGTTTCGTGGCCCCATAGGGAGCTCCACCGAAGGCCCCAGTGGCCGCGTTCGCATGGCGGCCCCGCCCCATTCCGGCATACCCCTCACGAGGATCGTGGCCCCATAGGGAGCTCCACCGAAGGCCCCAGTGGCCGCGTTCGCATGGCGGCCCCGCCCCATTCCGGCATACCCCTCACGAGGATCGTGGCCCCATAGGGAGCTCCACCGAAGGCCCCAGTGGCAGCGTTCGCATGGCGGCCCCGCCCCATTCCGGCATACCCCTCACGAGGATCGTGGCCCCAAAGGGAGCTCCACCGAAGGCTCCAGTGGCCGCGTTCGCACGGCGGCCCCGCCGCATTTTGGCGCACCCCTCACGAGGATCGTGGCCCCATAGGGAGCTCCACCGAAGGCTCCAGTGGCCGCGTTCGCATGGCGGCCCCGCCCCATTTCGGCATACCCCTCACGAGGATCGTGGCCCCATAGGAGCTCCACCGAAGGCCCCAGTGGCTGCGTTCGCATGGCGGCCCCGCCCCATTCTGGGGCACCCCTCACGAAGATCGTGGCCCCATAGGGAGCTCCACCGAAGGCCCCAGTGGCCGCGTTCGCATGGTGGCCCCGCCCCATTTTGGCGCCCCCCTCACGAGGATCGTGGCCCCATAGGGAGCTCCACCGAAGGCTCCAGTGGCTGCGTTCGCACGGCGGCCCCGCCGCATTTCGGCACACCCCTCACGAGGATCGTGGCCCCATAGGGAGCTCCACCGAAGGCCCCAGTGGCAGCGTTCGCATGGCGGCCCCGGGCCATTTCGGCACACCCCTCACGAGGATCGTGGCCCCATAGGGAGCTCCACCGAAGGCCCCAGTGGCAGCGTTCGCATGGCGGCCTCGGGCCATTTCGGCACACCCCTCACGAGGATCGTGGCCCCATAGGGAGCTCCACCGAAGGCGCCAGTGGCAGCGTTCGCATGGCGGCCTCGGGCCATTTCGGCACACCCCTCACGAGGATCGTGGCCCCATAGGGAGCTCCACGAAGGCCCCAATGGCAGCGTTCGCATGGGGCCCGGCCATTTCGGCGCACCCCTCACGAGGATCGTGGCCCCATAGGGAGCTCACCGAAGGCCCCAGTGGCAGGGTTCGCATGGCGGCCCCGGGCCATTTCGGCACACCCCTCACGAGGATCGTGGCCCCATAGGGAGCTCCACCGAAGGCCCCAGTGGCAGCGTTCGCATGGCGGCCCCGCCCCATTTCGGCACAGCCCTCACGAGGATCGTGGCCCCATAGGGAGCTCCATCGAAGGCCCCAGTGGCAGGGTTCGCATGGCGGCCTCGGGCCATTTCGGCACACTTCTCACGAGGATCGTGGCCCCACAGGGAGCTCCACCGACGGCCCCCAGTGGCAGGGTTCGCATGGCGGCCTCGGGCCATTTCGGCGCACCCCTCATGAGGATCGTGGCCCCATAGGAGCTCCACCGAAGGCGCCAATGGCAGTCTCCCTCATGGCTCTCAGAACCCTTTCCTGCTTCTGCTCTTCGGTCAGGGGGACGCCGTCCTCGTGGTCGTCGGCGCCCGTGAAGACGGCCACAAACGTGTCCCTGAGCATGTCGGGCTCCGGCGGGAAGCCATGGCCACATAGGGAGCGCGGGCGAAGATAGTATTCACAATTGCTGTATCCACAATTGCGTATGGTTGGGTCCCTCACCAGGCTAATTTTTGATGCTGATACTGGTGATGGTGATGCTGAGGGTGGTGGTTGCGGTGGTGGTGGTGCTGCTGCTGCTGCTGATGATGATGATGATGATGACGATCGTGATGCTGTTTATGCTCAAGTTGCTGCTGCTTCTAGTACTGGTGATGATCGAACTGCTAATGATGATGACGATGATGTTTATGATGATTGCGATGATTGTTACGGCGATGATGACGCTGACGCTGATGCTGATGTTGATGCTGATATGATGACGATGCTGACGCCGATGCTGATGCTGATGGTGATGCTGATGGTGATGAAGATGCTGATGATGATGATGGTGATGCTGATGGTGATGCTGATGATGCTGATGCTGATGCTGATACTGATAATGAGGGTGATGGTGATGGTGACGGTGATGCTGATGCTGATGATGGTGATGATGTTGGCGGTGGTGGTTGTGCTGCTGCTGCTGATGATTACGATGATGCTGATGCTGATTCCGATGAGGATGCTGCGGAGGAGCATGGGTATGAGGAGGAGGAGGAGGAGGAGGAGGAGGAGAAGGAGGAATAACCATCTGTTGAGACGACGGGGGAGGGGGGAAGAACGGGTTGGGAAATGGGTGGGGGCGGCCGGGCGGGAACTGTAGTGGCCAGTGTACAGGGGGGCAGGTCCAGACAGAAGAGGGCGACACGCAGGGGCAATGGCGCGACTGTTGCGCGGCCAGGGAAGGAGGAGGAGGGGGACGAGGAGGAGGAGGAGGAGGAGGAGGAGGAGGAGGAGGAGGAGGAGGAGGAGGAGGAGGAGGAGGAGGAGGGAGTAGGGAGGCGGAAGAGGCGAAGGACGGAGGCGGAGGAGGAGGGGAGGAGGAGGAGGAGGAGGAGGGGGAGGAGGAGACGGAGGAGGGCGGGGACGGGGAGGAGTGGAAGAAGGACGATGAGGAGGACGATGTGGAATTGAGGAAGACGATGGCTGCTGCTGCTTAGGAGGAGGTGGTGGAGGGGTGGGAGGAGGAGGAGGAGGAGGAGGAGGAGGAGGAGGAGGAGGAGGAGGAGGAGGAGGAGGACGAGGAGGAGGAGGAGAAGAAGGAGGAGGAGGAGGAGGGGGGGAGGAGGAGGAGGAGGCGGCGATGAAGACGAATCTGGGGAGGGGGAAAACGATGAGGAGGGGGAGGTGGAGGAGGAGGGGTTGGAGGAGGAGGAGGAGGATGAGGAGGAGGAGGAGGAGAAGGAGGGGGAGGCGGATGAGGTAGAGGAGGAGGGGGAGGAGGAGGAGGAGGAGGAGGAGGAGCAGGAGCAGGAGGAGGAGGAGGAGCAGGAGGGGGACGAGGAGGAGCAGGAGGAGGATGAGGCGGAGGCAGAGGCGGAGGAGGAGGCTGAGGAGGATTGAACAGTGAGAGCCACGCAAATTCATTTGTGAGCCCTTCGCGCCAGAAACGAGAATACTAGGGATCAGGCGTAGGGGGGAGAAGACGGTGAGAGGAAGATGAGGAGGAGGGACGAGGATGGATGATGATGCCAGGGTGATGTTCATGATGGTGATACTGATGATGCTGATGATGATGATGATGATGATGATGATGATGATGATGATGGTGATGCTGATGCTGCTGCTGATGATGATGATGAGGGTAATGATGCTGATGATTGTGATGATGTTGTCGCTGGTGCTGATGATGACGAGCCGTCGATGATGCTGCTGCTGATGACGCTGATAATTCGGATGATGATCATGATGACGATGTTGATGATGCTGCTGCTGAGGCTGCTGCTGATGTTGATGATGCCTATGCTGATGCTGGCGCTGTTGTTGCTGCTGATGCTGCTGATGCTGATGATGATGCTGACTGTGATGCTGATGCTGCTGACGATGGTGTGGATGATGATGCTGATGCTGATGGTTATGATGTTGGTGGCGGTGGTGGCGGTGAGGGTGACGCTGTCGAGGCTGATGATGGTGATGATGATACATATGATGACGATGCTGATGATGATGCTGATGTCGATGCTGATGCTGACGTTGATGTTTGTGATGCTGACGTTGCTGCTGCTACTGCTGTTGATCTTGATGATGCTAATGATGATGATGATGCTGCCGATGCCGATGATGATGCTGATGCTGGTGATGTTGGGTACGAAGATGGCTGCGGGGGTGATGCTGATGATGCTGCTGATGCTGATGCTGCTGATGATGATACAATGACGATGGTGATGGTGCTGATGATGCTCGTGGTAGTGGCGATGGGTCTGATGATACTGCTGCAGGTTATGCTGCTTATGATACTGCTGCTGATGACTGTGATTATGATGGCGATGTCGCTACTGGTGCTGATTCGGATAATGCTGCTGACTATGATGATGATGGTGATGATGATACTGATCATGATGATGATGATGATGATGTTGTTGCTGCTTAGGCTGATGATGCTGATGCTGATGATGCTGATGATGGTCATGCTGATGATGATGTTGATGATGATGGTGATGCTCATGAGGCTGGTGCTGGTCATGGCCACGGTGATAGTGATGGTGATGGTGACGGTGGCGGTGATGATGAGGCGGCTGCATGTGCTGACGATGATGATGCGGATGCTGATGCTGATGGTGATGATGATGGTGATGCTCATGAGGCTGGTGCTGGTCATGGCCACGGTGATAGTGATGGTGCTGGTGATGGTGGCGGTGACGATGATGCGGCTGCATGTGCTGACGATGATGATGCTGATGCTGATGATGATGGTGATGGTGGAGATGCTGATGCTGATGGTGATGGTGATGGTGCTGCTGATGATGGCCATGGCACTGCTGTTGGTGATGGTGATGGTGTTGGTGATGGTGATGGTGATATTGATGGTGATGGTGACGATGATGCTGCTGAGGCGGAGGCGGGGTTAGGTGGAGGGAGGGGGAGAAGGACAAATGGAGGATTGAGGAGGAAGCTGATGATTATGATCATGATGATGACGCTGCTACTGATAACGATGATGATGCTGCTGATGATGATGCTGCTGATGATGATGCTGATGCTGATGCTGATGCTGATGCTGATGCTGATGATGCTCATGCTGATGCTGTGGATGATAGTGTTGTTGATGACGATGAAGCTGTTGATGCGGATGCTGATGCTGATGGTGATGATGGTGGTGATGGTGATGATGATGTCGATGCTGGTGATGATGCTAATGCTGCTGGCACTGGTGAGGTTGATCATGCGGCTGCTGATGCTGTTGATGATGATGCTGATGCTGACGATGCTGCTTATGATGATGATGCTGCTGATTTTGATGATGATGATGATGATGATGATGATGATGATGATGATGCTGATGATGATGATGATGGTGATGAGTATGATCATGAGGGGGAGGGGGGGGAGAGCAGGACCAGGAGGAGGAGGGAGACGAGAAAGCGGGGGAGGAGGAGGAGGCAGGAGGAGCAGGAGGGAGGAGGCGGAGAAGGAGGAGGAAAGGCAGGACGAACAGGAGGAGGAGGAGGAAGAGGAGGAGGAGGAGGAGGAAGAGGAGGAGGAGGAGGAAAAGGAGGGAGGAGGAGGAGAAGGAGGAGAGAGGAGGAGGAGGAGGAGCGAGGGGGGCGGAGGAGGAGGAGGAGCGGGGGGGAGAAGAGAAGGAGGATGGAGAAAGGGAGGGAGGCGAAGGAGGAGGAGGCGAAGGAGGAGGAGGGAGGAGGAGGAGGAGGAGGAGGAGGAGGAGGAGGGGACGGGGGAGGGGAAGGCGGAATCGACGACGAGGGGGATTAGGAGGAGAAGGGTGCTGAGGGTGCTGACGATGTAGTGGTGAGAGTAGCAACAGTAGATGTAGTGGTAGTCGTAGTAGTGGAAGTAGTAGTAGTACTAGTAGTAGTAGTAGTGGTAGTAGTAGTAGTAGTAGTAGTAGTAGCAGTAGTAGTAGCAGTAGTAGTAGTAGTAGTAGCAGTAGTAGTTGTAGTAGTAGTGGCAGTAGTAGTAGTAGTAGTCGTAGGAGTAGTAGTGGTAGTCGTAGTATTAGTCGTAGTAGTAGTAGTCGTAGTAGTAGTAGTAGTAGTAGTAGTAGTAGTAGTAGTAGCAGTAGCAGTAGTAGTAGTAGTAGTAGTAGTAGTAGTAGTTAGTAGTCGTAGTAGTAGTAGTAGTAGTAGTAACAGTAGCAGTAGTAGTAGTGGTAGTAGTAGTAGTAGTAGTAGTAGCAGTAGCAGTGGTAGTAGCCGTAGTCGTCGTCGTAGTAGTAGTAGTACTAGTAGTAGTAGTAGCAGTGGTGGTGGTGGTGGTATTGGTAGTAGTAATAGTAGAAGTCGTGGTAGACAAAGTAGTGGTAGTAGCAGCAGCAGTCGTAATACTAGTAGTAGTAGTTGTCGTCGTAGTAGTCGTAGTGGTAGTAGTCGTAGTAGTCTCAGAACTCGTAGTAGCGG
>CAUYUJ010014384.1:312657-317760 GCA_963575745.1 Prorocentrum cordatum | reverse complement strand
TACTACGACCATGTAACGCCCCTCACGGGGGTAGAAACCAATTGGACCAAGTGTATTTGCTGGGGCGTCACGCTGTCACCCTGCTCATCCTTTCCTCATCATGCTCGTCCTCCTCCTCATCCTTCTCCTCGTCCTCCTCCTCCTTCTTTTCCTTGCCTCCTCCTCCTCCTCCTCCACGTCCTCCGCCTCCTCCGCCTCCCCCTCCCTACCTCGGGCGTGATGGACCATGGGACCTCATGGAGCCTCCTGGTAATCCCGGGGGCCTCCTGGGATAGCAACCTCTGGGGACTTCCTGCGGCCTCTTGAAACCTCCTGGGCTCTCCTAGGGTATCCTCAGCCCTCCAGGGGCGTCCACAGCGTTCTGGAACTTTTGGGTCGTTCAGGATACGCCCGGAGCGTGATGGGACCTCCTGGGCCTTGTGGGACCTCGCGGGGCATCCTGGGACCTCCTGGAGCGTCTTGGAGCCTCCTTAGGATTCCCACGGCCTCCGGGGACGTCCTGAAGCCTCCTGGAGCTTCCTGATGCCTCCTGAGACCTCCTGGGGCCTCTTGGCGGCTCTCTAAGAAGCCACGCGCGGGGCCTCAAAATTGGCGACGGTTTCAAGGATGGGAGCCTTCCCATTGAGAAAGAGGGCGCGGTGGACGTTGGAAAATGACGACAGTTACACACTTGAGGCCCAAAACCGTGCCGGGCGCCCCCCCCCGCCATTCCCGGTCCTGTATAGTACGGTGCGGTTTGCCCCCTCCCCGCTGTCCCGCCAGTCCCCGGGAGGGCTAGTTTTTTTGGGTTTTCGCTGGCAAGAAACACTTCCCCCCCCCTTCTCGGCGGTGACGGAGGGCAGGCGGCGGGGGAGAGCGGGTTGGCAGGGTGGCTGGTTGGGCACGGAGAGCAGGCGGAGGGGATCGGCTGGTTGGCGGGATGACGGGGTGGGCGGCTGGGCTGGTTGGCTGACGGGTTGGCTCGGTGGCGGGGTGGCAGGGTGGGCTGGCTGGCTGGTTGGACGGGTTGGCAGGTTGAGCTGGCTAGGGCAATTGGTTTCGACTACTACTACTACTACTACTACTACTACTACTACTACTACTACTACTACTACTACTACTACTACTACTACTACTACTACTTCTGCTGCTGCTGCTGCTTCTACTACTACTACTACTACTACTAAATGGTACGCTAATACTTGGCTACAATATTGTTATTTATGTTTTTATTATCGCTATACTCCTACTACTGCGTACTACTACTGTTGCTGCTACTTACTACTACTGCTACTACTACTGCTACTACTACTACTACTACTATATTACTCCTACTACTACTACTACTTACTACTACTACTACTACTAACTACACTTACTACTACACTACCACTACCACTACCACTACCACTACCACTACCACTACCACTACCACTACCACTACCACTACCACTACCACTACCACTACCACTACCACTACCACTACCACTACCACTACCACTACCACTACTACTACTTCTCTTGTAACTGTTACCCATAATACTGCGAATCAGAAACGCAATGCGTGTAATGCTAATCGTATTATTGTAGACGCTTCGCGGAACCCCACCGGCATGCCCCCTCCCTCTCGGCTACCTCATGGTCCCGGCCTGAGCTGCGGCGGTAGGTTTGCTTGTGCCAGATCATTTAGGACCTCGCGCGGCCCTCTCGGACCTTGACACGCTGTCGGCGCGCTCGCCTGCGGCTGGTAACAAAAAAGTACCCCACCAGACCATCCAGAAACGATGCCCAGAGGAATTGCCTCGGTCAGGGAAGTGGGCAGCACACAGTTGAAGGGTCCCCCAGTGGAGGCCTCTTGGAGCGTCTTGGGGGCCTCTTGGCGGTCCCGGGCGCCTCTTAGAGCGTCTTGGGTGCCTCGGAGAGCTTCTTGGGGCCTCTTGGGGGTCTCTTGGGAGCCTCTTGGAGGCTTCTTGGGCGCCTCCTGGGGCCTCCTGGGGCCTCCTGGGCGCCTCCTGGGGCCCTCTTGAAGCGCTCTTGGGAGCCTTGGGGGCGCTCTTGGAGCCTTCTTGGGCCATCTTGGAGCCATCTTGACGCATCGGATGGCCATCGGAAGCGAAAAGGCGAGAAAGCCAATTCATGGATTGTCTTAGGGTTTTGGAAGGATTTGGGTCTCTTCTGGGCCTCCTGGGGGAGCTCTTTGGCCACTTGGAGCCGTCTTGGAGCGGTCTCGGGGCCTCTTGGAGCATCGTGGGAGCCATCTTGAGGCATCTTGGGATGTCTTGAGCCATCTTGGAGGTCAGCTTGGGCTCTCCCAGGCGCTCTTGGAGTCATCTTAAGCAGTGCCCCGCCCCAGGAGGCCAACATGTGACATCAATGATTTTGGCATTCTCGCCAAGGCCTCTTGAAGCGTCTTGGGTGCCTCTGGGGGGCCTCTGGGGGCCTTTTGGGGGTCTCTTGGGAGCCTCTTGGGGTCTCCTGGCCACCTTTTGGGGCCCTCTTGGGGCACCCTTGGGAGCGCTCTTGGGGCCATCTCGGAGGAGATCGATCAAAGAAGGGGGGGTCTCAATTTGCGCCGCCCCCCCAAGAGGCCAGAATGGGGCCAAAACCATATTAAAACCAAAGATGTTGGCTTCCTCGCCGAGTCCGTTTTGGACGCTCCAGCGACCCGCAGAACGCCCCCTCCAGGTCCAGCGGACGGGGTAGGGGGAGGGGTAAGCCCCTCCCCCTACCCCGCAAGCCGTCTCGCTCACTCCCACCGGCCCTCCCAACACATACGTAGCACCCGAGTCTGTCCCGAGCCTCAGCACATTCAACAGTCGTCTTTGGATGGGCAGCTATTGGAGGCCAATCCGCCGCAGCCGCCGCAGCCCCCGCCGACGCCGCCGCCGCCGCCGCAGCCGCCGCCGCCGCCGCCGCCGCCGCCGCCGCCGCCGCTGCCCGCCGCCGCCGCGCCGCCCGTCGCCGCCGCCGCCGCCGGCGCCGCCGCCCCCCGCTGCCAAATCGCCGCCGCCGCCGCCGCCGGTGCCGCCGCAGCCGCTGCCGCCACCGCCACCGCCGCCGCACACCCACCGCCGCCGCCGCAGCCGCGGCCGCCGCCGCCGCCGCCGCCGCAGCCGCCGCAGCCGCCGCCGCCGCAGCCGCCGCAGCCGCCGCCGCCGCCGCCAAGTGTACTCTGTATTGTTTTTTGGCAGGGATGGTTGGGGGAGGCCGCGTCGGGTTGGCTGCGCATGCTCCGAATTTGGAGGCAGAGTGTGTTTCGTATTGTTTTTCTTGTACAAGGGGGGGCCCTCATTGTTCCTGGTTGGCTACCAGTCGCCTGGGGGAGGGGGTGTTTCTTAATAGGGAACAGTGATGAACCCCTCCCCGAAGGAAAAGAAGGGGGCGGAAGAGGAAACACCCTAAACCACCCACGCCCAAAATGGCTGGTGGGAGTTTTATATTGCCAATCGTACACATAAAAATAAGGATGCGAATTCTGATAACACTGGTTTAGTAACCGCACTGACAACAAGAAGCTGACGAGCAAGAGGACCGCCGCTCGTTTGGCATGTCAGGGCAGCCTTCCCCGACGCGCCACCCCAGGGGGGGCGTGGACATCGGGGAGGTCGGGGACCCAGTGGGGTGGGGATCTCAGGGAGGTCGGGGACTTCGGGGGCATGGGGGACCCTTGGGGTGTCCTGGGGACGCGGGAGGCGGTCGTCGTTCGCCCCCCCCTCTCTCCCTACTTTCGTTCCCCCTTTCCTCCTCCTGGGGGGCCTCTGGGAAGTGCCTTCTTCCCTCCTTCTTCGACCCGCTTGCGCGATCGGGTTCGCCACTCGATTCGCTCTGACTCGCTTTCGCGATCCGATTCGCTCTTCGATTCGACCGGATTGTGATCCGTTTCGCGATTCGATCTGGCCGTTCGCGATCCGGTTCCCGATTTGATTCGCCAGCGATTCGCAGCGATCCGTTTCCAGGCGCTGCGATTACGGTCTCCAGGTCCGATGCTCATGGCTGACCTGGGAGGGCGAGCTCGGCCATTCTCTTCGTTTCCCTCCTGCTGCTGGCGCTCCTTCTTTCTCCCTCCCTCCCTCCCTCCCTCCCTCCCCCTCTACCTCCCTCCCTCCTTCCCTCCCTCCCTCCATCTCGACCTCCGTCTCTCCCCCCCTCTGCACGAGCGACGGCCTCGGAAGTGGCACCACCGCGGTCCCGCTAGGCTCACAGCGGCCCGAGGTGAGGGTACAATCTGGCAGGTGGCCGCTGTCAGCGGGCCTTGGCAAGCGAAGCTCGTTGCAACCACGTCCGTATCAGCGAAGTCTACTGGATTCCCTTCTCTTCCCTTCTCTCTGCTCCCCCCTTCCCCCCTCCTCCCCCTCCTCCCCTCCCTGCTCCTTCCTCTCCCCCCTCTTCCTTTTCACCGCCCTCCTTCCTTGTCCAAGCCGATTCGGTACCAGGTTTTGCCTTCAGGAATCGGTGCTCGCTTCCTCTGGCATCGGCGTGGATGTCCTCCCCAGGATCACAGCACTTGAGGAGCACACTCCTAAAGGGGCTTGGACAACGCAGCCCTGTGAGGATGAGGTCTCTTGAGTTTCGTTTGACCCGCCTGTCAGAGCAGCCACTATTTCCCTCCGTCCCTCCCTCCCTCCCTCCCCATCTCGCCCGTCGTGCTGTTAGGCCTGCAGGGGCTGCGCAAGGGAGCTGGAGGCTGGTCGAGCAGCAGCAAGGTCAGAATCACTGTAGCACCGGGTTTGTTGGGGGCCATGCTTCACGTATGCAGCCTGCGGACTCGAGGCCGCTTCGGTTCCGTCTGAGCGAGGTCATTTCCCCTCATCCTCCCTACCCCCCTGTCTTCCCTCCTTCCCCTTCCTCCCGCCGTTTTCCTTCCTCTTAGCTGTCCTCCCTCTTCCTCCTTCCTCCCCTCTCTCCCCCCCGATTGCTCCCTCTTCCCTCCTCCCTCCAACACTGCGAAGCCGCGCTTCGCATCAACAACCTCTGTCCTCCCGCCTCCCTTCCCCCTCCTCTCTCCTCCCTCTCGTTCCGAAGTGTTCCGAACAAAGCCAGCCCTGCTGCGTGCCGATGACCTCGGATGGCCACTGGAGCCCAGGTCGCTGAGCGCAGAAGCGCCATGGAGTACACGTGGGCCGT
>CAUYUJ010014384.1:267657-307657 GCA_963575745.1 Prorocentrum cordatum | reverse complement strand
GGGATCGACCCCGCCGTGCGCTTCGGCTCCACTGTTGAGGCCACTTCCGCCGTGGCGACGCGCACGCGCCCACTGGCGAGCCCCGGAGGGCGCAACGCACGGACAGAAAAATCATCAGACGCCTCCACCGCGGGGGGCGGGGCCTGCGTGCTCCGCGAGCCGCGGCCCCTGGTCCCCCCCCCCTGCACGGGGCCGCGGGGGGTCTTGCATCGCTCGCCTTCTGCACTCCGCCCCGTCTCGTCGCCGCGCGCCGCTGCCGCGGCGGCCGCCGGCGCCGCTGCGCTGCTGCCGCCGCTCTCGCAGGCACCCGTGGCTGGCCTCGCCGCCGTGGCCGATCTGAGAGGCTCGGCGGCGACGACGGCGCCGCCTTCGACTCGTTCCTCCTCCTCCTCCTCCTCCCTCATCCCCCTCCTCCTCCCTCATCCCCCTCCCTGTTCACCCTGCTCCTCCTCCTCCTCCTCCTCCTCCTCCTCATCATCATCATCATCATCATCATCATCCTCCTCGTCCTCCTCCTCCTCCTCCTTCCCTTCCTCGTTCTTCGCCGCCTTCGATTCGATCTGCTCTAGAAATTTGGGCTCCTGCAGGCTCCCGGACTCGACGACGACCTCGACCCCGGAGGCTCCCGCAGCGACGCCCGGGGACGCAGCTCCAGCCGCTTGCCGGGAGGGGCCCCGGCCCTCCCGGCCTCTGCCGGCCCGCACCCTCGCCCCGCCTTAGGAGAGTCGGGGGTGGACAGACCTCCTAACAGTGACACGTCGATTAGTGAATTGTCCGTTTTCGGTTCACGAGAGGGCGCCGCGGCCGTTATTTTCCAGGCTTGCGCCCGCCAGGTTTGGGCCTCAGGTCGTTTCCACTAAACCACGTTTTGCTAAAGGGAGGTCTGTCCATCTCCGAGAGAGGGGGAGGGGGACAGCCGACCGAGGGGTCTGCGGGTCGGGCCAGCATCGGACGACAACAACGACGGGGGGGGCGACGCGACGGCAGCGGCCGAGCGCGGTGGCGTTTCGGGTGCCTTTTGCTGCTGCTCCTCGGCGCCCTCCCTCTCCGCGCTCCCACCCCTGCTGCTGCCGCTCCCGATCCCGCTCCCACCCCCGCTCCCGCTCCTCCCTCTCCCCCGGCCCACCTCCTTGGACAGAACTCCTCCTTGGCGCACCACCGGACGTGTCGCCAGGGCGGGCTGGGCGTTTCGCCTGCTGCTTCACCGCTTGCGTTCTCGAAGCTTGAAGCTTCTGACTGTCAAGCGGGTGGAGGGCGGCTTGGTTTCAAAATGAGGCTCCCCCAGCAGCTGCGCGGACGAGACCGCTCCGTCTCCAAGAAGGGGGCGCTCGCCCCGGCGCCGCGCACACCTGCCTGCAACACCTCGGTCAGCCACACGGCCGGAGGACAGCCCATTTTCGAGGTGGGTCGGGGGCCACACGCGGAACCCTACCCCTGCCCCCCCACGGCTTCTGAGGGGGAGGGGGGGGGCAGGGTTCCGCGTGTGGCCTCCCAGTGGGGCTCTCGAGTCGGCGCCGCGCGCGCTCGCCTCAAAAAAATCCCCAGCAGCTGCACGGACGGAGGGCGGGCAGTTTTTGTGAAAAAAGGGGGCTCTCGCCCTGGCGCCTCGAACACCCGGCTTGCCCAGGCCCAGCAGGTACACGGCTGAAGGGCGGCTCCTTTTCAAAATTTGGGCTCTCGAGGATCGAGGGCGGCTTCTAGTCCAACTGTATCCAAGAGCCCGTCTCTGTATGGCTTGGGGCATGACGGGCGTCATGGCCCCCGCCCTCACCCCCTATGACGTGACGCTCGCTCCCCCCCCCAGTGCGCTCCAGGCACTGCCGCCGTGTCCGCGTAGGAATCCGCATAGGAGTTTGGTCCGCAGTCGTTGTCGTCGTCGTCGTCGTCGTCGTCGTCGCCGCTCGTGGCTCGTCGTCGTCGCTCGTGGCTCGTCGCTCGTCGCTCATCGTCGTCGTGCGCGCGGACGCGGCTGGAGCCTGTTTTTTATTCTGGGCCGACTACGGCAATCATCAGGGGGGGGAGGGGGTCGATGGTGTCACGTTTCGCGCTGGCGGCATCTGGGAATGCCCAGGAATGACGGAGGACGGGTAGCACCAGCATGTAGGTGGCGGTCTGCACCACAACACCTGTGTACACCACAGTGCCTGCGTGCACCACAGCGCCTGTGTACACCACACCGCTTGTGTACACCACAGCAGCCGTGTGCAACACAGCGTCAGTTTGTGGCACCGTGCCCGCGGGGCACAACAGCTCGTGTGTACACCACAGCGCCTGCGTACACCACAAAAGGCCGTGCGCAACACAGCTCCAGTGTACACCACAATGCCTGCGTGCATTGCCGTGCCCGTGTGCGCCACGGTGCCTGTGTGCACCACAACAACCGTGTGCAACACAGCATCACTGTTGTAGATTAAATGTGAGAAGGAATCCTTACGACAAAAAGGAGCACTTGTGGATTCCATACCAAACAATAGAACGGACTCCTTATGGACAAGGGAGCGCCGCTGGAGTCTACGAGACCTCCCGAGTCCGCCCGCATCACCCTAACTCCTCCCATCTGCGTCCAGGAGGCTCCAGCTAAGTTGGCCGTCCGAGAACCAAGTGGACCGATTCAATCGACCATTCTGCGGTGCACGCTGAGATGCGCACGTGCGGTGTAGCGCCAACCCACACGACAGGGGGTAAGGAAGAAAAGGAGGAGGAGGAGGAGGAGGAGGAGGAGGAGGAGGAGGAGGAGGACGAGGCGGAGGAGGAGGAGGAGGAGGAGGAGGAGGAGGAGGTGGAAGCGGAGGGGAGGGAGGAGGGAAAAACGTCTCATTCGATTATCAGCGCTTTCCTGGCGTGGCGTTTAGTTGTCCGCAGCAGATCCTCACGTACATGCTCCTTCTACTTGTCCTATGCACGCAGGCACTGTGGTGTACACCAGCGCTGCGTTGCACGCGGATGTTGTGGTGTAGAGTGTAGACAGGCGCTGTGGCGTGCACAGGCGCTGCGGTCACGCAAGCATTGTGGTGTACACAGGCGCTGTGTTGCACATGGCTGCTGCGGTGTACACATGTACACCGGCGCTGTAGTGTACGCCACCATTGTGGTGTACACAGGCGCTGCGTTGCACACGGTTGTTGCGGTGTACGCAGGCGCTGTGGTGTACACGCGCGCTGTGGTGCACGCGAGCGTTGTGGTGTACACAGGCGCAGTGGGGCAGATCGCCACCTACATGCTGCTCGCGTCGTCGGTGTCGGTCGTCGCTCGTTGCGTCGTGCGCGCGGGCGCGGCTTTGGTGCGGGAGCCACACGGCGGGGGGTGGGCGTTACGTCACCCCCCCCCGCCCCCCCCATGACGCCCGTCATCGCCGAACATAAAAAAACGCGGCGTTCCAACTGTCATTCCCGTCGGAGACGTCATCCTGCAAATTTACTTGCGCAGCAATTGCAAGGATGGTCGGTGGATCATGTGGAACAGGGGGTTCTCGCCTGAGACTTCATTAAATTGTATGACCAGTTGTTACCAAACGAGGAAAACAAGGGTACACGGTTGCAGATCGGGCCGATCCTTTTTGAGAGCTGGGCCGTCGGTGGGCACTTCCCTGTGGGATACCGCCTTGCTTTATTATAGCTCGAAGGGTAGAAGGCAGTTTGCTTCAAAACGGGACTCCGCCTGAACTGCAGGTCCATGGGGCGCTTTGTCTTTCAGAGGGGGGGCGCTCCGTGCAGCGAAGCGCGATGCCTGCAGGGGCCAGTGACGGGGGACTTGGGACGGGACGGTGCACTGCAGCATCGTGGGTACATTTTTGGTGTGCGCTGGCCCTCCTCCCCCTCCTCCGTCAGCGGTGTTCAATTATTTTGTTGTGCTGCCTGTTCCCGATGTCCCGTACCTCTCGTTTTGGGACGCGCGTCGCTCACTCGCTGTCCCCCGCGCCATTTCGGTGCTTCTCTGCTGCACCACGCTGGACCGCCCATTGTGCCGCCCAGCGTCGTTACACGGCTTCTGCACCTTTCGGTGCTCCCCGCCGCCGCCCCCTCGCGACGTACCTCCCGTCCTGCCTCCGAACGGCTCGGTGCTGTGCCTACTCCTCGGCGCGCCGCGGTACCCCTGCCGTTCGTGGTGTCCCACTGCGCCCGCCCGCCAGCTCCAGCTGCTGGCAGCCGCCCTCCCGCCACCCTTGCCACCGTGGTTTGCCACGGCCGCCTACCGCGCTCTGGCCTTGCGCGCCTGGCTGCTGCTGCCCCCCCCGGCGGCTCATCGTCGAACTCTTCGACGTCTGAGCGTCCTTTCTTCCTCTCGGCCGTCCCCCCCCCCTCTTTGCCCGCCGGCCAATTCGCTATGTAATGTCCCTTTCTACAATTGTTCATAGTGTTCATGTCTAATTAGTCGAAAGTTCTTTGGTTTGTGGGAGGCCAAGATCCTTTCATTTCTAATTGTTCTGTCCTGGGCCTCTTCCTGGCCAGTAGGGGGCCAGGAACAATTAGAAACGAGCACAGTTAGAAATGAGCACAATTAGGCATGAACGGCGTGTAGCTTCTCGCTGGAACGGAGTTCGCCGCCTCGCCGCTGACGAAAAACTGTTCTCGACGCCCCTGGATCGTATTGTCTTCTCTCGTCCTGCCAGTCCCTTGCTGGCCGATGCCGTTCTTCGTCCGTCTGCCTCAGCCCAGCCCCGCGGGGGCGCACCTACGAGGTCCAAGAGAGGACCCGGAACGCCATGCCAAACCTTACCCACATACCGACGGGACCGCAGCGTCGAGCCAGTAAACAGTAGCCGCGGCCGCAGTATAACCTCAGCCGCATCAGGTTCAGGCGGGCCAAGGAAGCCTTCTCTTACCGAGCCCAGAGCCTGCTCACGAGTCGCGGGCCATAAGCGGCAAGAGGGACAGCGAGGCGACAGGGAAGGTATCAACCTAGCTTGGCTCTCGTGCATGGAGCGGTCGAAATATTCGCAGGCTCCGCAGCCATCAACAAAACGCTGCGGCTCACAGTGGGCAGCCCGAAGTAGAAGACACACAATGGAACGTACTCCGGGCCAGCCAGGACAACCCAGCCCCCATCATCACGAGGACAGGCTGACTGCAGTCTGAGTTACCGCTTCATCGAGAACCTCACGCGGCACATCGGGTTGTACCAGAACGCCTTGGGGATTGTCAGCGTGATGCTGACATGCTCTCAGGCGCCTCCCGACATGATCACGCTTGGCCTGTAGGAGTTGGGCCACAACTTTTCGGATGACGAGAAGGAGAACAAGGGCGGCAAGAGAAATGGCAGGAAACGCAAGACGTCGAACTCAGAGCAGGCGCCAGATGCTCGACACCAGGGGCCGGGCGAGACTTACCCAGGAGGAGGAGGAGGAGGAGGAGGAGAAGGAGGAGGAGGAGAAGGAGGATGGGGAAGAGGAGGAGGAGGAGGAGGAGGAGGAGGAGGAGGAGGAGGGAGGAGGAGGAGGGGAGGAGGAGGACGAGGAGGAGGAGGAGGAGGAGGAGGAGAGGAGGAGGAGGAGGAGGGGAAGAGGAGGAGGAGAGGAGGTGGAGGAGGAGGACGAGGAGGAGGAGGAGGAGGAGGAGGAGGAGGAGGAGGAGGAGGAGGAGGAGGGGGAGGGGGCCAGGCGAGACATACCCAGGGCACCAGGCCAGGTTGCCTCGCAAACCGGCTCAGGCGTTTCGTTTGGCTGCCAGCGAGACGAGGCAGCACCTTGCCATAGAAAAAACAATCATTCTTACCTCCTCCTCCTCCTCCTTCTCCTCCTTCTCCTCCTCCTGAATATCAGCAAGCAGGAAAACATCTTGTATCTCGTGGGCCAAGGAGCTCACAAACTTTCTCGGCGCCTTCACCCTGGCCTTCTTGCAGGGGTCGAAGGAGTATGTAAGCATCACGTACGCTACCTGGGAGGGCATTTTTCGTCGACGTTCTCACCAGTACCCGAGCTAGGTAAGCGCCAGAATGCACTACGCGTCAGCTTCTACACTATGGGCAGTTTCTGGTACTCGAAGTCCCCCTGGAGGCTCAAGGTCACCATGGTCAAGGGGCTCCTAGTCAACAGCGCTCTCACGGGAATGGAAGTCTGGGCTAAATCCAATGGACCTCTTCTACCGAGGGACCTCAGTGGGCTCGAAAGGTTCATCGTGGGCAAGTGTAGGGCCATTCTTGAGGGTACGTGTGAGTGGAGTAGTGGGCACGCCAAGACCCTCAGCAATCACGAAGTCCTCAAAAGGTTCGGAATGGTTCCTCTATTTCTCGAACTCAGGCTTCGGCGATTGAAGTGGTATCAGGAGCTCTCGAAGGCCAAGGGGCTCCATGGGCAGTTTTGGGCAGCTATGTTAGGCACTATGGCAGTAGACGGCGAGGTCTTAGTTGATGGTCGAGTCCCATCGTCTGGGCATCCTTGGGCTCAGCAGATGCAACAGGACATCGATTTCCTCGCGTGCACAGAGTCAGGCGAGGACCTGCTTCTCGATGCAGACAATCGCATCGACAAGATTCTTTTCGATCCCGACACGTCTGAGCAGTTTCAGCGCTTGGACATCAGCGAGCTACGTGCTGTTTTTCTTCGTCGTGCCGCCACCAGCGCGGCAATGCAGACGGAGGCAGACACAGAGGAACAATTGTTCTACTGTCGGGAGTTCTTGGAGGATGGGTCAAGGTGTCAGTCAAAATGGTCTTCGCACAAACAGCTCATTGCACATATCGCGTCTACACAGGGTGGTACACATGGTCGTCTTCACATAGCTCGGATATGCACCCCCTCGAATGAATGTATATTATGTGGAAGCGTATTTCGAGAGCCCGTCGTCGCCAAACAGCACACGAAAAGAAGTCTAGTTCGGCAATTCTGTCCTTATGGTCGAGGTCGATATGAACAAACGGTGAACGAATACAAAAACACGAAATGCCAAGTGTGTCTCGAAGAGTTCGACACCGTAGCCGATTTTGTCGAGCACCTGTTTCAGCACCTTTCCGAGTACCTCAATCCGTCTTTCTACGTGAGACTTGATGGCGGACGCCGCATCCTCCCTGGTGAGACCACGAGGCAAGAGTTTCTCCTACGTCTCAGGCGGCAAGCCGAAGAAGATCGCGAATCACGCGAGTCAGGAGGACGACGAGGACATGGACGCAGAGGAGACCTCCCACAAGAATCAGCTCAGGGACGACCTGCTGATCCAGCTCGAGACCCGCGTACGCGCACTCGAACACGCCGCCTTCAGCACCGCCACCATTCCCAGGAAGTCGGCGGCAATAGAAGCGATGAACAACTCGTTCCAGGACTACCTCAATGCAGTGAAAGAGAACCCAGACAAGCAGCTCGCAGGGCCCGCATCCCAAGCCCTTTTCGCTCTTCTGACCGCTATAGAAGTTTTCGAGCACAAGGATACTTCGCCAAGGATGACGAAGGTCTTACACGCCTGCAAAAGGCTGTCGCTCATGATGGAGAAGAGCGGGCCAGAGCTGATGTGCAGCTGGGTGAAGGAACTAGTAGCTCTGCCGACTTTCGATCGGCCAGGAGCCGAGCCCAAGAGTCGCCTTACGTTCTCGCTCAAAGGGTCTTTGCTTCTTCCTCGCGAAGACGCCACGGCAGCGAGCATGCTCACGGAGCTCCAGAACTACGACGCCACGAAGAGCGCGGCCATGATCAGCCCGCTGGAGACCCCGATGGAGCTGCTCCACGTGCCCGGCTTGTGGACCCCCACCGAGCAGATAGTCTGCGACGCGCTGAGGAGCATGGGCGGTGGGATCAAGATGAATAGAGCCCCCGGGGGCAACCTGAGTCGCCAGCTCGGAGGCGGCAAAGGCAGGGGCAAGAAAGCTACAAAGTGAATGACGCCTGCCGCGGCCGTGCTCCCGTGCTGGACCCCGCAGAGTGGTCATCAGCCTGCTGCCTCTCTCGCTCATCCCATTCGTGCGTCTTGCGTGCCCCCATTCTCGGAGTTTAGGCTTCAGAGCTCAGCCCTCAGCTGCTCTGTGGATGAGCGCTTGCGCCTCCATGGAAGTCACTTGGAGGCAGAGGTGCTGGGGTTCAAAGTCCGTTGGTGTCTCTTCTAGCGAGTAGCAGGTCAGCAGCGTGGTTGCCGAAAGGCGAAATGTCGAAAGGGTGGCGAACAAAGAATTGTCGACCCAGCCCGAGCTAGCGTTTTTTCAACTAGTTACGAACGGTCTTGATGGGCTTGAGAACTAAGAACTAAGAACTTCTCCTCCTCCTCCTCCTCATCTTGCTCCTCCTCCTCCTCCTCCTCCTCCCCCTCCTCCTGTCCCTCCTACTCCTCTTCCTCCTCCTTCCGTAGCCATTTTTGCTCAAGATGGCGCGCCGTCGCGAGCGCAGCGTGGGTACCGCTAGTCCGCGGCCAGTCCCAACTGTTTTGCAGCCACAGCCAGG
The DNA here is from genome assembly GCA_963575745.1 of Prorocentrum cordatum. Classification (NCBI taxonomy): domain Eukaryota; class Dinophyceae; order Prorocentrales; family Prorocentraceae; genus Prorocentrum; species Prorocentrum cordatum. Next base: position 299,298 of record CAUYUJ010014384.1, on the reverse strand, counting down.
GACGAGCTGCCGTCCATTCCTGCGCACCATCCCGGAGTTGCAGGCCGCCTTTCATATTGCTGTGTATCTTGTCCAGAGCATCCAGTCCGTCTCGAGCCCAGTGCCGAGCATCCATATTCCCGCTTCGTTCGCAGTGCCGTGCTCCCATATCGAGCCATCGCGTGCTGCTCCGACCCAGTCAACGAGAGTCAGTCAAGTACGCGGTGGTCCTGCAGTGTACCTGGCCAGTGGCGAATCGTTGAAAAGCACCTCGATATCCGTTGTCAGTATTACAACATCATGTCCGCCGCCTCCTCGGGCAGGGCTGACCAATCAATCCAACGGCTCCGCGCCCCGCAGTCGCCGAGGGGGCCGCCACCAACGCCGCGAATATTCTCGCCGAGACGAAAGTCGCCACGACGACCGCAGGCAGCGACGGGAAAAAACCCCGTAGATATGGCCGCCGCGCTGCCCGCGAACTCTTGGAACATCGCGGCAGCGCAGGATTCAGCTGCCAAGGCCCCGCAGGTGCTCATCAGCAACAATCCCGTGCAACAGGTCGTGGCCCCGTTCGCCATCCACCTACGCCGACGCGCAGGTCTGCCAGATCAGAAGGAAGTGCTGCGCGCGAAGGCCCCGCCGTGGCCGTGGAAGAGAGCGCGAGGCCACCACATGGTCTTGCTAATCATGATTCCCTTCAGGGCGACGCTGATCCATGGGCCAGCGCCAAGTTTGTCGAGCAGCAGCTGGGGCCCGCAGTCGCCGAACAATTCGCTCGTGATGTCGAAATGGCTCCTACCTTTGCTTCCCAACCCGCTGCTGCGCCGGCCACTCCAGTCGCTGGACGCGCTACTCCTGGATCACAACCGCTACCTGGGATACCCGGAGACCTCGATGTCGCTCTTCGGGAACTCATGCATCGACAAGTCGCCACTGCCGCTTCCCGGTTCCCAAGAACAAGCTGACCACCTCCTCGCTGAGTCTCGTGAAAGTTTCCGCATTCTTGTTCAACCACAAGATGCCGCTTCTGAGCGCCGAGTGGATGTACTCCATGACGAAGTCCCCCGCGCTCGCAGAGAACCGGGGCGCCAGGCTTCTGGGCAGCAGCGTATGTGGCAACAGATCGACCAGATGCCCGACACCCTTGCCCTCGCAGAAGCACAGACTCCGATCGCAGACCTCAATCGTCTCGCCGAATGGGACCGTCAGCCTGATCCGACGCTCTTCGTCGTGGGCTGCCAGCGCCTCCTGGCTCCGAATGTGGTGCTCAACGACCTCCAGGAATGGATTGCAGAAGCCCACCTCCGGTCTAGTCACGTGGAGCTACTCGGAGATGGCGAACCTGCCCACCGCTTCGTCCTACAAGTCAGAGGAGTCAGTGCTGTCGCAGTGCCCCGTGCGCTGGCTCTTTCGCGCGCACTGCGCAATGCAGCTGGCCAGTGGAAGCGGTTTACATCAACTGACGCAAGTGGACAGGCAGTCGACATCTACATCTCCCCTGACAAGTCCCCCAAGCAGATCAGAACAGAAGTCCAGACCGAGAAGCTCCTTCAGCTATCGCAGCAGCGCTGCCCTCGTCAGCGGTGGAGAGCCTTCCGCGCCAGGGGAGAGATCCACTGCGACTCCATGCCCATCGCCAAAATCATTATCCGTGGCCAGGCAGACCCCTCCATCCTCCAGTGGACTGGGAGAGCCTTCGACAGCCCGCAGTACCTGCCCATCGACCGAGGCGACATCCCCACCTCCTTCCAGGCGCTCTCTGCCGACGCGGAGTCATCCGCATGGCGCGCGTGACCCTTGCAACGCTCCTCGGCAGTGCGACGCCGTCGAGATGCCGATCGCCATCGTCCCAGAGCACGCGCATAACAATGTGTCCTACAAGGGCAGACGCTTCATTCGCAAGCTCGACCCAGAGCACATTGGGCTGCTAATGTTTCCGCGCGCTGCCCCGAGCACGCACCTGGCTATCATGGATGTCAACCGCGTCGATTATATTGTCGAGGCCATGCCCAATATCGAGATGCCGTCCATTCCTGCGGATTATCCCCGCGCTGCTAGCCGCCATTCGTATTGCTGTGTGCACTGTCCCGAGTTTCCAGATCGTCTCGTGCCCCCTGCCGTGCATCCATCTCTGTGCATCGTGCGCCGTGCCGTGCGTCCATATCGCTTCATCGTGTTCCGCTCCGTCCCAGTCCATAAGAGTCCGCCAAGTACGCAGTGGCCTCGTAGTGGACATGGCCAGTGGCGAATCATCGAACGGCATCCTCATGCCAGTTGCCTGTGCTACAACATCATGTCCGCCGCCTCCTCAGATATGGGCGCCCTCTCCAACGGCTCCACGTCGCGCAGCCGCCGAGAGGGCCGGCGCCTTCGCCGCGCAGCTCCTCGCAACGACGAACGTCGTCATGAAGACCGCCATCGTCACGGAGAAGAGCCCCGCAGAGATGGCCGACGGGTTGCTCGCGGACTCCTCGAACGCAACGGCCGCGCAGGATTCGCCATTCAAGACCATGCAGGTGCTCCCCGACAGCTACGCTGCGCTGCAGGACGGAGTACTGCACGCCTACCACCGACCCCTCCCCGCAGGTCCGCCAATTCGGCAGGGCGCGCCGCGCCCGGTGCCCCCGCCGTCGCCGTGGAAGGGCCTCGCGCCGTGCATCCACGCCGCCTCATCGCATTGCGCCCTGTCTTCGTATCCATCGTCGCTGCGCTACGCGATCCCCGACATCCCGTCTTCGCCGCGATGCGCCCCAGCATTGTCAACGCCGCCGGCCCCATCATCGCGCGTGTGCCGAAGGGCGTCCCTATCTACGTCGGGGCGCCCGCCAGTCTGCAGCTCCAGCACCGCTTCCGCGATCTGAACGACCTCGTGTTTGCCCGCCTGCCGAGGGGCGATAAAACGCAGGGCGAGCTCTCCAACTGCAGTGCGCTCGCGTGCGCTCGCCCGCTCTCGCTGAGAAGCATGGGTACCATAACCTGCGCAGGTGCTGCTAATCTCTTGGCCAAGGGCGCTGCGACGAAGCGCGCGCGCATCACCCAGCGGGGCTTCTCCCGGGGCCGCAACATCCCCAAGCTCATCGAACGCTACGGCGCCGTTAAGTGCTGTGCTCGCTCGCTGCCAGTCGCCACCGACACCGCGCTCGTTGCCGCCAGCTTTGGCTTCTAGGACAACATTAACTTCCCCCATGTTATGCACTTCGCACCAGCCAGCTACATCAAGTTCAACGGCGAGAGCCATGGCGCGTTCGTGATCGGTTCTGGAGTGGTGCAGCGCTGCCCTGCATCAGATGTGGCCTGGGTGATAGCCATGGGCCCGATCATCCACCACCTCGCTACGTTTGTCAAGTTCTCGAATGGCACGCCGAGCCTGGACGTCGATCTGCAAACGTACCCGATCGACGCGCTGAGCCAAGTGACCGCCCTGTTTGCCGCCACGGAGGTGCATGCGCTCCTCTCTATGAAGCCGCCCAAATGTTTTTTGCCGCGCCCTGCTGGCCTGTCGCGTCCCCAGCCACCATCGCCTCCCGAAAGCGCTCATGGTTGCCCTCGTCCCCGCCGGGGCTGCTCTTCGGTTGCGGGGCGAGCCGAGTTCCTGGGCTCTTTTCTCCGTCACGAGGCCTCATTGGCCTGCCTTGGCTCGTCCCCGGGCAAAGATGGTGGCAGCGGGGTAACTTGCTTCAGCAAAGGCAGAGTGGTAGCGCCGCAACGGCCCGCTCTTACAATACATCAGTGCTGTTCATACGCAGCCTTGTTTCGCAGTTCTCCCCCATCGTTCCCACCATTGCTCGCGCCAGCGTGCAGCATTATAGCTATCTCATGCGTCACGCAGCTCAGTTGCCGCTCCCGTGCCAGTCCAACGCTTCTGCCGCCTGCGCCTCTCACAATGCGCTGAGCGTGGCGGCAGCTATGAACCCAATCCCCCGAGCCAAGTTCCGTCGCATCTATACAGTCAAGCTACGCGATCAGCACTGCAAGTCGCATTTCATGGCTTTGCTTGCCGAGCGCCCTCATGCCTGGAGCCTTCAAGCGCCCCAGGCACAGAGTGAACCACAGAAGCGCTGGGATGCTCTGACCGATGCTCTCAAGCAGCTGTGCCCGAGTGAGCTGTGGGACACAATCGAGACCCTCAGCAGCGGTTGGACTACCTCTGCGAGGATGCAGATTTTTCAGCAACACAAGTGCGCCCTCGGATGCAAGGACGCACCTGATTCATTCCTGCACCACCCCTCTGGTTACCTGACTTCCCCCTCATCCAATCTACACTGACGGCAGAAGGGGCTGGGCACAGCAGCGACATATGCAGCTGAACCCACCAGCCTGATGCCTTCGCCGATCACGATCTCAAGAATCGCTCTGACAATCCGTTTTTCGACACTAGCAAATCCATTGCCGCGCGCACGGCGGTTGTCTCGCATGCAAACCATGTCGCACCGCGCCATGCATCACACGCGATACTATAAAGGTAGAGGCGCTAGGCTGGAGCACGGCAGCTGAGAGTAACTCATTTGCCCTCTTCTCGTTCGTGCTCGTGTCCGCCTGCCCTCTTCCTTTCTCAGGGTACCCATACTCCTCCTCCTCCTCCTCCTCCTCCTCCTCCTCCTCCCCCTCCTCCTCCCTTTGCTCTCCTCCTCCTCCTCCCCCCCTCCTCCTCCTACTCCTCCAACTCCTTCCCTGGCCACAACAGCGCGGGCAATCCCCCGCAGACTCCACCACAAAACGACCGGTGCGGAGGGATCCGACGGGGCACCGACAGGGGACAGAGCCTCTACACAGCGTGGGCCTCACGGCATGGCAAGAGAAATTGCCAGACATCGCGGACCACGTGCGTTCACTAGCTGATTTCGCTCACCACCAAATTGCGAGATTCCATATTCCATATTGGAGTCGTGAGCCTCAAGGAGCACGCCGACACGGGCAAAAGCCACCAGATGGCGCAGACCTCGACCATCCCAGTGTACGTACCTCGGGTTGACAGCGTCACATGAAGTGTGGGACATCAAATGCGTGCTGAACAGGGCGAGTGCGCACTCGACTCAGACGAACCCAACTTCGAATAATATCAGTCAGAACATCGCGTCACACATCAGGCTGTTTAGAGTCTGGGGGGCGGCGTCGGGCTGCGCCGGGGACTCGGGGTGAGCGGAGAGCCCGCCTCCCCCCCCCATTCGGACTGAGTGCAGCAATGCTCGAAGAGAGCCTCCTGCAGCGAGGCCCCCTCCGCGGTCTCTTTCAAAGGCCCTGGGGTGGCGCGCTGGGCGGGCCGCTGCCAGCGCTGGGCTAGTACCCGTGTTGTCGCAGAGGCATCTGCTACCTTTCGTGGCTTGCTGCTGCCGCTGTTGCTCGGACTCGCCCCCAAAACGTTTAACCTCAACCGTGACCTCCTCCTCCCTCCCCTCCCCTTCTCCATCCTTCCATCCTTCCCCTAATTCAACCAGAGGAAAACCCCAATCAGTGGATGGTTTTCGGAGGAGATCGACCGGGACCCCGGGAGCCCGGGATCCCAGAACCCACCGAAATCTGCCCGGAACCAATAACCGGAACCCAGATCCCGGAACCCGGGAACCCAGCCCGCTACCGAAATCGGCGGAAACTTTCGCCAAATCTTTCAACTTCCGCCAGGACCCCTTCAGTGCAAGCACTGATTGGGGAAGAAGCCGGGTGCGGCCTAAGAGGGCCGCCCCGTGCTCCACTCTTCCCTCTCTTCCCTCGGGGCGCGCGCGAGGCCGAACTAGAATCTTAGAATCCCTCTCCTCCCTCCTCTCCCTCTCCCCCTCCTCGTCGATGTAAGGTCCCCGACCCCCCGTTACACCCTTTCGTAGACTGCCCGCCTTGACCTGGTCCCCCTCGCTTCCCGCCGAGCGAGCGCGGGCGGTCGCCGCCCGCCCCGTGGCCCCGCCGCTCCCCCCGGGCCTCCCCCATCTGCAGGAGCTGCGGGGTGGTGCTCTACGAGGCCGCCTCGCGGGCCCTCGTGGGGTGAAAGAAGGAACGGAGGGAGTCGAAGCTTCCCAGATGGGGTCGGAGTACACATGGATCCTTTCTAAGTATTCGAAAGTTCTTTGATTTTTTTGGGGGGGCAAGGTCCGTTCATTTTCCAATTGTTCTATCCTGGACCTCTTCCTGGCCACTAGGGTTCAGGAACAATTAGAAACGTGCACAATTAGAAATGAGCACGATTGGAAATGAACGACGTGTCCCTCTGCAGGAGCTGTGGGGTGGTGCTCTACGAGGCCGCCTCGCGGGCCTCTTGGGGCGAAGGAAGGAACGGAGGGAGTCTAGGCCTCCAATCGGCCAAAAAACAAACGACACCACCCCAACTTCGGCCCTCCATGTTTCGCTACGGCGTATACCATGCAAAAACCCACGCCAGACGTCCTAGTATACGCTACGGCCTGGGGGGCGGTAGGTGGGGTAGTACCGTTTGTTTTCTGGTCTATCTTAGATGGGATCGGGGTAGATGGGGTCGGAGGATCGCGCCGCATCGCCGATGCATCGGCGATGCATCGTCAAAGCGGAACCTGCTTTTCTCCGCGCCGACGTCGCGACGCATCGGCGACGTCGGCGATGCACCGACGCTGCATCGTCGATGCATCGGCGATGCGGCGCGATCCTCCGTCCCCATCTACTCCGACCCCATCTAGGAGGTCTCTCGGGAGGGAGGGAACCCTGAGATCCGCCGTAGGGAAAAATTGCAACATCGAAAAACATCACGCCCAGACCACTAGACCCTTATCTCTCTGCGTCATCGTTCCAGCCGGATCGGTCTGTGAGGGTCTCGGGGCCCGAGAGAAGGCGAACACGCACTGCCCGAGAAAAGGCGAACAAGGAGAAAGGTGGAGTCGCCAGTATCTCAGGGAAGGGACGGGGGGCGAGCATCGAGGCTCGTGGGTCGAGCGTCGAGTAGGTTATGTTGCCTCCTCCTTCTCGAGGCCTCCGGGAGGCTCGCAGTCTCGCCACGGCCGGGCCTTCCTCGGAAAGTCCGGGTCACCGCGCATTCCTGAAGTGGTCTGGGCACCGATGTAGTTTTTTCTGGGGGGGTAGGGGTGGGGCTAGGGGGCCACGTGCGAACCCCACCCCCCACGATTTCTGAGGGGGAGGGCGGGGTTCACGTCGTGCGGGAGCTCCCGAGCGAAGTGAGCCCCACCCTCCCCCTCAGAAATCGTGGGGGGTAGGGGTGGGGTTCACACGAGGCCCCCTAGAGGAGGGGGAAGTCGGGGGTGGACAGAACTCCCAGCCTGACACGTCGATTTGTGAATTGTCCGTCATTTTCCAGGCCTGCGCCCGCCAGGTTTGGGCCCGAGGTCGTTTTCAATAAACCACCTTTTACTAAAGGAGGTTCTGTCCATCCCCGAGGAAGACGTCGGCGGCGAGCCCAGGAGGGAAGTGAGAAGGAGAAGGCCTTCTCAGAAGGCTCGGAGGTCCCCCGGCCTTCTGAGACGTTTTCTCTAAGGCTTCCCCGAAGACGCAGAGCACTTCTCAGAAGGCGCGAGGCCTTCAGAGAAGTCCCGCCGTCTTCTGAGAAGGCCTTCTCCTTCTCACTCCCACCTCGCTCGCCGCCGAACAACGATATGAAATGAGGTTGGAGGAGGATGGGGATGGTGATCTTCTTGATTCATGATGATGACACTGATGATGCCGATTACGATCATGCTGCTGATGGTGATGATGATGAAGATCGCAATGCATATCATGATGATGACGCTGTTGCTGCTGCTGCTGCTGTTGCTGCTGCTGCTGCTGATGATGATGATGATGATGATGATGATGATGACGCGGATGAGGATGATGGTGCGGACGATAATGATTGTTATACTTGTGATGATGGTGATGCTGATGCTGATGCTCATGATGAGATGAGGATGATGATGATGATGATGCTGATGATGACGATGATGACTATGATGGTGATGGTGGTTGCGGTGATGATGCTGCTGATGATGATGTGGTGATGGTGGTGGTGGTTCTGTTAATGACGGTTTTCAGGATGAGGAGTAGGAGATGTATGAGGAGGAGGAGGAGAAGGAGCTGCAGCAGGTGGAAGAGCCAGAGGAAACGGATCAGCACGAGTCAGAGGAACGATGACCAGGACGAGGAGGAGAAGGAAGGCAGGAGAAGGAGAAGGACGGGATGAGGCGGCGGAGGATGACGAGAAGGAGGGTGCAACCACTGCATCCCTTTCTCTGGATGCAGGGCGGCAGGCGACGGGTCAAGCTCAGAACCGCACCGCGTGCAAACGCCGCTCCCTTCCCCCCCCACTCCTTTGGCCCTCCCTCCAAGGCTTCCCGAGCCTTCCCCTGGCCGCTCCAAACAGCTCGAGGGTGTACGAATGAGCGACAAGAGCGGCCCGACAAGGCCAAAGGACTGGAGTTTTCTAGAACCTAAGCGCGCGAAGCGCGCGCGTGGTTCTAGTAAGAGGAATGTGCGCAGGGCTGAGGCGAGAGCCACATGTTGAGAACCTCCCGCCCTCCATCCTTAAAGCTGTTGCAGACATGAGATGCGAATGTGCGAGGCTCTAAGGCGACAGCCACACTTGGAAAACGGCCCGCCCTCCATCCGTGAAGCTGTTGCACAGATCAAGCCTCAGGATCTCAGGTGGTGCCGAAGAGGAAGAAAAAGGGTGGGGAGAGAGGAGGAGGAGGAGGAGGAGGACCAACGTACACCCAGGCTGCATCAACGATGCTGCAGTACACCCTCCCGTCTCAAGTGTTGTGTTTGTTCTGGCGCCCCCCCATACGGAAGCCGACGACGACGACGAAGAAGACGACGACGAGGGGGGCGGAGGCGCCCGCCGTCCGGGGCAGACCGCGCCCGGCCCAGAGGCCGCACGGCGGCCTCCGAGGGAGGCCATCGTCGTCGTCGTCGTCGTCGTCGTCGTCGTCGTCGCCCCCCTGTCACGTGCAGCACTGCCATCGGGAAGCGCTCCCCTGGACAGACGAGCGTCCCGTGGATGCTGCCATGCAGGCGAGCGCCCCGCTTTGGGGCGGAGCCGCTCTCCACCATTGCAGCTCGAAGCTTAGTGACATGCCGAGCAGCAGTATGTCGGGCTGGCCAAGAAGCGTATAGCAGTTCCAGCTCTCCGCCACTCCAGCCCGAGATTTGGAGACATTCCGAGCAGCAATATCGGGCTGGCCAAGAAGTCCATAGCAATCCGCAATGCTCTGAACATGAACCGTCATCCATCCACGTAGCCGGTTCACGATGTGGTAGAAGTCTCCGGGTCATAATCTGCAAGGACGTTAGAAGCGGCAACCCTTATTTTGAAAAGGAGGAGGCGTTCGCCATCCGTGTTCCAGGCGGCTAGCGCTGAGGTCTGGGTAGGGTGATGGGCGACGAGAGGCCGAAGGCCGAAGGGTCTCCGTCGTGATTTGCGAACATGTAGTTCTTGCATGGAGCAGTGCATCAAATTCGTGACTGGACGTGCTCTTGGTGCTGCATTATGTTTGAAGATCCCTGGTCCGCAATGGTGCCGCCCCCATCCGCGAAGTAGTTGAGGACTTTGTGGGCGAACGCGTGCAGTCGGGTTTTCAAGCTTCAGGGTCACAGACGCCTGACCTGCCCTGCCTCCTCGTCGGGCGTGCGACGAGGAGGAGGTACTCATGAGGACGGGGGGCAGAGGAGAAGAAGAACCAGGAGGGAGGAGGGACGAGGGCAGAACAACCAGGAGGGGGGAGGGACGAGGGAGGAGGGACGAGGGACCTTTAGCGCTTCAGTCTCGTTGCGGATCTCCAGAGACTTCTAGAGGCTTCCGTGGACCTCAGGGGACGGCTGGGGTAGCCTCTGGGGGCCCAGGGTGAGCTCTGGAGACCTCCAGCTCCCCTTTCCTCGGGGGCCTCTGGAGACCTCGGGGGAGGATGAGGAGGCTGATGGGGAGGATGAGGATGAGTCAGCTGACAAGGATGCTGCTGTTGCTGCTGATAATGATGATGGTGATGATGGGGATGCCGATGGTGATGAGGATGCTGATGAGGAAGAGGATGAGGATTCGGATCAGGATGCTGATGATGAGGAGGATGAGGATGGTGGTGACCGTGATGATGACCAGGATGGAGAGGATGCGGATGAGTAGAATGATGATAATGGATATGCTCATGAGTATGATGATGGTGGTGATGATGAGGGTGATGATGAAGACTATGAAGATGATGAGGATTCGGATGAGTATGCTGATGATGATTATGAGGAGGATGAGGATGGTGATGATGATGGTGATGATGATGATGCTGATGATGCTGATGGCGAGGATCATGATTATCATGATGATGGCGATCATGATGATGAGGATGCTTATGATGCTGGTGATGGTGATGATGATGAGGATGAGGATGACGATGATGACAATGATGGTAATGGGGAGGCTTACGATGATGATAGTGATGCTGATGATGATGATCATGCTGACGGACGTGATGATGCTGATCATGACTATTGTGATGCTGATGATGTTGATGCGGCTGTTGATTTTTAGTTCGAGGATGATGGTGATGATTATGATGACGATCGTGCTGCTGGTGATGATGATGATGGTGGTGATGTTGGTGGAGGTGGTTATGATGATGATTATGACGCTGCTGGCGATGAGGATAGTGATGACGAGGAGAGGAGGCTGAGGATGATTGGCATGCCGATGATACCGCTGATGGCGATGATGCTGATACTGATGATGATGCTGATGATGATGATGATGATGCTGATGGTAACTAATAATGCTGATGACGATGATGATGCTGATTTGATGGTGATGACGATGCTGATGATACATATGATATTGCTGATGCTGGTGATGATACTGATGATGCTGATGATGATAAGGCTGATGATGCTGATGATGATGCAGATCGTGCTGGTGATGCTGCTGATGATGATTATGCTGTTGATGCGGCTGCTGATGATGATGATGATGCTCATGCTTGTGGTGGTGGTGGTGGTGATGATGATGATGATGATGATGATGATGATGATGGTGCGGGTGATGATGCTCAGCCACGTGGCAGGGGTGATGATGATGATGGGCGTGATGATGGTGGAAATGATCAAGACGACCAGGACGAGAAGGGGGGGATTATGACGAGGAGGAGAAGGACAAGGAGGAGGAGGAGGGATAATGACGAGTAGGAGGGAAGATGAATGCGGACTACCCTACGGCGGTTCGGCTGTTTCTGTAAACGATTCAGGGGCTTCCAGGGTGTGGCCATGGGGGTTTGAAGAGGAGGTCAAAGGGATGGCCCTTCATGTGCATGTAGGGTTGACGCAACGGCGTAGATGTCCGAATCGTGCATGCTGGTGCCTCGTGATGGTGGATGGCTTCCCTCTATCGATCCTGCTGCCGCGCGCGGGGTGAGCGCGCGGCGACGATGCCGACGCTCCCGCGCGTGTCGGCGGCGGCGGCGGCGGCAGATGAGCGGGTGGGACGACCAGGAGGCAAGGGCTCCCACGAGGGCGCGAAGTTGTTCGCGCTTCGCGCTTCGCACTCCTCGTTCCTTCTCCCCCTCCTCTTCGTCCTCCTTTTCAACCCTTTGGGGAGGCGGCGCGAGAGCGCGAAGTTGTTCGCGCTTCGCGCAGCGCGAAGCGCGAAGTTGGGAGCCCTTGCCGAAGGCTGCTGCGCACAGCTGGTCGCTTGGCCCTGCCGGCGGGCGCGTCAGTGACACGCGGGCGCCTCCAGCGCCAGGGCCGATGCTCAAGCTGCGGCGGAGCGTCCTGGCGTGCCTACAGGCCTACCAGACAGTGTTCTGAGAACCTTTTGTGGTTTCCACGAAATCTTCTTAGAACAGTTCTGGTTGAGACTGTCTTTTTTTCACACATCGGGTTTATGTTCTAAGAAAATTGTTTCTGTTATTCGAACACGTTTGGGTTCTAAGAACAAGTCGTGGTAGGCCTATAGGAATGCCGGGGCGGTCGGTCCCTGCTCAAATCCATTGCGCCAGGCCTAGCCAATTCTGGGCCCAAGTGCGGCGTATCTGCCTCCCACGCCGTGGCGCAGGGCGTATACACCGCTGCTGGGTCCGGTATGGGCCAGGCTTGTGGCAGTGGATATGTATAGATCTCGTCGCCCTACCCTTCGCCCGTCTCCAGATGGCCGGCGGAACAAAACAGGGTCGACCGCGCGGGCATTCGCGCGTCAGCTTCCCGCGTGGGGTCGCGCGCAGGCGCCTTCTTTTTATGCGCGGTGCGCCACGCGGGCGGCCCGCGTCAGCCGCGACGTGACGTCGCCATGTCTTCTCGCATATCACCCGTTCCTCTTGTTGCTCAGATGACCACGCTGAAGCACCCGTTCGACGCCGACTCGCTCGTCATCTTGGCGAGCAAGATCCTGAAGGCCGCCCCTGCCGCCGCACCCCGGCGGATGCCGCTCTGCAACGCCGCCGCCGTCGTCGTTGTCGTGGTCGTGGTCGAGGTCGCCGTGATCGTGGAGAGGAGGGAGGAGAACAAGGAGGAGGAGGAGGAGCAGAAGGAGGAGAAGGTCAGAGTAAACCCAAAATGCATCAGCAACTCTACAATCCACCCTTCCGTCCCAAGCCTCCCCCGTCGTAAATTGCTACAAACTGTTATTTTCACTACACGAAGCAGAGAAGACCAGTTCATGATAAGGATATGTTCCAGATTTCAGAGATTTCCCACATATTATCGGATGTTTCACGCGGGCTGCAAAAACGAGGGGCGCTAGATAGTCTGGACATCTTGGATCGCATCCCGATCCAATCCCATCATGACATCATTCCCGTCCGAAAGAAGCGCCCCTCACCCACTTAAGCTGCCAGCACAGTTGGGCCTGCCAGTTTGGCGAGGTCCTCGCTTTGAAAAGGAACTGCCTTGCATCTGTCTGACACGTAGTCAGGACAGCGAGAACACATGATCACACAGTACAGGCCAGCGCGTGCCCAGATATTCCCCGCTTCCAAGGTTACACATGGTTCATTCCTAAGTATTCGAAAGTTCTCTGATTTTCTGTGGGGCCAAGGTCCGTTCATTTCTACTTGTTCTGTCCTGGGCCTCTTCCTGGCCACTAGGGGGCCAGGTACAATTAGAAACGAGCACGGTCAGACATAAGCGACGTGAGCACAACTAGGAACGAACGACGCGCAGCTTCTCGCTGGAGCGGAGTTCGCCGCCTCGCCGCTGACGAAAAACCGTCCCCGACGCCCCTGGATCGTATTGTAGGGGGCCACATGCGAACCCTACCCCTACCCCCCACGATTTCTGAGGGGGAGGGTGGGGTTCACTTCGCTTGGGAGCTCCCGAACGAAGTGAGCCCCACCCTCCCCCTCAGCAATCGTGGGGGGTAGGGGTAGGGTTCGCATGTTGCCCCCTACCAACGAGGTCCAAGACAGGACCCGGAGCGCCATGCCAAACCTTACCCAACCTTATGATGTTCCAACCTACTGTAGCCTCGATCACCAGAAAGAATTTCGAGCGCCAGCAAAAAGTACCGAACCTCAAGGGTTTTCACATGTCGGGCCCTGGGAGACACTTGCCCGACACTGTTTCGACACTCTTTTTGACACTTTTCTGGGTGCTCGAAAATTATTTCTGGGATGTGGTCCGTAAGTAGGGTGGGAACAACATATCTCAACCTCCCTCCTCCAACGACGTGTACAGTTGTGGTCACGAGCTTCCAGGAAGTCTCAACCATGATCCGTTTTGAGGAGGCGAGCTGCCCTGGATCTGTGCAGTGCTGCACGCGATGAACCTTCAGGTCATCAATGCTCACTGCGTCCCGAGCGACAGAAAACCTTTCTATGATCGGGCTGGACGAAAGGGGGGGATAGGGAAAGGGGGGGGTACGAAATCTGCTGCATGCAGCTGGTTTCGGCCCCACCGAGGGGCCCATTCCTCGATACATGGCCGCCTCCGGCGCCTGGAGGCGCCGGGAAAATCAGCTACGTGAGCTGATTCTCAAACCCTCCCTTTGCTATCCCCCCCTTTCGCCCGGCCCGATATGACAAGAGCAGTCCTCCGTCCTTGCGACTGCCGCTTCAAGAAACAGACTGTGCGCGGCGCTGATGTGATAGCCGCCCCCGTTTTGAAAATTGCCTGTGTTCAATCCTTGTACGTGCGGCCGAACTTTGAGACGAATGCGCGCTGCGCCCATGCGAAAACACCACTGTGAACATGAACCGCCTTCAACTTCCCAAGTTCGCGTAGCATGTTGAATGCGCGTGTGCGCGGCGCTGAGGCGAGTGCATCGTGTTGAAAACAACCCCCCCTCCATCGCGGATGCTTGCGGCGCTGAGGCGAGAGCTGCGTTTTGCAAAGGAGCTGCCCTCCATCCTTGAAGCTGCTGCAAGCTTTTGAGTCGAATGTGTTCGGCGCTAACGCGAGAGCCGCATTCGGAAACCAGCACCCTCCCTACCCGAAGCGGCTGCAAAGTTTCAAGACGAATGTGCGCGGCGCTGCGGCGAGGGACACATAAAAAAAAACACCCGCCCTCAACCCTTCAAGCCGTCACAAGTTTTGTGACACGCATTGTGCGAGGCGCTGAGGCGAGAGGCGCATTTTGAAAACCACCTGCCCTCCATTGAAGCTGTTGCAATTTTCAAGCTTCTGTCTCAGGCGGAACGCCTGGCCCGCCCTACCGACCCGACACGTCTGGGGCTGCGACAGGGAGAAGCCATTTAACAGGAAATGGGGTGGAGGGCGGAGGCGGAGGAGGGGGGGTGAGGAGGAGGAGGACGAGGACAAGGACGAGGAAGAGGAGCAGGAGCAGTAGGAGGGTCAAGTCATCCAGGTCGAATGAGTCAGCCGGCCTCGCCCATTCCCACCCACCCTCCCGCAACATAAGAACCAATGCTGGCGCAGCTTAATCTTCGGATTGTCTCGCGTTCTCATCCAATAGCAAGGGCGCCCTCGAGGGCGCGAAGTTATTCGCGCTTCGCGCTTCGCGGTTCGGCTCCGATTCCTCCTCATCCTCCTCTTCTCCCCTGGGAGGCGGCGCGAGAGCGCGAAGTTATTCGCACTTCGCGCTTCGCGCAGCGCGAAGCGCGAAGTTGGGAGCCATTGAGCAGACAGAAGGCGCTCGCGCGCGGTCCCGCTTCCAACAATTGCCGAGGGATGAGGAGTACGGGCCGCGCACAGCCAGGAACGGAACTCCCAGAAACTCTTGGCACGGCGCGCCTTGGGAGGGCTGGGGGTCTACTGGGATTACCAGATGGACTTTTTGGGAGTGCCAGGGTTTTCGGGTCTCTGACGCCCTCTGATCTTCGCTCTCAGTGGGCGGCTCCCGCGCCTCCGATTGGAACTCCCGTCGCGTCGGCGTTGCGGCCAATCGATGCTGCGGCGGACGCGCTGAAGTTTGCTCGGAAGGCTTCGGAAAAGCAGAAGCGGTGCTCGGTGTATTTCAAGAGGCCTTGGGGGACACCCCGACTAAGTAACAGTGGGCTTCGAGAGAGCGCTCACAGCTAGTCGGGCTTTTCTGGCTTGATCGCATTGGGAAATAGAGGAGGAGCAGGGTGATTTTGACTTCGATGTGATTTCTAGTGTGCAGGTGGTGCTGCCAATCGTCTTTCGGGCGGTGGATCGGCGTCAGGTACTTTCAGGTCCCCTACGCACAACGCACTTCCCGCTTGAAGGGGGGAAGTTTTCATGCAGGATGCATGCTGCATGTGGACGCGTCGAGCACATTGGCAACGTTACAGCAGTGGGGCTCTTACTCGTGAAGAATATTTCGTTCGGAGGTCAAATGGGGCCCTCTCGACAGCGAGAACCTCTAGCAATGCAATGATGGCGGCTGTTCCAGATGAGGAATGTTCATGAGGACGGTTTGTGCAGATGTTTGATCAGGAAGATAGGTGAGGATGTCACAGGATGAAGGTGAAATCTCTTGCAGGATGAGGACTGCCTAGCAGGGCTGATGAGGATGCACAAGTCGGAAGACTCAAGCATGGTCGCCTCTACAGCCCTCCCCCACATCTCTTCCCCCCGCTTCGTCCATATTCTTCAAACCCCCTCGCCACTCCTCTTCGCGACAGATCTGAACTTGTATTCTGAGCTATCAGGCTGAGAGTAACTCATGAGAGCTCCACCCTTCGTTGAAGTCCCAATCGGTCATGAACTCTAGTAGGGCTCTAGTGAATCTGCAGCTCTTGTGATCAATTCAATACCAGTCCCCTTCGCCTGAGAGTAATCAAGGAGAGTGGGAATGATAATTGCGGAGGGGGTTGAGCAAGAGGGGGGGAGCATAATGATGACGAGTGGGGAAGCATGGGAAATGGAAAGGTGGGGTCCTGCTTCTCATCCTCCTCTTACGCATCTCTATATTTCTCCCGCGCTACATTCCCGACTACAAATCCTGCTACAGCTCCTACACCTGTTCCAGATATCATGCCCGCACGCACGTCCGTCGAAATGCACTGCCCGCCCGGCCCGCCTGGTAGGATCTGCCGTCCGACCCGCCGCTCGCCAGTTTTCCGCTCCTCTCCCCCTCTCCTCCCGAATCTGCTCGTCCTCAGTATTCCTCCCTTCCTCTTGCCCCACCTCCCTCCCTTTTCGTTTCCTCCCGCCTTCTTCGCCCTCTCTCCCTTTTTCTTTGCTCCTGCCTCTCCCTGCTTCAGGGGCCCTGCCAACTGCAGCTGGCAGGCAAGGAAGATATGCCCGCCAAGTGAGGTACGCTCGAAGACGAAGCGGCCGAGAATCGAGGGTTTGGGGGTATACAGCGAGCGGCTTGAATAAGGAACACTTACTTTTCAAAAGGGGCTTGGTCGTTCCTTCGGTTCGCATGCGTTCCGCTACCTTTTTGGCGGCGAGCCTCCCTGGTGTTCCTTGGAGAAAAGGGGTTTCGTTCCTGATTTATCGTTCCTTAGGTCAGGCCGAATCCTGTACATGCTGACCTGGCGCGCGAGCAACGGAGGGCGAGCAGTCTTGAAGATGATTGGATCTGCTGCTGAGCCCTTTCTAGGCCCCTGGAGGCGCCCGGAGGCCTCCCGGGGTCTCTGGGGAACTGGAAGCTCCTGGGGACCTGGGGAGCTGGGGCAGGAGGAGGAGGAGGAGACGGAGGAGGGGGATGGGAAGACAAGCCTTGCTCCCGCCCGCGAGGACCAGTTTCCAGACCCGGACGCATCCTACTCCGACGACCTGAAGGCGCTGATCCGCAAGCTGCTGAGCAAGGAGCGCCCCCCCGCCGCTGGAGCAGGCTGCAGTCGTCCCCTCTACCCGACAGCACGGACAGAGGCTAGAAAGAGAGAGAGAGAGAGAGAGAGAGATCACGGTATTGTGCCAACGCGGTGGCGGGCAAAGTGGCACACGCTGATGAACATCATCGTCGTCATGGCCATCGGCAGGGCCCCAGTGGACACGGCGCCGGAGAGGCAAGTCGGCCAGCTCATCGCGTCATGCATTTTGAGTGTTGCTGGTCGGGACAAAGAGAAATAGAGAGAGAGAGACAAATAAACGAATGTGCGTGTGAGCTCGAGAAAATCAGGAAAGGAAAAACACACAGACACAAGTAATCGTCGATTCCCCAGAAAATTTGCGAAAATATGGGAAGTGGGGGGGAAGACAAAAACCCAGAGCATGTGAGAAAATATGGGGAATCTGGCTAGTTGTGCCTACTTATCTGTGTGTCCCAGTTTCCCTTCAGAAACAGACGACGACGATGTCGTCGTCGTCGTCGTCGTTACAGTTCTGGGCGGGCGGCCGCGGCTCCCCCGTCCAGAGACGTCGCCCCCCTGGCGCAGAGGCCTGGCGCTCCGCCCGCGCGCGTGCTCGCCTCTGGCGTCGGCCCGGCGGGGGGGGGGGGGGGCTCCCACACTCTGCCGCCGGCGCAGGGGGGGCCAGCGAGTGGTGGGGTACAGGAGCTCCTCCTCCTCCTCCTCCGCCTGTTTTTGTTTCCGCGTCTTCCTTCTCCTTCCCCTCCTCCTCCTCTTCCTCCTCCTCCTCCTCCTCCTTCGCGTCACCCTCCCCTTTCTCCTCCTCCACCACCTCCTCGTCCTCCTCTTTCTTGACGTTGCGCCAACTTGAATCCTCGGGTTGTAGCGTTCTCCCTCCTCCTCTTCCTCGTCTCGCCCTCACCCTCGCCCTCCACCCCACCCTTCTTCTGTTCCTTCTTGTAACTGCTCGTCCTCATCCCCTTCCTCTCTCTGCTCCCTCCCTCCCCGTCCTCCTCCACCTCCTCCTTCTCCTGCTCCTCTTCCTCCTTCCTTCCCTCCCCTCCCTCCCCTCCTCCTGCTCCTTTTCGTCAGCCCCGCTTGCTGGAGCCCCCGAGACAGCGCAGTCGAGGAGAGGACGGGGTCATCGGGCTGTCTTCGCCCCTGTCCGCCGGTCGAAGGGGCTCGCTTCTCACATTCGCACCCCTCGCGGGTGGCGGACACGAGAGAGAGGGAGAGAGAGAGACGGGGTTCGAGGGAAGAAACACGATGACCTTGACCAAGATGTCGCGGAATCTGGCCGTCGCCGATTCGAGAGGATGATCCACGGGTTGACGATGACCGAGATGGACGACCGGCGTTTCCGCGTTCAGTCGTGGTCATGCTCGTCGTTTTCTTTCCCTCCAGGGGAGGCCGATGGGCCGACTTTCCACCACCACTACCATAGGTAGAAGAGGGAGGAGGAGGAGGAGGAGGAGGAGGAGGAGGAGCAGGAGCAGGAGCAGGAGGAGGAGGAGGAGGACCTCCCTATCCTCCCTTCTCCCCAGTCGTACTGATGGTAGTGGTAGTGGAAAATTGGCCCATCAGAGGCGGTTCTCCGCATCTGGTCCTCCCCACCCTCTTGCTCCTCCTTGTTTGGGGCTCGGCCTGTCTTGCCTCCAGGGCGCTTCCGTGGCCGCGGCCTGCGCCCACGGCGCGGCACTGCCCAGGAAGCCGTTGTGGCAGACGCCTTCGGCGACAGCTCCTGGCGGCACATGCCTGCCGCAGGGAGTGAGGAGGGGGGCGTTCCGGGAAGTGCCCCTGGCCCAGGGTGTCCCCAGGATGTCGAGGGAGGCCCCCCCCACGGCCTCCACGGGGCCGCGGCGGGCGCTGAGCGCGAGGCCTCGACCTCTTGTCCAGTGCCGTTTCTTCATCCCGAGTGGCTTTCTTACGGCCCTGGGGGCGTAGACATCGTTCCCAGACGCCGAAAATCGGGAAAGTTCCCAGAAGTCTTGGTCACCTCTTCAGAAGCCAGGCCCCCGGACCTACTGACGGATCCAGCCGTGGCCACGAGGGTTTCCCCGAAGGCTCGACAGGTAGAAACTCGCCACGAGCCTCGGTCCTCGATTTTTCTTCCCCTCGTCAATCTTCCTCCCCTCGATCCTCTATCCTCCTTCCTCGACCGATCAGAAAAAAGAGCACGGCGGCCAGCTGCACTGTCAGCACGGCTGCATCACTGCGCAACTCTAGCTGCCTCCCTGTGGGGCCGCAGCTCGATCTAGCAATCACACGCCCGCGCTGCACGCTAGCGTACCAGCTGGCGCCCCGCGCGAGTTTTCCCCTTCCGGGTGGCGGAGGAGGAGGAGGAGGAGGAGGAGGAGGAGGAGGAGGAGGAGGAGGAGGAGGAGGAGGAGGAGGAGGAGGAGGAGGAGGAGGAGGAGGAGGGGGGAGAGGGGAGGGGGGAGAAGGCCAGGAGGGCCAGGAAGGCCTCGATCATCCCCTCTCCTCGCGCTCTCCCTGTCCTCCTCCCCTCGTCGGTCTTCCCTGCTGGCCCCCACATCCTCCGCTGGCCCGCCCCTCTGCCCAGCCGCCCCCCCCCCCGAGGATGCCAGCAAGCGGCCGTACATCAAAGAGGCGGCGGGCCCAGGGCTTTGCAGGGTCGTGCCTGCCTTTGCCGCTGTCCCCGTCTTTGACCTCCCTCGCCGCCGCCTACTCCTCCTCTCCTCCTCCTCCTCCTCCTCCTCCTCCTCCTCCTCATCCGCATCCTCATCCTCATCCTCATCCTCCTCATCCTCATCCTCATCCTCCTCATCCTTATCCTCATCCTCCTCCTCGTCCCCGAGCGCGCCCGCGGCAGGAATCGGGGAACCAGACTTAGCCGAGGATGCGCCAGCGATGCTGCAATACACCCTCCTGGCCCAAGGCCCCCCTTAGAAATAAGGCCGACGACGACGTCGACGACGCCGTCGACGACGGCGACGACGACGACGCCGACGCCGACGCCGGCGACGACGACGACGGCCACGACGACGACGGCCGCGGCCCCGCCGTCGCTCCCACTGCGGGAGGTGCCCCCCTTTGAATGGCGAGCGCCCAGGGCCTGCCACTCGGGGCCAGAGCCGCGCTGCGGAGAGGGTCCAGCATCCATCGAACGCACGTGATGGGCCTGCTTTCCACCACCACCACCTCCAGAAGTGGGAGGGGGGAAAGGAGGACGACGAGGAGGAGGACGAAGACGAGGAGGAGGAGGAGGAGGTGGAGGAGGAGGAGGTCGAGGAGGAGGAGGAGGACCCCCTCCCCCTCCAACTTATGATGGTGGTGGTGGGAAACAGGCCCATCAGAACGAAGAAGTTGTTGCAGCACCCGGCCAAAAGCATGTCAGTGCCTCTGTGAGTGTCTGCATGCTATCAAATCAACTCAACGAGAGGTGGTCCCGGGGCCGCCTTCCTCCTCCTCTTCCTCTGCTGGGGCACTGCCGTTCTGACCTCCCTCCCTTCTGACCACTGGCCTCCCTCCTCCATCGTAGTTTTTTTCCGTAGTATAAACGTAGAAGTCATCCATCGTTGTACACAGCTCGAGCAAACGCAAATATCGGAGGTTGATAGACCTCCTACCCTGCCTGCCACGTCGATTATGGGATTCGCCGTTTTCGGTTCCCGAGAGGGCGTCGCGGCCGTCATTTTTGCGGGTCCAGGTCCGTCGGTTTCGGTCCTAGGCCGTTTCCATTGAAGGGTGGTTTGTTCAAGGGAGGTTTGTCCACCGCGGGAAAGAGGATGGTCGAGCTCAAGGACGTGACCAGTGACGGCCCCGTTCTGAGAGGGTTCTGCCCTCCGTCCGTGTCAGGGCTTCACGATCTCACACTTGTGCGCACAAGATGCCCATTGGAAAACGGCTGGCCTTCAATTGTTGTAGTTATTTGAGTTCTTGAGCTTCAGGATATTGCATTGATATGGAGTTTCCAGCGGGCCGCCCAGTCTGGCTTACGGACACGTCTGGTGTTGCGACGGAGGGGCGAGTTATCCATCTGCCTGCGGCAAGTCCCGCCACCGAACCAGCCCAGCGTTCTGGGTGGCGACTGTTCTAGGTGGCTTCGGAGGCCGTCACGTGTGACACATCGTGTCCCAGGCTTGGGAGAGTCGCGATGGGGATGATGACGATGATGCTGATGCTGATGATGACGGTGATTATGATGATGCTGATGCTAATGTTAGTGGTGATGATGCTGATGTTGATGATTATGATGACGATGGTGCTGATGATGATGATGGTGCTGGTAAGTGATGCTGATGCTGATGATAATGATGCTGATGCTGATGGTGCTGCTGATGTTGATGCTGCTGCTGCTGCTGATGATGGTCATGATGTTGATGCTGATGATGATGCTGATGCTGATGATGATGCTGCTGCTGATGATGATGGTGATGATGCTGATGATGCTAATGATACTGATAATGATAATGATAATGATAATGATAATCATGATGATGATGATGATGATGATGATGATGATGATGCTCATGATGATGATGATGAGGATGATGATGATGCTGACGATGATGATGGTGATGCTGATGATGACGATGCTGATGATGCTGATGATGATGATGATTATGATGATGATGCTGACGATGATGTCGATGATGATGCTGATGGAGAATAATACGAATACTCCTAATTATAGATGTGATTCGGAAATTCGAATCATAATACTAACACCAACACATACTAGCTCTATTCATAACCATATTATTACTACTACGAATAAGAAGATGATGTTGATGATGATGAGGGGGAGACGGAGGAGGGGGGGAGGAGGAGAAGGATGACCAGGATGAGAAGGAGGAGGATGAGGCGGAGGAGGAGGAGGTGGAAGAGGAAGGCCATCATATGTGACACATGTCGTAGTAACTTCTTGGAGAGCTCTCATGGGGCTCATTTGGGAAGTCTTGGGGCACTCTTGGCCTCCTGAGGGGCAGTCTTGGGGATCCCCTGTGGCCGCCTTGGGGCCATCGTGGGCCGTCTTGGGGCCCTCTTGGGCCGTCTCGGGTTCCTCTTGGGCCGTCTTGGGGCTCTCTTGGCCGTATTGGATGCCTGGGGCCGTCGTGGGGGCCGTCGTGGCGCCGTCTTCGGCCGTCGCACGGCCTTCTAAGACCGTCGTGGGTCCCTGAAGCCCCTTGGGCCGTCTTGGGACCGTCCTGGATGCCTCTTGGGCCATCGCGGTGCGAAAATGCGAACGCCCTTTCACACACCTCCGGGAATCAATGCTTCGGGCTTCTTCGGACCCTGCTGGGGGTCCTCTTGTGGCCCCCTTGGGCCCTCTCGGAGGCATCGTGGACCGTCGTAGGACCGTAGTGGGCCGCCTTGGGGCCATCTTGGGCCGTCTTGGGGCCCTCTTAGGCCGTCTTGGGTCTCTCTTGGGCCGTCTTGGGGCCCTCCTGGCCGTCTGGTGTGCCTGTGGTCCGTCGCGGGGCCGTCGTGGCGCCGTCTTCGGACGTCGCAGGGCTTTCTAAGACCGTCTTGGGTCGCTTCGGAGGCCCTCTTGGGCAGTCTTGGCTCTCCTGGGTGCCCCTTGGGCCATCGCGGTGTCCTCTTGGGTCATCTTGGGACCTTCTAGGGGGCCTCTTGTGACATCTTCGGGCCATCTTGGAGGCTCCCTGGGCCGTCTTGCGCTGACGGAAGCCCGAAACATCGAGAATGCAAACATCCGCTCCAAAAAACCTGAGGGGGCTCAAGGATTCGGGCTTCTTCGGACCCTGGTGGGAGTCTTTGTGGGGCCCTCCAGGGCCCCCTTGGAGGCGTCGTGGGCCGTCTTGGGGCCATCGTGGGCCTTCTTGGGGCCATCTTGGGCCGCCTTGGAGGCATCTTGTACCATCTCGGTGGCCTCGGTTGCCTGCGTGGGCCGTCTTAGAAGCTCGGGGCGCATATTATCCATTGCTTCTTTGTCCTCCTCCTCCTCCTCCTCCTCCTCGTTGCTGATCGCCTGTTTTGTGTTGGTTCCGTTTGTGCGGAACCTGCTTTGGCGCTCCGTTATCAGTTGTTCCTGGCTTCGTTTGCCGCGGAAAAATACCCATTGCTTTTCTGTGCAAAGGATCGTGGCCTCGGGAGGGCGGGCCCACGGGCGCTCACAAGGGAACGTGGCCTCGGGAGGGAGGGGGCCATGCGTGCGCGGGTCTGCGAGTAGAGGAGTTGGTGGGAACACGCGTTGTTTTAGTATCCAGACTCTGGGATCCTCATCTCTTCGACGTGTCCCTGATGTGTTATCCCATATCCACTGACTGTATCCCTCATGTATTGCTCGTGCCCGTTGTGCTCATGCTGCGCTCCTTCTTTTGTTCCAGCATGCCTCCAGTTGTAGTCAGTCCAGTACAATATAGCGCTATGTTTGAAGGCGATTTTACGCATTTTTAGCAGCCAGAGCACAGCCCAGCAACGCGCTTGGATGCGGGCCTCCACAGGAATCTCTAGGACATGGGATTCCTGGGGAAATCTTGGGGAGACCGTCGGCAATCCTTAAGAACTCTCGGGTTTCCCCAGGAACTCCCAAGGAATCCACAGGACTCCGCAAGACATGTGTACGGTTCCTTTCTGGACACCGCAAGGAAATTACATTGTCACTACCTCCTTCTACTCCCGTCACGTGGCACCGCAAGGGGGCGAACACACACACACACACACGCAGTGTCCTGCTCGACCCGTCGCATGGCAACACGGAGGGGTGTCGAACCACATATTGTTTGTTTTCTATTCGCCACGTGCGGCGGAACCAGGAAGGGCTCGCCAACGAGGCCAGCAACGACGGCGGCACTGATGACGCCGACGCCGAGATTGAGGAGGAAAACGACCGAGGCGACGACGAAGGCGACGCCGACGACGAGGACGACGAACACGGCGACGACAACGACGACGGCGGTGAGGGCGACGACTGCGACAACGACCCTCCCAGGCGGGTCGGGCGGGCGGACCCCCGACGATCGAGTCATGCGCGTTGAGCTTACCTGACGGGCGGGTCGGGCGGGCGGACCCTACCGGGCGGGCGGGTCGGGACAAAGACGTCGACGCCGATTCAACCCGACAAGGACCGCGACGAGGACGACGAGGACGACGATCAGGGCGACGATGACACCGGCAACGACGTCAACGACGACGACGGCCGCAATGACGACGATGACGACACTGACGACGAGTCATAAATGACACGGGCAATGGCATGGACGCCGATGACAGCGACCACGGCGACGAGACATTGGCGGCGACGACGACGACGACGACGATAGCGAACACGACGGCGACGACGACGAGACCGATGCCGACGACGATGACGACCAAGACTACATCGCCGACGACGACGAGGACGACAAGACGACGACGACAGCGACGGCGATACCGACGATTTCGACGACGACGATGAAGAGGAGGACGACGACGATGAGGACGAGGACGTCGACGACGGCGACACCGACGACGACGACGGACACGACGACGACGCTGACGTGAAGGTTGACGACGACGACGAGGACGACAACGAGGACGACGAAGAGGACGAGGATGATGAGGAGAAAGATGACGCCGACGCGGTCTACGAGATTGACGACGTCGATGGCGACTACCACGACGACAACTATGACGACGACAATCACGACAACGACAATGAAAGCGACACCATCGACGACGAAGACGACGACGACACCACGGCGACGAAAATGACCACGACGATACCGACGATAACGACGACGAAGA
The DNA here is from genome assembly GCA_963575745.1 of Prorocentrum cordatum. Taxonomy (NCBI): domain Eukaryota; class Dinophyceae; order Prorocentrales; family Prorocentraceae; genus Prorocentrum; species Prorocentrum cordatum. The sequence continues at coordinate 274,531 of CAUYUJ010014384.1, read as the reverse complement.
AGAGACGATGACGATGACGGACGACGACGACGACGACGGCGAAGGCGATGATGACGAAACGACGACGACAACGCCGACGCCGAGGACGACGACGATGACGAGGCCGAGGCCGAGGACGAGGACGAGGACGAGGACGAGGGAAACGACGACGAGCAGGACGACCATATTGAGGACAGTGAGCTTGGCGACCACGACGAAAACGATGACGACGCTGACGATAACGAGATCGGCGACGTCACTACAACGAGTGGGAAGAGGAGGAAGAGGAGGACGAGCAGGAGGAGGATGAGGAGGAACATGTTGCTTCAGAATTTGTAAGCATTTTCATGAACTCCCAAGGATGTCCTTCGGATTGCTCAGGTATCACTGAGGTTGCAGAAGCATTTCCTCACGAGCCATGCGGATTCTTCAAGAATATCGTTATGATTTCAAAGGTTCCCGAGAGATTCTGCCGGATTTCCTTGGCAGATTTTTTTCCCGGCATTTCAATGGTTATCGTCGCATTTCAGCCCCCGTTCGCTTTTTTTTGTTACCGTCATTTGCTTCGCACCCCCCAATTCTTCAAGTTTTTGTTTGGGGAAAATCCAGCACCCGCCTCTCCACCCTATTGTTTGACGTGTTCGGCATCCCCATGTTTTGTATTTCGTATTTTTTGGTACCCCGAGTTTCCTGGCAGCCGCCCCGCCACCTTCCCCTTTGTCTGTGCAGTTTTAATTAGTATCCGTTTTTTGCTTTGGGTATTTGGCCCCCAATCTTTCTATGTTGAGTCATTATTGCGGACCCTTCCCAAGCTGCAACAGGACGTACTGAACGGTGCGATAAATTTTGGTGTTGATCATATGGGCACATATGCAGTTGCATCGGCGTTAAGTTCGAAGTTTGAGAAATTGGAGGCTTCGCTGGCCGACCTCACCTCTCGTCAGTTCATCTCTTAGAAGCAGTTCACAGACATGGCCTCGACACCTACCCCTGGGTCTCGCCCGCCAAGGTCCATACCTACTTATTTTCCACAGAACAAAGGCCAGCTTCAAGATCATACATGTAAGTTGGTCATCTTGGGGTTCACTCGTAAGTTGCTCGTCAAGGACCTCCGCGTCATTGGTGAAACCTGTCGTGCCACGTCTGCTCAGAGTTTTGATGCGAATGAGATTGTCGTGCGGGCTTTTGGCATGAGCAAGAAGGTCACCCTCCACTTTGAGACTCCAACAGCCGCTGGAACCTTCCTCGCCAACTTCCTGGCGAAGAACACGACGTGGGACTACCCAGACCCGCTGAACCCATCGGTCTATGTATCACTGAGGCTTCGCCGAGAAATGAACCTCAACAGCCGCCAGTTGTTCCTGTCCATTGGCAAAGTTCGCAACCGCATTTCTGATCTGGTCCGTGATGAAGGACTAGAGGTTGGCTCATCGGGCCTCGGCGGCAGCGTCTCTGTGCTACGCGGCCCGCACGACCCTGTGCAGGTTGCCGCTGTTTCGGTCGACAGTCAAGGAATTGTCTCCTGCTGTCTCGACCGCGACACTCTGCTGGAGTTTGGCATCGCGCGACATGCAACCTGTACAGAATCAGCAGCGCAGGTGCAGCTTCAGCGTCCATTCCGATTTTGAAGCAGACGGCCCACTCGCGCTGGCAGTTCTACCCCCCTCCCTCCTCCTGGGCTGAATACACACGTATTGGAGTCCTTCTTTCCTGAGTTCCCCTTCTCCGCTTGTATGTGGAGCTGTCAAGCTTTGATGACGCCAGTGCGTACTTCAAGTACATCATGCCACTACATATACATACGCATGGTTCAGAAGGACGACATTGTCTGCACACCAGAGACATACGGCCAAACCGGTGATGTTTATGAATTGGAGCGGGAGCCCCGTGCGCACCAGTTCGGCTCCTCCTTCCTCGACTCCAGCCTAGAAGGTGGGGTGGTCGCTTCTATTTCCGCTCGTCTCGCCCGCTGCCTCGCTGAAATCCGGCATGGGGAGTTCATCAGTGGGCGAATTCTCAAAACCATCCTTTTCTGGTCCTCGTGGGAACCTTGTTGTGTTTAACGTCCATTTTTCAAACACCAGCGACCCCATGCCGACTTTCAGAAGGGTATTATCCAGGCTCAGGCAAGATATGCGACTTCACCTTCCTGGCGGAGAAGGGCAGCATGCGCGTTGTCTTTTGCTCGGGGACTTCAATTTTGCACTCGAGGACGAAGGTCGCATGCGTTGCGCTTTTGGTGCGTTTTCTCCTCGGGATGCCGCTCGCTCCCGCATGTCTGACAAGCTCTGTCCCATGTTGACTGACATCTTCCAGGACCAGGACGCGCGCAGAGGCAAGAGGTACTGCGGTCTCGTCTACTTCTCGGATCGATCGGGTCTACACCTCTCTTCCCCCCGGTCTCCTTCGTAACCTTGCTGTTCGGGCTCGCGCTGCCGGTTCGCTCAAGTCGTCGATGTGCAACGTTCAGGCCCTCGGCAGACTCCAGGAGGATTGCCCCGTGGATTGCCGCCCTACCTGAATTTCATACGGCCCTCGACGGCCTGTCGCTGCAGATCTCTTCTGGGTGGGGCAGTTGCAAAGAGCTGGGATGTGCGAGGGATTGCTTCTATGAGGCCGCCGCGGCTGCCTAAGCCGCATTGCGTTCCCGCGAGGCGACTGCGCTGCGGGGGCGCCGCGTTCGCGCGCTTGCTGCCCTCCGCTCTGTTCGCCAGGGCGCGCGTCGCCGATGGGGACAGGCTTCGCAGCGTTACCCGAGGCCCCGTGCCCATTGCAGCCCCGACTTGTCGATCCACCGCCCCATTGATGGGCTGCGCCAGCGCTTTCAGGCATTATTTAATGCGATTCTTGCGGAGGGCAAGGAGGGCGTTAATAATAAAGGAGGTACAGAAGCAGTCTCTACTTGCTCGCTGCGCTAGGCGCAAGGAGCTCTGGCGTCGTTTTCGTAAAGGGATTTTTCTCATGGGCATCCACAGTGACGATGGGCGCCCGATTGAAACGATCCAGGCCTCGGCCGAGGCCCATCGGAACCATTGGAGCGACGTGTTCAAGCAACCTCGCGTTCGGACTGACCTCTGGCCTCAGGTTGAGCCCCGCACTCAGAAAGCGCCCTGCCCGCTCGAGATGGACGGCCCCCCCCCTGCAGTGTCTGGTGCGAAGCCATCCTCGAGAGGCCCAACAGCGCGCCTGGCCCCGATGGGATCCCGCGCTCTACTTGGAGGAGCGCGGAGGCAACTCGCATCTTATACGACGCTTACCCCGCCCTCTTCACTGACCAGATCACCTCCCTCCCGAATGCCACGCGCGAGAGCCTCATGGTTTTCCAGAGGGCACGGGCCCGGAGGGCCCCGCGGATGGCATAGCTCTTTCGGCGAGCCTCCTGCGCCCGCCCTCTGAGCACGAGCAATGCGGATACCAAATTGATTGCTAGCGCCTTTACGATCGCGATGACTGAGGACCTCAGCCCCATTGCTGACAAGGGCCAGACATGCCTCGGAGGAAGGGAGTTGACTGCGCACACTGTTCGTGCAGAGACGTGGGGCCTCGCCCAGCACGTGGCAGGTGCCCCCTATGCCTCGGCTTCACTGCTGCTTGTTTTTCGCTTGCCTCTGAATGGTTTCGTCGCGTTCTTGAGTGCATGGGCATCCCGCAGTGCGTCGATCGGTTCGTTCGCATGATGTATGCGGGCAGCTCGGGGGCGGTCCTGATCGTTGGCCAAGTGTCCGGGGCGGTGTTTCTGCAGTCTGGCGCCGAGCGGGGGTGTCCTGCATCCATGTTGCTTTACGTGTTAGCCACTGATCCGCTCCCCCGCTGGCGCCGACACGTCTACCCCCACCGCGTCTGTCTCAACCTTGCGTGCGCGGGCGACGTGCTGCTTGGGCTTCGGAATGCTCTCCAGGACCTTGGGCCGATCTTCGCGGGGCTTCAGATGCTCGGTGACGCTGCTAACTTGAAGCTGAATTTCGCCAAGTGCAAGATCGTAGGTTGCGGTGGCATTGACTTGAACATCCCGAAGGTGGTTCTGAAAGACTTCGGGGGCCCTGTGGACAAACTCTTGGCATATTCTTGGGCGGCGCATCGCGGCGCCCCTATCGGGCCAGATGGGCGTCCCCACTTTTGGGATCCAGTGCTTTCCAAATTTCGGAATCGAGTTCGCTTCTCGCGTGCTCTAGGGCTTTGTCTGACACTTAACGCGGTTTCCTTTTCGAGTCATGCGTGTGTCACTTCTTCAGTGCAGACTTCAGCCATGCCCCGCCGGTCGCGAACTGGTACGCTGTTTCAAGGAAGGGGTCTTGCTCCTCACGGCGGGGCCCAGGCATGCCATCTCCTACGAGCTTGCCGCCCAGCTGTGCGCGATCGGCTTGGGGGCCGAGTTTGTCGGCGTGCACGCAGTCTCTACTGCGACGGGCACGCGATCTGTTCTCCGCTCGTCTGTTCTCGAACAATCTCTTGCGCAGCTAGAAAACTTTTGGACCGCTCTGGGGCGCATCCCCCTTCGCTGGCATGGGGGCTGGCACTCTGTTTCGTTTATCTTCCATCGACGGAGGCCCCTGGATTGGTCTCATTCTATTTTCCAGACCCAGTTATACCACGTTGCCCGTCGACAGGACAGATATGATGGTGCGAGAGAAATTTTAGACGCTTCGCGTATCCCCACCAGCCCGTCCAGAAACGACGCCCAGGCGAGTAGAGGGTCGTCCTGAGGGTTTTTTCGGCGTCTTGGGTGCCTCGGGGGGGCCTTTGTGGGCCGTTCGGGATCCTCTTTGGGGCCTCCTGGGGGCCTCTTGGGGCCTCTTGGGGCCATCTTGGGGCCTTTGGGGGCCTCCTGGGCGCTTCTTGGGGCCATCTTTGCCCCTTGGGTGCCTCTGGGGGGTCTCTTGGGGCCTCTTGGGGGTCTCTTGGGGGCCTCCTGGGGGCCTCTAGTCGCTTTTGCTCAAGCCGTGCCTCGCCTGGGCCCGCGCCGTCCTCGGGATGGCAGCTGGGGCCGCTGCGCGCGCTGACGCTGGCGACGCGGGTGCGGCGCGCCGCAGGGCCCTCGAGGCGGCCCGCGGCGCGCTCCTGGCGGCGCACGCTGCCAGCGGCCTCGCAGGAGTGGCGGTGTCCCGCGACGGGACCCGCCTCTTGCGGGCCGCCGAGGGCTTCCTCCGCGCGGCCATCGCGGAGCTCGGCGCGCGGGCAGCGCCCGCCCCGCCGGCGCCGGCAGCTGAGGGCCGCCCCGGGCGGCGCAGCCGGCCGCGCGGCCGTGCCGGGCGTGGCGCTGGGGCTCCGCCTGGCGCGCAGGGCGACCGCGATGGCGACGACGTGGAGGAGCGGGGCGGGGGTGCGGAAGGTGTAGCACGGGCTGCTGGAGCGCTGGGTGGGGCCCCAGGCGCGACGGCGGCGGCGCAGGCTCGGCGGCGGAGACGCCGCGCGCGGCGTGCGCGGGCGTCGGAGGCGGCAGCGGCGGTGGCCGAGCTGCCCGACGACGACGGCGGTGGCTCCCTGGACGACTCCTGGGCGGACGGGCTCGGCAGGGCGCCCGACGTGGGGGGGGCGACGGCGACAGCAGCAGCGGTGGAGCAGGCGGAGGCGGCCGCGGGAGCGGCAGCTGGAGCCAGCGGAGCGGCTGCGAGCGGCGGGGTGGCCGCTGGGGGGGCAGGCGCGGGCCTTCGGTTCGTGCAGGTGCCGCTGGCGGGGCCGCCCGTCGCCGAGGGCGAGGACGAGGAGAGGGAGCTGTCGCCTCCTGTCGGTGGTGCCGTGTCCTGGGCCGTGTGGCCGCCCCCGCTTGGCGCGCGGTTGCGCGCTGTGCAGGGCCCCTGGGAAGGGCGCGAGGGCGTGGTGATGACCGTGGGCTCGGCCGCCGTGACGGTCAGGCTCGACAGGCTCGCCGTGCCGAAGGGCAAGATCGTCCCGATCTTCCTCGACGACCTGGCGGGGTCGTGGGAGGCTCTCGACTGAGGGCCAGCCTCCAGCGTGGCGGAGTCCGCGGCGTTGGATCAGGGGTGAAAAAAAAAAGGCCTCCTGGGGGCCTCTTGGGGGGCCTCTTGGGGCCATCTTGGGGCCATCCTGCGGCCATCGGTCAAGGAAGTAGGGTTCCTTAATTAGAGCCCCCCCCAGGAACTCCAAAAATCGTCTCCTGTACCGCTCTGGGACCGCTCTTGGAGCGCTCTTCGGCGCTGTTGGCGCCGTCATGGGGCTTTCTGGGGCCCTTCTTGGAGCTATCTTGAGCCATCTTGGAGCCATCTTGACGCCTCGGATGTGCATCGCAAGCGAAAAAGTGAGAACACCAAAAACATTGATTCTCCCTAGGGTTTTGAAGCATGTTGGCCTCTTGGATGCATCGTAATGATGCTCTTGTGGGCGCTTGGAACCGTCTTGGAGAGTTCTTGGAACGTATTGGAACATCATGGGGACCATCTTGAGGCATCTTGCGCTATCTTGAGCCATCTTGGAGGGTATCTTGGGCTCCCTGAGGCCCTCTTGGAGCCGTCTTGGGCCATCTTGGGCGCTCCAACGCGCCGCGGAACCCCCTGTCCAGGTCAGTGGGGAGGGGGTAGGGGGAGGGGTAAACCCCTCCCCGAAGGGGAAGAGGGAGGGGTGGAAGAGGAAACTCGTTAAACCACCGACGCCCAGAGGGCTGGTGGGATTCTTCTTAGGCGTGCCCGGAAGATTAGCTCAGCGGCTTCTGCAAAGTGCATCGAGGTCTTCTGCCGGAGCTTGCGGGAGGTGGCGAAGTACACCTCGATGTACCTGTCTGTTGCCCGCCTCCGCCTCCTCGCGAACTCTATTAACACGTCCTCGCGCTTCCACACATAACCTCGTGGTTGTCGGTTTGGTTGTGTTCAGGAACGGAATCATGATTTGGACGATGTGTACCACTACTGTCGTTGCCCTCGTTTCCAGCAACTGGTCTCTG
>CAUYUJ010014384.1:202657-262657 GCA_963575745.1 Prorocentrum cordatum | reverse complement strand
GACGATGACGATGTTGATCATGATGACGACAAGTACGACGACGATGATGATGGTCGTGGTAATGGTGGTTGTGGAGATGATGATGATACTGATGATGATGATGCTGTGATGCTGCTGGTGATGGTGATGATTATTGTGATGCTGATGGTGCTGATGATGATGCTAATGGTGATGGTGATCGTGATAATGATGCTGCTGATGATGACGACGATGCTAACGGTGATGATGAGGAGGAGGAGGACGACGACAGCGACGACGAGTATGACGACGACGATGTTGATGACGACGACGATGATGATGCTGATATTGACGACGATGATAATGGTCGTGGTGATGGTGGTGGTGATGGCGAGGGTGATTATGTTGGGATGACGATGTTGTTGTTGATGATGGTGATGATGACAGCGATGACTGCGACAACTACGACGACGTTGTTGATGATGATGCTGATTCTGATGATGGTAGTTGTGGTGATGGTGGTTGTGGTGATGACGATGCTGGTGATGGTGATGGTGATGCTGAATGTGATGATGCTGATGATGATGCTGATGCTGATGATGATGATGCTGATGATGATGATGATGATGATGATTATGATGATGATGATGATGGTGGTGATGATGATGATGATGATGATGATGATGATGATGATGATGATGATGATGATGATGATGCTATAACTGCTTTTGAGTGTTTTGATCGTTACAATCGTGTGCGCCGCAACCGCTGCGGCTCAAGTCTTAATCTGAGCGGCGCCCTGCAAGATCTCGCTCTCGCCTTCGGAGAGGTCGCGCGATACGGAACTCAGGCCTTGGCGGTGGTGGCGCGGGCGGCCGCGCCGAGCTGCGGAGCCTGCGTGCCTCAGCTCTCCTGCCCCGCCACCCCTGCGCGTGTCTGCGCGGGCGCGGGTGGCCAGGTGCCTGAGCCACCGTGCGGGTGGCTGGTGCTGGCATACGCGGCGGCGGCGCTCGTGACAGGGTCGGTCCTCGGCCTGCCTGGAGGGCTGCTGCTGGTGCGTCGCCTGGCATCACCGCCCGTGTCGTCCGCAGAGCCCGACTTGGAGGAGGCGGGGGCGCAGGCCAGGGCTTCTCGTGATCGCAAGTCGTTGGGCTGTGACGATGGCGCATCCAATGCAGTGGTGCCTGGTGAGATACCGCGTGGGTGGCGCGGTCGTCTGGCATGAGAGGTTGATCGTTCTCCGAGGGCCAGGTCCGACACATAACGTCATCACGCCTGACTGAGACAGGTACGAGGAAGCAGCGGTGCCCGACGCCGACGTGGCGGGCATCACCATGCTGTCGGGCCAAGGCGAGCGTCCCGCTGGGCTGCGCGTGTACGGCATCAGGGCTATGTCGACGGCCGCGGGAGTGTGGGCTGGCATCGCGGAGGCGGCGGCGCTCTACGGGCTGCCGCGTCCGCCCTCGCCTGCCAGCATGCTCGTGGCGATCGGCGACGCTGGAGGGCTGCCTGCTGGGCCTGCGCTGCTGGCCGACCCCGCGCCTACTGGCCTCGGGGATCCTGGCGCGCCCGCCGCCCCCGCCCATGGGGCGCCCGCGGCGGCTGCTGGCGCGCCAGGCCTGGTCGCTGGCCTCGTGCCCGCGGGGGTGGGTGGGGCGGTGGCCCTGCCGGGCCTGGTGGCGGCTCTCGGCGGCGCCGCCCCTGCGGCAGCGCCTGCGGTCGGCCTGCCTGCCCTGCCTGCCCCGCCGCTGCCGGCGGTGGCGGCGCCCGCCGCGCTTGCCGCGCCCGCCGCGGCGCCCGCGGCGCCGCTCCCCGCTGCGGCTGCCGCTGGCGGCGCTCTGGTGCCTGCTGCTGGAGTGGTGGCGGGCGCTCCTGCGGCGAGCCCGGGCCCCAGGGTCAACCCGATCGCGATCGACGTGGAGGGCGACCGCTGGAAGGAATTCCGCGACGGCGCGAACCTCCACGCGTGCACCAGCTGGGGAGACTGGCCTGTACGGGGGCCTCGCGCGTCGGCGTGCGTCTGCGCCCATATCCAGCGGTAAGCTGGGTCTCCGCCGGCGTGGCACACGAAGTGGATGACCGAGTGGCGGATGTCTGAGGACGGCCCAGTCACCAGGGAGCACGCTCTCCTCTGCCGCGTCCTGGAGCTGCCGGTGTGCTATGACCAGGTGAACGCCGAGGAGCTTGCGCACCTCGGGATGACGGCCAGGCGCCTCCAGTTGCTGGAGGAGAAGGTCGTGGAACCCTCGTTTCGGCCGAAGGGCAACGCCAAGAAGGACGCGGACAAAGTTCACGTGCTCGACGACAGGGCGGAGATCAACCTGTTCCTGGGGGCCCAGGAGAGCAGGGACAACGCGTGCGTCTGCCCGTTGCTCAGCACCTGGATCGCAGAGGAGTTGAAGTCCGAGGCCGCGGTGGCCAAGGAGCGCAGGAAAGCCCGCGAGGAGCGGGCGTTGTGCCAGTGGCCCATCGCGCCCCCTCGCCCTGTGGCAGGCCCTGCTTGCGAGGCCGCAAGGCTTGCGCGGGCCTGGAGTTGCTCAGCTTCGCGATGGCGTTCGCGCGGCCTGGGCGCCAGCGCAACATCTTCCCTCTTCCTCGGCTTGCCGTCGACGGCCGCAGAGAGTTATTTTGTGTGTCTCGGCGGTCTCGTCAGCGCTGTCACCGCGGGGCGGCTTGGGGGCGCTGCGCCAGCGAGTGCGTCGATAGCCTTAACGAGTTAAATGGCCAGCGCTGTGACCCTCGTGTGGTGTCGGCCACCGATGGTGCAGGTAACCTGTTCAGAAGCTCGCTCCCTCGCACATCGCCGAGTCTTTTCCATGTTTTTCGCGGCCTACTGACCTGCCCGTCACCAGCGCTGCGGCGGATGCCGCCTTGGGAGAGCTGTTCCACAACGCTCCTGGGCATTTTCACGGCGGCGCTGCGGTGCGACCTTGCGCCGAGGACCTCGTGTCCTTGCCTGCTGCGGGGGCGCTTCCAACGCCGTTGGATCCGATCTGCAGTCGGGCCTCGCTTGACAGGCTGGGGTCTTGGAGGGCGAGCGCGCTGGTCTCCGCGTCTGTCCCTGTCGCCGGGCGGAAGGGGTCAGGTCTGGTCAAGCCTCACGTCGACCCTCTACTTCTGGTCTGCCCCGACCGCCACGCCGACTTTCTGCGTCGATTTGATGCAGCTGGGATGCTGAGGCTCAGACCCCGACGTCTGCGGGAGCAACCCGCGGCGGCGGTGTTCTTCGTGACCAAGATGGATGGTAACCTCAGAATGATGTTCGACACGCGCGTTGCTAACCTCTCCTTCGCTGAGCCAGCTGGTACAAAGCTGCCAGCCAGCGCTTCTTGGGCGAACCTGGAGATCAGTCCTGGCGTCGTCGGCCATGCGGCGTCGGCCGAGTCTTCCTGAATATATATTCCAGGCTTTCACGTTGCCGTGCATTGCGAATCGGGTTCTGCGTCTAGACGACCTCCCGCTGGCTATCGACGTGGCGCCTGAGATTCTGGCGGTGCCCATGGGCTGGAACTGGGCTCTACACTGTCGTCATGGTGCTCTGCGCTCATATCATCTCCAGCGATGCTGGCGTCGACGAGTGCCGCTTCCTCGTGGGCGGGGCGCCGCCCTTCAAGCTGCAGTCGTCGTCAGATTAGGCCGTGGCAGCCTGCGTTGACAACCTCTGTGTGGTTGGTTGCTGGCTCGAAGGAAATTGCCGACTGCGTCCTGCAGTCAATCAGGGGCTATCGCTCGAGGCCGCTCGCCTGTGCATGAGGTGCCCGGCGCTTGCGCCGCCGTGACTCTTGTCGGTCTGGAGTTTGGCGGAGTAAAAGGCTCCGCGGGGGTGCCGTGTTCTCGCCTTGCCAGGCGGCGACTGGGCATTCGATCCGTGCTTCGTCTTGGGAAGATGATGTCTCCGCGTGCCCCCCCTGCGCTCGTGGGTCGCATCGCGTGGGCGATGCTCTGTAGAAGAGAACATGATCGATGATGCCTGCGACATGTGCCTTCGCTCGCGGCAGGTCTTCGGAGCCTGCTAAGTCGTGGGCGGAGCTCCTGGGGGAGCTCCGCCGGGTTCAATCTACCTTGCCTCTGTGGGCCTTGTCTTTGCGGTCTCCGTGGGCTGGCGATGTTGCGGCGTCTGGCTCGTCGGGCCATGGCATTGGGGGCTGTCGTCGCACCTCTTCAGGTTTCTACTAGCACGGGTCGTCTTGCAGAGAGGGCGAGGTACAAGTTCACCGACGCCGCGGCAGCTCGACGGCATGCTCTAGGGGAACCTGGCCAAGGATTTGATGGAGCTCTTCTCGATGGTTTTGTTCAGGGCCCTGGTCTTGGAGGCGGGGGTTCTGGGGCACCTGGGGTGCGCGGCGATTCTAGGGGGCCTCGCGGACGCCGCCAACTTCGAGAGCTCGCTGGACGTCAACGCGGAGTTCCACAGCTTCTCAGGGGCGCCCAAAGATAGCAGGGTCTACATGCAAGGGGGGGGCGTCTTGGAGCCAGAGGGGGGCACGATGGCTCAGAGCAGGGTCTCTCCGAGGTCATCGATTTCTCCTCCTCCGTGTCGACAATTTGGCTCTAGCCCTCAGTGCTGGCAAGGGCCGCGGGCGCGTCGCCGGGCCGTTGCGGCGCGTCGCCTCGCTGCTGCTGGCGACAGGCTGCCGCGTCTATGCGATGTGGGCCCCGTCGGAGCTGAGCCCGTCGGACGCCCCCTCGCGCCGCGGCTTCTTCGCGGGGCCGTCGTGGGAAGGCGCTCGCGGCAACGGCGCCGCAGACGGCGCCGCGCGCTGGCCGCCCGAGCTCCCCGGCGGCGGCTGCCCTCGCGCGCGCCGTGGCGCGGCGCTACGCGGCTCGCGTTCGCGGGTTATTGAGTTGGCGGCAGGGGGGTGGCTTGTCGTGGAGCAAGGCCCAGGGTCTGGACCTGGGCGGCCTTCCTGGCGCGCCTGGCCTCAGGCGACTTCGACGCTGAGACGGGCCGCGTGACCGTGGAAGCGGTTCGGCAGCGGCCGCGGGCGTGGAGGCCGCCGCGGGAGGCGCTGCCGGGGGCCTGCGAGTCGCTGGAGGGCGGGAAGAAGCTTGCGCCGCCGTGGCGGCGGCTGCCGATCCCGCGTCCTGCAGGGATGGCGATCGTCGGCGTGGTGCTCTCACTGTGCCAGATCTCGTTCGCGCTGGGCCAGCCGGCCTGCGCGGTGGCCGCGGCGGGCGGCGCCGATGGCGGCTCGCCTCGGCGGCGCGCGCCGGGGGTCCTCGGGGGCGCGCAGGCGCGGGGCGCCTTTGGCCAGGCCGCCGAGCGCCTTGGGTTGGAGGCGCAGCCGTCGCTGCGCGCGCTCCGCCACAACGCGGCCAGCGACGACATGCTGGCCACCGGGCGCGCGCTCTCGGAGGCGAGGTTCCGCGGGCTTTGCGTCGCGGACTGTTCGGCCCCACAGTTGCGCCTAGAAGACAATTCTTCAGCAACGTATGATTTCGTTGTCACTGAGGGCGCGCGCGCCGTCGGTCAGAAGGTAGACGCACACCTGGCCTCGGTCTTCGAGAACGCAGCCCTCCTGATGCGCGCCCCGCAGAAGACGCCCGCGAAGGATGCGTTATCGTCTCGCGGGCGTCTGCGACCCGCTCTGACGGCCACGGGGTTGACTATCTGACTCGGACGCTGTCGGCTGCCCTCAGGAACGCATCAGTGAGGCCGCGTTCTGTCTTCATGTGCTGGGGAAGTGTGAAGCGCTTGCGCGCTCTAGGGTGTGCCGCCCTGTTCTTCGATCCCAACCAACATCTGGGGCTTGATTGGTCTCGACCCGCGGTGCGCCGGAGGATCCTGGGGTGGCTTCGGGGCTCGGTGGTCTTGGGCGTTTGGGTCTCTCCCGCTTGAAGCCCTGGCCCCCCCCCCGCTCGGTCTCGGGCTCTGTGGGGTTCGCTCGCCACCGTGATCCTCGAGTGCCATCGCTTGCGGCCCCCCGTGCTTGTCGAGTGCCCGTTCTTCCCATCATGTGGCGGCATCTCTCAAACGCGCGTGCGCCCTGGCTTCGCAAGCGGCTGCATCAAACCTTTACCAGTGCGGGCGCATCCTTCCCAGACGCACCATAATGCGGGCCTGGTGTGTTATGTCGCCTCTGCTGGCCGCGCTTCCTCCGTGCTCGGGCAAGACCGGAGATGTTCTGGTCGTCGGCTTTTTTATGCGAAGTTTTCCGCTCTGGCTAAGTTTGGGTGTCCGTTCCGTCGTCTGGACAACAACTTCCCGCGTGATGTTGTTTGTTGGGCCGCCAACTGGTTGGCGAACAGTGCTGGAACCCTTCGCGAGGTCAGACTGTCTCGATTTCTCGGGATTTTTTACACGTGTGCCTGCATTGAATGAGTGCCAGAATTCTGTTAAGGTGTTCGGCCTGCGGCCATGGGCCGCAGGTGTGCTGGGTGCAGATATCTCGAGTATGGGAACAGGGCTGGTGCTGGCTCGTGCGCTCGCGGTTTTGCAAGGCGAGACGGTCGCCCTCGCCTCGCTCAGCAAAACATGCTCTGGCGCACGGAATGGGGAGGGATCGTATACTTTCTTGTGAGTGTTTTGACTGTTGCTGTTGTGTGTGCCGCAACCACTGCGGCTGAAGTCTCCCTCCCTCCCTCCCTCATTTCGCTTTCTGTGTTTACAGATTTCTCGAGTCTGGCAACAGGGCTGGTACTGGCTCGTGCGCCCGCGTTTTTGCAAGATGAGACGATCGCCCTCGCCCCGCTCAACAAAGCATGCTCTGGTGTCACGGAATGTATATGGACCATCCTTTTGATTCATATGATGCTGGTGATGATGCTGATGCTGCTGGCGATGATGATGCTGCTGCTGACGATGGTGATGGTGATGGTGATGATGATGATGATGCTGATGATGATGATGATGATGATGATGATGATGATGATGATGATGATGATGATGATGATGATGATGCTGATGATGATGATGATGATGATGATGGAGATGCTGATGATGATGACGAGGAAGAGGAGGAGGAGGAGGAGGAGGAGGAGGAGGAGGAGGAGGAGGAGGAGGAAGAGGAGGAGGAGGAGGAAACATACACCAGAGGGGGATCGCGGCAACCTTGCAGGTGGAGGCTGTAGGCACACCTGACAGTCCAGCACAGACTCGAGACGCCGTCCTCCCCCTCCCCCACAGGTGCAACTTGGAGGACCCTTCTTGGGTGACGCTGTGTCTTCTCCTCCTCCACCCCAGTATTGAGACTGAAGAGGGGGACGAAGAGGATGAGCAATGAGGACTCCTCGTTGCCGTCCTCGCCCCTCTTCTCGCAGGCACCCCAGTCTTACTCGCTGTCCGCAGCCGCCTGGCACCGAGAGGCAGGCCACCCGCCCACTCCGTGGCATCGAGGGCCTGGCCTCGCTTGTAGGAGGAGTGGAGGAAGGTGGAGGAAGGGGGAGGGGGAAGGGGAGGAGGAGGAGCAGGAGCAGGAGGAGGAGGAGGAGGCGGAGGAGGAGGTGGAGGAGGAGGAAGGGGGAGGGGGAGGAGGAGGGGGAGGAGGAGGAGCAGGAGGAGGAGGAGGAGGAGGAGGAGGATGCTGACGACGACGACGTCCTCCTAGACGAGCAGGGCGCCAGCGAGGGGCAGAGGCCCTGTGCCCGAGGCTCACGGCCACGGCCTCATCAGCAGCGCCGACTCCGAGCACAAGATCGGCTTGAAACGGCTTGGCCAGAGCATTCTGAAGGCCTGCGGCGGCCTCCCTCCTCGAGGAGGACGCCGTCGTCGTCGCCGTCGCCGTTGCCGTCGCCGTCGCCGTCGCCGTCGCCGTCGCCGTTGCCGTCGCCGTCGCCGTCGCCGTCGCCGTCGCCGTCGCCGTCGCCGCCGCCGTCGTCGTCGTCATCGTAGTGGTCGCCGCCGCCGCCGCCGTCGTCGTCGTTGCGTCGTCGTCGTCGTCGTCGTCGTCGTCGTCGTCGTCGTCGCCTTTCCCCACCCTCTCTCCCTCTCTCTCTCCTCCGACTCCAAGCACGAGATCGGCATGAGGCATGAACCGGCTCGGCCAGAGCTTTCCGAAGGCCAGCGACAGGCGGCAGGCGACGTACATTTAGAAAAACTACGCGTCGGAGGCTCGGAGGTTTGGGTCCGACGTGGCATTTTTGTTCAACAGGGGTTCCCATGAGGCCCGGGAGATAATCAGAGACACAGACACGAATAAACGTAGATATCCCATGAAGAGATGGGAAAGTATAGGAATTGGAGGAGAAGACGAGAATCCAGAACATATTGAAAAAATGGGGAGCCATGACACCTGTCCACTTGTGTCTCCCCAGGCCCCTTGAATTAGAAGTTCCGACCGCTTCCCCGGAGGCCGCTCGCTCCTCCCGGCCCGCTCCGTGGCAGCCCCGGGGCCCCGGAGACGGCCTCGAGAGGCCGAAGATGGCGGCATGCCCTCATCTGGTCTTTCTCCAAGCCGCTGGCGGTCAGGGCCCAGGGTAGGGAGGAGCGAGGAGGGAGGACGGAGGACGGAGGAGGGAGGGAGGAGGGAGGAGGGCGGAGGGCGGAGGGATGAGGAGGAGGAGTAGGAGGAGGAGGAGGAGGAGGAGGAGGAGGAGGAGGAGGAGGAGGAGGAAGCTTTTCAAGCCGCTGGCGGTCAGGATCCAGGGTCTGAGCGATCGACTCCCCAGACCCACCGTGGGGTGCCTGCTGGCCACACCTGCGAGGTGGATCCGGCCGTGGCCGCCAGACGCCCCAGGCGGCGTACAGAAGGCACGCCAAGAACGTAACAAAGAAACGGTCGAAAGCCTTCGAGGAACGGAGAACAGTCGAAGACGCTCGGATGTGAGGCTCCGTGCTCCCCTGTCCCCCTGGAGGGGCCAGGGGAGCACGGACCCCCACATTCGACGGGAATCCAGCCGTGGCGATGAGAAGTCTCCTGCCGTGGCAACGGGGAGCTTCCCAGAGGCTACCATCAAGGACTAAGCCTCTCCCAAGAACCTGGATCCTCGATCCTCGCCTTCTGACCTCGAGAAACCTGGAACACCGACTTCGAAATTCGATCCCCTGGAGGTCTCCAGAAGCTGCCTGAGGTCTCGAGAGGTCTCCCGCCAGGGGCCAGGAAGTGACCAGAAGACTTCTCTGCAGCATCGATACCCCCAAGATCACCAGAGGCACAAGCTTGTCGCTTCCAGTGAGCTCGCTGCCGCCACTCCGCTCCAAAACAGACGTGCCTTTAGAGAGCTCCCAGTGGACCCTGAGAGCTCCCAGTGGCCCCAAGAGAGCCCTTCCTCCTTCCTCCTTCCTCCTTCCTCCCTTGTCGTCGTCGCCCTCCTCCTCCTCCTCCTCGTTCTCCTCGTCCTCCTTCCTCCTTCAGTCGCCGCTTCTGTTATGCGCATCAAGCGGCAGTTTCGGCCACTCTTCAATCATGGGCGGCCCCACACAGCGACCATGAGTCCGAGGGGCTCTTGGCCAGCCGCGACGGCCCTCTCTGTTTTCTCGCTCATGGTGTACAACCCCTTGCACGTGACTGGAGGTAGACTCTTGGACATCGTGGCCGAAGTATTGAATATACATGTACTTGGTATACCAGGGACTCAGAGGAAGGCCCGCTTGATTGCCTGTACCAGATCCGTGTCGTACAGAAGAGGGTCTGCATCGAGGCTGGATGGGGATCAGGTGGTTTCTTGAAACGAGCAGCGGGAGTAGTAGCAGTGATTCCCCCAGGCGGGCCACAGCAACATATACGACGTGTCGAACTATGTACCTCCCCCTCCTCCCCCTGGGCGTGGCATAGCTATTGATGCACGGAAGAACGGCCTCAACTTTTCATCGTGGTCCTTTATTTCTTCCCCGACCCAGCTCAGCAATCGGACTGAGACAATACTTCGCGTGCTGCAAGAAACTTTCGGTGTGGACCAAGGGGCTCCTGAAAAGCGTTCCTGCGCGGGTGCACCCTGTAATTCTTGCCGGCGTCAATGACGGGCTGGGGCTCGCTAGGGTGGAGGGGCACTTGGGGGTGGTGGAGACTACTGCGGTGGGAGGGGTCAGGACGAGGGAGAGACACATTGGAGGAGCTGGTCAGGGATCCCGAGAGATCCTGGCAGAAGCCGACCTGTTCTCGCCTACGTCCGTGTCACACTACGCACCAACATTCTATGGTAATAGCGGCGGTAGCGGCATGACGGACTATGTTGGAATACCTTTGGCCTGGAATGACGCAGCAATAAATGCAGCCCTTGTCCACGAGATAGGACGAAAATTGCAAGGCATCCCGCGCCGTGATCCACGATATCACATTCCAGTGGCCGTTGGTGCCCGCATTTCGAGACGAGGAGGAGGACAGGAGGCTAGGGAAAACACCAACCCCGACGGCAATGAAGAACGGAGGTGCCCTGGGACCCAGACAAACTCATACAGGGCCTCAAGGGCGGCCCGATTCGGGAGAAGTTGGCGAGGTGCAGGAGGAGCTGGAGGAGGTTTGGGACCAGTTCGATCTAGATTTCAGCGCCTTGGGCCTTCCCGACGTTCTGCTTGAGAAGTTGGACGAAGTAATTCGCAGGGTCGGCAGCGCACACTTTCAACGAACAGGGTCGGGCCGTGGCGAACCTGACCCGCTCGCGCGAGAGCGACTAGCTCTTCTGGCGCGCAGACGAGTTTTGCGTGAATCTTTGCACGATGCCGATCCTGCTGACGTTGTTGCCAGTAGCTTAGAGAGCACACTACGCGATGCAAGTCCCTTTTCTCGACAGGTGCGTCAAGCCCGTGGTGGTCGGCTGGCGCAGGCCATGCGGGGCGCGCGGGGGGGCCGGAGATTTCGCCGCCATGCGACGTCTCATTCTTCAACTGGCAGGAGGGAGGTATGGGCGGGCGAAAAGGGGCCTCAGACAAAGCGGAGCGCTGCCTACGCAAGAACAATGGATGGCGGTTTGGGAACAGTCGGGGAGTGGAGGAGGGATGCAAGCACGAGTAATTAAATGATCTGAGTATTGTGAGCATCGACGTGCTATGCGAGCTCACGTCACGGACGCAAGTTCGTCTGGAGATCGAGCAGCGCGCGCGTGTCACAGGGCCCTCATGGACCTCGAGCTGATCCAGGCGTATTTCGCCAGAGCCCCGAAGCGTAGAGGTGTGCCGACTTGGGCCCTTCCGCTGGAGACATGCGGCGCGCGCCAGCGGGCCCCGCTCGCAGCGGGGCGCTATGAAAGGGGGCGGGGTGGGAGCGGACGCTACGATTAAGGAGGGGTAGTGCACGGAGCTGCTACTGCATCGAATCTTTGCGTCGGTTAGGCCCTGGGAATCCACCCCCAAGCTCCGGGGCATTGGCCAGGGGTTCGCCTTTGCAAAAGCCGCGGTCTCAGCTTGCGCAGCAAGCGTTTCATTCGCGTTTCTCTCTCGTCTTGTTCTGGCAGGGGGATGGGTCGCGCGAGCGCGAGTCTGCGAGTCTGCGGCGCGCGGGGCAGCGGCGACGGCTCGAAGCAGCGCGAAGAGATTTCGAACGCGTATGATGTCGATTTCAAGCGATGGAGTCTTCGCTGTAACTGTTGATTTCTCGCGTGAAAGCTCTTAGTAGTAAAATCGGTGGACTTGAGAAGCAGGGCTCTCCAAGTTGCGACAAGCATGATTCTGCAGACGCACAGACACGCTCGAGCCGCTCAGAACTATTGCTTTTTTTTCGCTCGCCCCCCACCGAGTTCCAGACGCTGGGCATCGCGATCGAACATCTCCTGCCGCGCGCTGCGCCGCCAAGGCACATTCGAGAGCAAGGTGCCGAAGTTTGAGGCCGCCCCGGAGCGCATGGTACATGGCGCCCCAGATGAGCACGAGTACGAGCGCTCACCGGAGGAGCATGACCGTCCCAGAGGCACCGACGCATCTCAGAAACGAATCCGCGATCAGACCAGTTGTCCGTCGAGCTCGACTTCGACGCGGCGCAGATCGAGACGAGCAGCGGCGATATTCGCGGGAAGGCTTCACGCGCGGAGATGAGCGACAAGGGGGAACGCGCGGATAATGTGACAGAGGACGCGGAGGAGACGAGCGATGAGGAGAACAAGGAGGAGAGAAATGTCACGGAGGACGGGAAAGGAGCAGACCTAAGAGGGGGCACCCAAATGGTTCCGGCAGTTCGAGAGCAGAACGATGGCCAAGTTTGATGGGCTCCACGAGGTCATGGGCCAGGCCACGCGAGTCGCATCTCGGCAGGCGGGCCTCGCCGAAGCGACGGGCCGGCACCTAGCTTGCATTTTCCGAGGCTACGGCCTCCACGCCATGCCCTGCAGGGCACGGGCGGGCTCCCCAGTGGAGCGCGCGCGACTCAAGCGCTGCCCCCCGCTGCAACGCGGCCCCAGGGCCCGATGGGAAACGCGTTGTCCATGGGCTTGATCCAATATGCACAGGTTCGCAGGCATCCTGAAGGTGGCTCCAAGTTTGCACAGTCTGAATGTGATCGCGGTGTTCATCGATGCCGACGGCGTGAAGGCGCCCTGGTTGCGTGTTTGCGTGCAGGCTGGAGGCTGAATCAGGCCTGTTTCTTGTGGTGCGACTCTTTTTTAAATTTCGCTCGAATGCGTTTGCGTCACCGTCGTGGCAGGCGCCCGACTCATCGCGTATTTCCTTCGCTCAAACCCAAGATCGTGACTTGGGTCAGCAAAGGTGTCGCGCCTCTGGATGCATGCTCCACTCACTTGTGCTCGGGCTCTTTCCCCATTCATCCAGGCTGTGGAACCCTGCAGGGAGATCCGTTTGCAGTGGCCAGTTTTGTTCGCGCGTTTAATCAACCCGTGGATCGCTGGATTGAGAGATGCCAGCAGGAGGACTCGGGGCAGCGCCCGCGGGCGCGCCTCCACCCTGCCTTGAACCCAGCACGCAAGCCTCGCATCGCCTCGCATCTATCTTGGAATGCAGAAGTTCGCAGACGATCTGCTGGGCAGCATAGCGATTGGCCGCGCATGTGGCCCGCGGCGCTTCGGACACCTCCAAGATTGTAGCGATGCGATCCTGGGCGAAGAGTTCGCATCCATCGGGCTGCGGCGCAACCGGCAGAAGCAGGAGGCGACAGCGAAAGTCACCGCTAGCTCTCGGCGAGGTGCTGCTGCTATTCTTCGAGCCCGAGAGACTAACGTTACCGATGATGTTGGGTATTTGGGCCCGAGAATTTCGCCTCCTCAGTCCTTTGGCCCTGAGCTATTGCGTCGGATGCAAGCGACGAAGGTCGCTTTATACCGCCTCGGAGGCTTCTCTTGTTTTCAGCGAGGAGTGCCAGCCAGATGGGAACGTTGCATCCTGCTCTGTCACATCGCGTGCGCTGCGCTGTCGGGGGCGGAGGCATTCATCCCGAGCGCAGTCCAGATCAATACATTCCAGCTT
This sequence comes from Prorocentrum cordatum, assembly GCA_963575745.1. Taxonomy (NCBI): domain Eukaryota; class Dinophyceae; order Prorocentrales; family Prorocentraceae; genus Prorocentrum; species Prorocentrum cordatum. The sequence goes on along the minus strand of CAUYUJ010014384.1, from coordinate 249,414 downwards.
GCCATCGCGGCTCTAGCTCGTAAGGCTATGCGTGGGGAGGCGGGTTGGGGGGGCGAGGAGGGGAACGCTCGCTCGATGTCGTCGGCGGAGGTGTTGAGGTGGTGGGGGATCGTTCCAGTATCGCTTGAACTTCGAGTCCGTCGGCTTCGACGGCTCCAGGCGTGTGTTCGGCGACCCGAGGCCCACCGACGGCTTCTAGCTGCAGTATTCGGTACTATGGACTTGGAGAGGGTGTGGGTTTCTGACGAACGTGGACGTTTTCGGGGCTCGGCTGATCCGTTGGCTCTTCGAGTTCAGGATGATCTTCATTAGCTAGCTCGATGGAGTTCGGACAGAGCTGAATGTTGGGAGAGGGCGGGGGGGGGGTCGATTTTGAAGTCGCTCGACCCTGGTATCGCCCCTGACTTCCTGACAGTGGACATGTCGATCCCGAGGGGCGCCCGCGCCACAGTGGAGACCCCCCCTCCTGGATTGTCTGACGTTGGCCACCTGGCCCTGGATAGTGAGGCCCCGTGCACGGAGTTCCCTCGCGACTCCAAGTTCCCCGCCGAGTCGGACCCTGTCAATCATATTAGGCGCGCGCGTGGAACGGTCAAGGTGTCCCAGGCCCTGATCAAGACCAACCAGTGCACCGTGTGCCATGAGGTGTTCTGGGACAGGAAAACAGCTCAAGCACATCTCCGCGGTGCTCTCGTCGATGGGCGGTGTCTGACGCGCAGGGCCACCGCGCTGCGCCCCCTGCAGGGGCCCCGGGACCTCGTCCGTAGCCTGTGCAGCCCCAACTTTGTCTGGCTTTCAGAATGCAACGGCTGCGCCTGGCCCCGCCTGCCATTCATCCCGACTGTTCGTCGTGGCCGCTCCCGATGTCGCGCCGTTCGGGAACCCGGAGACGCCGCAGTGGCCGCGCCACGCTGCGGGCGCCAGGCGAGGGGCAGACGAGCAGGCCGAGGGCACCCAGGCGAAGAAGTCCGCGACGGCAGGATGCGCGGGGGGCAGCGGGGGATGCGGGGGTCGACGGGGCCGAATGGGGCCGAGGCGAGAGCGAGTTCGCAGATGCGTTCAAAAAGCTGTCGCGCCGAGCGCTTAGCGCGGCGCGAGACGTGGCCCCGCTCGATGCGAACGTCCTCGAGACGTGCTTGATAGACGACGCGACGCGGGTCTCTCGAGCGGGCGTGGCAGCGGCCGCCCACTACGCAGGGCAGGCGAAGGGTCTCAAGGAGCGCAGGGGGCAGGGCCCCAGCGTCGACCTCGCCTGCCTTGGCCCGCCGTTCCTCGCGGCGTTCACGGTGATCATGGCGGCCATCCGCCAGAACGCGACCCCAGGAGCGCCGAAGCGGGCGATGGAGAAGCACAGGGCCCAGCGCGCGCAGGTCCAGCGGACGCGGCGAAGATGATCCGCCACATTTCGTTCCAGCAGCCGCGCGGCGAGAAGCCGATGCGGACGGAGAACAAAGTGCAATTCACATTGAACGTGGTTCCCAACGGCGTTGCGGGCCAGAGCTTGCGCGAGATTTTCCAGCAGGTGCCGGCGGATTCAAGGCGGAGGGGCTCGTGGGGGCAGCCCCCAGGAGCGCGGCAGAGAGGCAGGTGCGGAAGTGGCTGAACCAGCATCAGTGATACCAGACATCGAGATTATTGATTGGGACGGACATGGCATGGATCCGAGACCCGGCGGAGATATGGGAGCTCATTGTCAAGAATATGCACGGCCGATGAACCCTAGCCGCCAGGAGAAGCCGCACGCACCATGCGCGAAGCAGCCTGGCCGAATTACCAGTTCATTGAATTCGAGTGCGACATGCTCGGCGTCGTCTCGCTCCATGGCCTCTGCGTGTCCAGCGACCTCGAAGCCGCCTGCGACGGCCCCTCCTCCTCTGTCCCTGTCGGCGCCGTTTTCCACCCGTGCTAGTTTTGCTTTTTTGTTGGCGATAGGCTGACCGAGGATTTCAGAGCTACTGGGGGAGATGGGTTTGCGCGCGTGGGTGGCGGGGACGCGGGGGCGGGGGTGGGGGAGGGAGAGACGGACAGGCTTGCTGCAGCTGACGCCGACCGCGCGGTCGGCCGCGCAGAGCAGCCCAGCCAACGTCGAGCATCTAGGTCACTTCAGAAGAAGCGTGGAAGGCCCTCTAGGGGCCAGCAGTCTGGGACTTGAGGCCGGTGCCCGCAGGCCCCCCTGGCGGACATCCGCGTCGTGGGGTTTGCCTCGGGGCCAGCGGGGCACTCCCCCAAGCAGGAGCCCCCTGTAAATTCAAGGTTGGTTCGGCCATCCGCCGTCGCAGGGACGAGATGTATTTGTGGCTTGTTTTTTTGCGTGGCCGATCAGCGTTTGTTGAACTCAGAGATCGCCCCCAGCGTTCAGTTCAGTTCAGTTCCTTCCTCCTCCTTCCTCCTCCTCCGCCTCTTCCTACTCCTCCTGGCCCCAAGAGAGCCCAGTGGGCGGCATCCCCGCCCCCCCCCCTCCCCCGCAGTGCCGACCACTGCCCATGGGGCAACGTTAGTGGGGATGGGTTCGGAGGCGACTGCTGGCCCAGAGGCTGCGGCGGAAGCGGTCGTTGCCAGGCGCGCGCCAACCCGCGGTCCCGCCCCGTACGCAGCCGTGCGGCTGGTGTATGGGCGTGGACCTGGGCGGCTGCCGGCCTAGGCGGCGCTGGCGGTAGCAGACCGAGGTGGTGGCGCTGGCGGGGCGGGTGCGTGCGTGGTGGCGGGGGTTCCGACGAAGGCATCTATGCGCCACCACCGTGCCAGGCCGGGGCCATCCTGGGACCCAAAATGGTGCATAGACCCTCCTGGCCTCGGCCAGGATGGCGCATGCACCATGCCAGGGCCAGGATGGCTCTGGCCTGGCACGGTGGAGATGCATTCTGCGTAGGAGCGTGGATGGTGGAAACAAGAAAAAAGTGGGCTCAGGCGGGGGCGCATCGAGCCCCAATCGCCCGCTGATCGCCGACAGGGGCCCGACAGCCCCACCTCGCCTGGGCACGTGCGGATTTGCCCGCCGATCCATCGGCGATGCGTCGCCGACTCCAAGTCAACGCTTCCCATCTTGAGCGGGTCCGTCCCTAACGTTGCCCCTCATCTGCGGCGTTGCTTCTGCCTGCGAGGTTGAATTTCGCGTTGGCGTTGCCGTGGTCGAAATTCGGTCAACTCCAGCAAAATCCGGGCGAATCCGGCTCAGTCCAGCTTTATCCAGCTTGATCCCGCTCAGTCTCGTTTAGTCCGGCTGAACCCGGTGCCCGGTCCGGCTTCATCCGGCCTACTGGCTCCCCAGCCGGCCTTACTCACCATTGATCGCTCAGTCGAAGACTTGCATGGAGTTTTTGTTTTAATATTGTTGATCGTTCAGTCGAAGACTTGCATGGAGTGTTGGTTTTCATGTTGTCGCGCCCCCGCGGGGCACAGGCGCAGCAGTCCTCCTCCTCGCAGCTCGTGGTCTTCGCCGACAAGGACCGCGGGCCGCGGCCAGCGGCGCGGCTGCCCAGACCCCTGGCGATATCGAAGGGTTCCGAACGTTTCGGGGGAATTGGGGTCGTTTTGGGGTTCCTGGGGCGCCCTCGTCGTCGCGGCTGGATCCAACCCGAAATTCTGACCAGAACGCACCCCAGGACAGATCCAGGGGTGGAGCTTTGACCCCAAGATCTGTGGCGATCCCCCCCCCCGATTTGATGTGGTGGTTCAGAACAAACCGCCATGTTCTGAAAAGTTTGCAGCCTTTGAAAAGCAACAAACAACACCCTCGACCCAGATTGTCTTTCTGTTCGACGTCACTATGTCCGTCACGGGGCCGTCACGGAACTCGTCGCGTGTCACCCGCGTATGTGTGTGCGTGCCTGTCGGACGCCCGTTCTGTATACGTGGCTCGTCCGCGTTGCGTCCGTCGAGCGTCGGTGAACGCTTCGGTTGTGTCTGTCGTGCGTTTGCTTCGTTCCCGTCGCGTGTACGCTGCGCGTCCGCGTGCCCGTGGGTGTGTGGACGAGGCGGTGGGGGGTGAAGGTGGCGACGTGAAGGCGAAGGCAGGGGAGAGGTGCAGCACTGCGGCGCGCCGAGGGGGGAAGTGAGAGGGGGCAGGCCTTCTCAGAAGTCGGCGGGGCTTCTCAGAAGCCCTCCAGCCTTCTGAGAAGCCCTCTGTGGCTCAAGGCCCACCCCCTTCTGCCGTGCCCATGAGCGCGACTCCGAACTGTGGGGGCGAGCGCCGTGAGACCGCTTGCATCGTGCCTGGGTGCCCCGAAGCTCTTCTTGGATTCGGAGGCCTAGGGTTGAAGGCCCAAGCCCTGAGGCCCAGCTGGCCGCGGCATTGGACAGCCTGTGTACTCCACATTTCGTAATACGGAGGGGGATCACAACCTTCCCAGACGAGCAAGCTCAGACCCCCCCCCAGACCAGCCATGGAAGGGCGGCCTTTTGCCCAGAACCCCTTGGAAGCCTTCAAGACTGGTCACATCAGACCCCACCCCCAAAGGTGACCCCCCACCCCGCTCTATTATGAAATGTGGAGTACCTTGCGCGCGCCAGAGGCCAGGGGCAGTCCGAGAGACCTGCACGTGTGCATGCCAGCCCCGCTGATGCCAGGCGGCTGGGACCGCTGGTGGCGACCTTTGGACGGCGGCCAGAGGCGTGGCCGTCGCCCCCAGGGCAGATGTACGCATGCCGGCACCAGTGCGCTGATCTGCGTGCGGTCATTACCTCACGGGCTTTGCAGTCGCAGGCGATTTTTCCCCCCGAATCCCCGAGTTCCGCCCGAAAAGTTTGGCCGCTCTGAGAAAGGGGGAAACCCTGAGGCACACCCCAAGGGGGCTATTCGGACGCACCCCTATCGAGGATGGACGCCCCCTCATCGTATACCCCAGGGTTGGCCCAACATTTTTGGTCCATTCGAAAGCCCCGCGGCCGGCTCCCTGACACGCGGGCCGAGGCTCTTTGCGCAACCTCCGGAGTTGAAGCTTGCAAGGGCACCGCGTAGGTAGGTAACTCACGTAGCATGACCAGTCGTGTACATATTATGCGTCAGACCCTTCCAAGCTTGCTGCAGTCCGCTTTGGGCGTCTTAGGGGCCTCTTCGCGGCCCCAGGGCCGCTTGGGATGTCGTGGGCGCCCCGGGCCGCTATAGGCCACGACCAGCCACTACGCACGCACTAACCACCACAAAATCGCACTATGCAGACGATCATGTTGTTACAATATGGTCTCCCAGTCTGCTACATAATGCACATGCATACCGTGGTAACTCATATGGCGCATCACGATGGATCATGTCATTCCGCAGCATTTGCTCGTTAAGCGTCTCGTATCGTAGCGCAACGCGTCACTTCATACCATAGCACGTCACGGCCTGTACTAGCATGAGATAGCACGCTGGTAGCGCATCACATCGCGTCACAGTCCATCATCGCGTGGCAAATCTAAGCATTATGTAATGCTTCGCTCACTCCGCCGGCCCGTATTGTGCCATCGCAGGCGTTTGCCTGCGCGTTCGCGGCCTCTCGGAGGCCGTTCGTGGGCCTCTTGGCCTCTTCTTGAGCCTCTTGGCGGTATTTCTATAGGACCTCCTGGGGCCTCCACGGTCCACGGGGGCCTCTTGGGGGCCTCTCGGGGGTCTCTTGGGGGCCTCTCGGGGGCCTCTTGGGGGCTTCTTCGGGGGCCTCTTGGGGCCTCCAGGGGACCTCTCTGCGCCTAGACCTCGAAATGTCCGTTCGGGTCCCTCGTCTGGGCCCGCTCTTGGAGCCGTCTTGGGAGCCTCTTCGGCCATCTTGGAGGCCTCTGGGGCTGTATTGGAGCCTTCTGGGGTCGTTTTGGGCGCTCTTGGAGGTCTCTTGGGCCGTGTTGGGACGATCCTGGAAGTCTCTTGGGCCGTCTTGGAGCGCTGGTAATCTGAAAAGGCGAGAACGCCAAAAACCTTCAAACACTAAGGGATAATGACAAATTCTGCCTCTGTGGGCCCTCTCGGGAGGTCTCTTGGAGGCCTCTTGGGGCGTCTTGACAGCGCTTTGGGCTCTCTGGAGGCCATATTTGGCGTCTTGGATCGCTCTTGGACCGTCTCGGACCATGTTGAGCTCTTTTTGAGGTCACTTAAAGCGCTCCTGGAGCGCTCTTGGGAGCCTGGCCGGGACCTGCCCGGGATCTCGCCGGGACCTTGCCGGGACCTTGCTGGGACTTTGCCGGGACTTGCCGGGACCATGCTGGAATTTGCCATGACCTTGCCGGGGTATTCTTCGTCCGGGGGCCTCCAGAGGCGGCCCCGCGCGCGCGAATTAGACATATTGTTAACCATTCGCAGGAGATCTTAGCACGGCCTTGGCCCGTTGGGCCAGCGAAATTCTGAATGGCTTTGCGACCCAAGGTACACATCGTAGCGTCCTGAAGCGTGCACATCGTAGCGCAGGAAGGAAGCAGAACACAAACCATATCGAGCCAGAGCACATTGCAGCATCACATCGTATCACACTGAGCCAAACAGCCCGAACTCACATTTCACTTTGCCGCGCTAAATCAAAACGAGGAGTGCGAAACACGTCAGACTATAGCAAACGATATCTAATCATACCAGAGCCGTGCACTATGGCATTGCATAGCTTTGTAGCAACACACCACACAACACATCATAGCATTGCGTTGAATCGTATGATTTCGCACCGCGCTGCATCTTATGAAGCAACATGTGTTTTCAGGCCGTATAAGGGTTCGGCCGTATGAAGTTAGTTGCTAGGCAGGCTTGTGCTCGCACAAGCCCGACTAATAATGCCGACGTTGCTGTTTCCAATGCCGTAGGGCTCACCGTTCTGCAGTTTGGCGGTTGCCAGTTGCTTGTCATGGCGTCACAGGTATTTCACAAGTATTTAAATAAGACATGTGGGGTCGACTTGCACAGCACATCATAGTGCAGTGTGATTTTCAGCATGGAGCGTTCATGGGGAAAGTTCCATTCCCACGAGGCAATTCTTTCGAACATATCTTTATACATATATATATATATATATAGAGATATCCGCCTTCGCTTGAAGCGTTTCGGTGCAGTTGTTACGCCCATGGTTGTTTACGCCTTTCCGACGACAACCATGACAGCACAACAGCGGTCGTGATCCGCACCAACGCGTTCAAACATGTTCCGCCAGATAGTTGGTTTCAGCAAGCTTCCCCACTGAAGCTGGGATGAAGAAGGGCGACGCAGCAAGCAGAAAGTAACCGTTGATTTGACGCGCGACGCCGATGACAGCCACGTCGAAGGTGGACAGATGCCGCAGGTTCATTTCTGCGATAAGAGCACGGTGCATAAGGAATGTCAGTCGCAGCCAGGAGCCTTTCTTTTGCAGCGGGTGGAACAGCATTTCCAGACTGCCTGATGTATATTATGATTTATGTCTACTAATGCCCTGTCTACGACTATTCTTTTGCATGCGCGCATTCTTGCCGTAGTGTCTCACACCCTCTGGCTCCGCTTGCGCAGCGAAGTGCCTCAATAGGCCTCTCGACCAGACTGGGCTGCACTTTGTGCTGGCAGCGACCGGCAGGGGGGGATTTCGGGAAGATCTCTTGCTCAGGCTATCCCAGGCCCGGGATTGATAATTCTTTCTTGGCCAAGACAGGGAAGCGCACACACCGACACTGGGTCCAGGAAGGGCTTGGCCAGGATCAAGCATCGTCGTCCTGGAGGAAGAAGGGTGGCGGGAAGGACTATATATGTATGTATATATATATATATATATACATATATGTATATATGTATATATATATGTATATATATATATGTATATATATATGTATATATATATATAGATAGAAACGAAGCGCACCCCTCGCCGCCCAGGACGGCCATGCAGCCGTCCCGACCAAGAAGGCGGAACCGCTCCCCTTCCCCCCCTCCTCTCCTGCCCCCTTTCACGCCCTACTCCCTCATCTCCCCGTCCTGGTCGCGGTCGTGCTCCTCCTTCTCCTTCTGCTTTTCCCTTCTCCTTCCCCTCGTCCTTGCCCTTGCCCCCCTCCTCTTGCGGTCCTCGTCCTCGTCCTTCGCCTCGTCCTCCCCCTTTCCCTTTTCCTCGTCCTTCCCCTCCTTCCTTCGTTCTCCTCCTCTCCGTCTCCGTCCTCGTCCTCGTGCGGGGGTCCTGGTGCAACGTCGGCGAGGAGTTGCCCGACAGCAGCAACGTCGACCAGGACAATCTACGTGAGGAACGTGACGGACTTGGGGCCAAGGCCCGTGAGTTGGTGAAAGACCCCCCTTATGGGGCCGATGTGTTTGGCTTGTTGGAGCACCATGCCAGAGTCACCAAGCTTGATGATATGTTGCGCGAGTTTGATGGATGCGCGTGGAAGGCCACAAGTAGCCCAGCGCGCCGTTTCAAAGAGATCGACAGCTCGGGGGGGGCATCGTGGCGGCTCGTCGGCACCTTCAGTGTGTCTCGATGGGCCACTTGGCCATGCACCAAGATCAGACGCGCGGCCAGCTTCGACATCGCAAGCCTGAGCCTGAGTTTCGAGCAGGGCCTGCGGATTTCGTTGCTTTTACTACCCTTACGGTGGCCATGTCTAAGGGCTTCCTGATGGTAGTGGCCATCTACCTGACGACGGGGCCTGGCATCAAGGGCGTGGATGTCACGAAGCTCCATCACCTGGGCGCTATGTTGCAGGCCGTGAGATGGGATTGGATTGTCCTCGGGGACTGGAATGTCCCACCATAGGAGCTTATCTCCAGCGGATGGGTACAGCACCTTCGTGGTCATGCCATGAAGCCATACAACACGAGCTTTACCTAGTACGCTGGAGGGCGAATGTTGGACTACGCGGCGGTGGGCGGCCCTAGCTTGTACCGTCGTTCTCGCCTCTTTGCGGGCACGTGTGGGGAACAGAAGTCACAGATGGGCTTGGCGGCCCAGTGCAACGCTGCCCCTGCGAAGGCGGAAGCTATGGTGCTTCCCACGCCCGCCATGTTTTGCCACCTCCCAACCCCTGCCAAGGCAAGGGACCCGAACTCCAAGCGCAGCCTCAAATTCAAGGAGCAGGAGGAGGCTAGGCAGGCAGCCCGTGATAGTCAGCTCTTTGAGGACAACCTTGCTATGGTCAGGGACCCTCCCCCAAGGGAGCACCCATCGGACCCACTGCCGCCGAGGCTTGACGATGCTGAAGAGCTGAGGGGGCCGACTTTCCCTCTCCCAGACTACGTGTCGCCGTGGGCGGGACGCTGTGTTGGGGGCTATGCAGGTGCGATGGTACTGCTCCAGGTGGCCAGGGATGTGCATTCCCCGGGGATGGGGCCCCAGGAGGCCATGGACGTGGATGCAGAGTGGTATGTTCAACGTGACGCTGAGGAAGCTGATGCCATTGCCTTTCTTGATGGCCAACCGAGGGACGCAGGCGCGCAGCTACCAACCCAGGTGGCCAGAGAGGTTCCTTCTTCTGGATTGGTCACCCAGGTGGCCAGGGATGCACGTCTCCCTGGACTGGGCACGCGGGCGCATTGGTCTGCCAACTCCTCTTCCTCTGGGCAGCTATCGCACCAGGTTGCCAGGGGGGTGCACCCCCTTGGACTGGGTCCTCAGATGGCTCTCGCCGAGGAGACGGAATGGCGAACCCAGCAGGATGATGAGGAGGCTGAGGCATTAGGTTTTCTTGATGGCATATCGCGCGGGCCTGGCGGGCAGCTGCCGACCCGGGTTGCCCGAGACATGCGTTCCTCTGGACTGGGCACAGCTACCCCATCGGAAGCCAACGGTGCATGCCTGGACGGTGGGGGCCGCGGGTCGAACCGCGAGGGAGATCGGCCAAACCTCGCGCGAACCGCTGATCCCGAAACGGCTCTCGCCAAGGCCCCTGCCGCCGCGGAGCATGCAGCAGCGGATGTTAGAACGCAAGCCCCAGCCTCCAGGTGCGCCCTTGAGGTGAACGGTGCGAGATGCTGGGCTCAGTCGCCGAACGTTTTGCCGGAGCCTGCCCCCCAGGTGCGCCCGCGTGGTAAACGGCGAGGGCAGCAGAGCTAAGTCGCCGCGTTTTGCTGAGGCTGGCCGTGCCGAGTCTGGTTCCTGGTCTGAGCTGTCCTCTGCGGTGCCCGCGAGCCCCCCCGAGCGCCGCGGGCCTTCGGGCCGCCGTCGGCGCGAGGATGGGAGAGCGCGCCGTTGCTGGCGGGGCAGCGCGGGCGGGCCCGCAGTTGGCCGGGGGGGCGGCGTATTGGTCTGGGCGGGCAGCTCTCTCTCTCTCTCTCTCTCTCTCTCTCTCTCTCTCTCTCTCTGCGCCCTATAACACCGCCCCCGAGCCAGGGGCAGCCGCGCGACCGCTTCAGCGTGCGACGCCAGACTCGGGCAACGGAGACGGCCAGCTCCCGCGCCGTCGCGGGGGAGCAGGCGGACGCGGCGTTTCTGGAGGCCCCCGTCGAGTCACCTCGCGGGGGCACCTGCTGGGATGGAACCTGCGCGGCTACTGACCCAGGTGGCCAGAGAGGCGCATTCCCCTGGACTGGGTCCCCAGGCGGCCAGGGACGCGCAGTCCCTTGGACTGGGTGGCAGCAGAGATAGCCGCGGGAGCAGGGCGGCGTGGCGGGGGCTCTTTACGCTGCGGCGCTACGAGGGGGCGCGGGTGCTGCGGGTTGATCCGCGCGGGGGATCGGCGTAACCTCGCGCGAACCGCTGATCCCAGATCAGCTCTCGCCAAAGCCCCATGCTGTCGTGGAGGGGCAGGCGGGCGCGGCGTTTCTGGGGGCCCCCGCGAGTCACCTCGCGGGGGCACCTGTCGGGGTGGAACCTGCGCAGTTAATGGCCCAGGTGGCCAGAGACGTGCCTGCCTCTCGACTGGGCCCCCAGGTGGCCAGGGGCGTGCGTGCATTTCCCCTCCGACTGGGTGCGCTACCTGGTGCGGACAGGCCTGCTGCTACTAATGAGGGCGCGTGGCCCCAGGAGGTTGCTCCGCCGAGGCGGTCGTGCGATGCTATGATCGAAGTGTCCTCGCAGCAAGCCCCGAGTCCAGCCCCCTCAACTGACCGATCAAGACCGACGACAGTTTTTGGAAAAGGCGCGCGAGTGCCCGATTGATGAGCGATGGTCACGGCCCCCAGGCCACATCCGCGAGTCCATGGCTTTCACCACGGGGGCGGATGATGCGATCGAGCTGGGCAACGCTCGCGGCCGTTGGGCCGCCAAGTTGGAGCGCTACGTGGCGCGCGCCATGGGTCTCGAGAAGGGGGTTCAGGAGAAGTACCTGGGGCGCGCCCTCCCCGGCCCCCCCAGACCAACACATTGAGAGCGCCAAAGGGAGGAGTGAAAGGCACCGACCGCTAGGCAGCCTGGTTCAGCACCGTGGCGGCTTGCGCGGGCATGCATGCCAGGGCCCTTGCCAGGCCGACGCAGTCGGGGGCAGGCGAAGACGCCCTGCGCGCCCTGCTGGGCACTGGCCACAGCATGCCTGCCGACTCTCTCCTGGCGGTGAGTGCGCAGGTACAGGTTAAGCGGGCAGGCGATATTTGACGGGCGCGGGTGTGGGCCGAGCTGTAGGCCAGCGCCATGACAGCTACTCTAGCCGAGGTGGCCGACCAGGCGCGCCGTGCTGAGGTCAGGCAGAACGCGGTGGCCTTCCATGACTGGGTGATGGGGTGCACAGCCGGGCGGCTTGTCTTAAAGTGGTGAACTGGACAAAGGACAAGACTGTCCCCGTCATGGAGGTGGGGCTCGCGGGAGCTCCACCCTAGGCTGACCTGCTAAATCGCCCAGTCAGCTGCGACATCAACGCCATGATGGAGATCAAGCGAGATCAGTGGGCGGGCCGCTGGGCTGGCCGAGTCACGGCAGCCAGAGTGCGACGCCTTTGGGGGCGATGCGGGAGGCTGAACAGCGAGCAGGACGCATGCGCACCCATCGACCCGTCTGCCATTGCTGCTTTGGCGAGAAGTATTCGACAGGCGAAGGGGCGGGGAGGTGATAATCTCGGTCCTGCTGACCCTCGTGCTGCACCTCATGGGTCGCTTGAGGAGCTGGCCCGCCTTTTCATGCGCTGCAAGCAGCTGCAGGCTCGGCCCTGGCAGCTGCTGCTTGTCCTGGAGACCGCGGCGCCCAAGCCAGCCCCGACGGGAGAGAGAGCGACTGCACTCTAGCCCTTTCCCCATCCGTGTCTGGGGCCGTCTTCGGATGTTGGTCGGGGCCCTCTGGTGCGAGAACAAGGCTGGCCTCTGCGGCCAGGCTGTCCGTGGGAGCTCTGCCCTTCGCTGCGGCGTGTTGAGAGTTTTCCTGGGCGAATCTGCCGAGGCGCAAGGCGTCTCTCATGGCAGTCGGATATCGGATTTTGCTAAGCTTGTGATTCGCTGGATCCGATTTTGGCATTGGAATCCGCTCTGGCCCCGGTTCATCCTGCGACCCCCGCGGGGCTTTCCCGGGTGCTTTACGTGGCCCCCAGGCGCGTCAAAACCAGGGGGGCGGTCTCCCGCCCCATCGAGCACACGGCCCCCGCCCCTACTGGAGATGGAGATGCGAATAATTTGGCGGGAGCAGTGCTGCACGATGCGCTTGAGAGCGTGCATGCGAGATTTGTTTCCTAGAGGCGTTGCCTCAGCGCAGTGGTTTGATACATCAACCAAAATGCCGAGGGCGCAGCGCGTGTCGTGACTCAGGCACTGGTGGGTGCCACTCTGGATGTTTGCAAAGGTGCCGAGTCCCTGGGGCTGAACATCTCGGGGAAGTCGGCGGGGGTTGCCAGCTCCGTGGGTCTCGCGAGGGGCATCTCCCAAGCGGTTGTAAAGCAGTCCCAGGGTAGCTGTGTGATCGAGACTTCCAGCGCGGTGGCCGACCTAGGCCTGGAATGGGGCTCCGGTCGCAAGCAGCGTCGCGTGTGCGGAGCTCGTGTGGCCATGGGTCTGAAACCGCTTCGCATAACCAAGCGCGTTTTCAAGGTCGGCCGCCCGCGTGAGGCTCGGCAACATATTGGCATGATGTCTCCTGTTCCTCGGTGTCAGCGCGGTGCTCTGGTGCACGAGATAGCTCCCCCTGTGGTTTCGAGGGCCCAGGTTGCCGTGGGCGCGGCCATTGGGGGGCCCGACGGAGGCAGATGCCTCGCCGCTTTTTTGGCTCTGGGATTGGGTTCTCGGGCGCCCGCCGTCGAGTTGGTCCTTCGACAGTTCGCGGGCCTTTTCGAGCTCGCCGCCGGCCCCATCCCTGGCGCGACAGATCCGATCGAGGCTGCATCGGAGCTGGCCCAAGGTGGCTGGGGGGCTCCTTGGCGCCAAGGAGAACCGCCGATGTGCTCGGGTCTCTGGGTGGGGCCTTAGCGTCGCTATTGGACCACGGGTGGCTTCTGAAGGATCCCCAGAGACTCGAGTGGTTGGCCCCCTTCTGGTAGCCTTTGGAGGTTGCAGCTCCCTGCCCATGGGTTGACGCGCAGGAGGTGGCGGAACCATCCCTGGAGGAAGCCATTCTTTCCTTTCGTGTCTTCTGGCTGAGGGGCCTCCTGCCGCCCAGCTGGACACAGGTCACCCCGCCAGGTGATGGCCCCATCGAATCGTGCTGGCTATGCGCTGCAGGCGGCAGATGCACGGGCCCTGGGGCGGGGCGGCGGCGGGGGGGGGGGCGACGGGTCGGGTGGAGTCGACGCGCGAGACCTTAGGCCCAGACGCCGCGCCTGGAGCTGTTGTGCCATAGCGGTTGAGTGTAGGGGCCCAGCCTGGGCCCAGCTCTCCGATGTCTACGGGGCTCTCGGTGGGGGTTCTAGCACCCGTGCAGACCGTCAATCGCGCTGAGCATCGGGCGTTAGTTCGGCGGGTGGAGGTCTGCGCGGGTCCTGGGCGATACCTCCATTTCATCGCCGACTCGAGCTACGTAGCTCGAGGGGTGTCGGCTCGCGGCCTGAAGCGGCGCGCCAATTGGGATCTCTGGCGGCGCCTCTAGGGCGCTCTGGGCGAGGTGCAGCTGGCGACCCACAGGGTGGAGTCTCATGCCATCGCTTCCAGGGCAGAGTTTTTAGGCATCCTTGACCTCTGGAAAGGGGTGCCAACAGCGCTGTCGACCGCCAAGCCGAGGCGGCCGCCCATCGCTTCCAGCTTTCAGGGGCCGAAGTCGATCGAGCCCAGGAGGCTGGTGAGCTTGTGCGTAGGATTCGGAAGCGTCTGGTGGCCGTGATGGAGGAGTGCGCGCGCGTGCATCCTCGGGTGGGTGCGTCTCGGATTGACCGCGCTCCATCGCGGCCCAGGTGCCCTAGAGTCAAACCGATTGACCGTGCCCTGTCTGTCGCGTCTCCTGGTATCGCGCGGCCAGATGGCCGAATAGGACAGGCGGGGCCCCGCTTCTCGCGTGGTCGCTGCCTGGAGAGCCGAGGGGGGGCCGAGCAGGATGTCATCGAGTGGCTGGCGGGTACCTGCCAGGCGGTGAACCCAATCGTTGCCGGCAGTTCGTTTCCCGTGCATCTAGGGGCCAGGGTTGCTGGCAGAGTCATTCACACTAGCCACGCGGCTAGAACTCACGCCCAAGTTCCAATGTTTTTCGGTTCCACTTGTGGGCTCCTGCTCTGCGAGGGGGAACTTGGTTTTGAGAGGCCTTGCGGCAATGTGTGGCCCTCATAGCGAGTCGGGGCTGGGAGACCTCCAGCTGCTCGAGCGCGGGGTCTGGCCAGGACACCTACAGGCGGCTAAGGCGTTTCATCGGATGTAGCAAGCGTAGCGTTTGCCCCTGAGCACTGTTCCTGGGCGGGCAAAAACTCCTCTCCGTCCTCGTCCATGCCCCCCCCCCCCCCGCCCCTCGCTCACCCAATTCTTTGATCCGTTCCTCGTCATCGCCCTCGCACCGCCCCCTTTATTCCCCCTTTTCCTTCCCCCCTGGCCTGCCGGGGGCGCCGAAGCTGAACAAAAACAGCAACGCGAACAACCTTCCAGTGCGGTTTCTTCTCGACGCGAATGGTGGGGGCCGTGAGTCAGCGCCCCCGCCTCTCCTTTCAGCCTCCCTCCCCCGTTCCTTTTCCCCTGGGCCCCTGGACCGCCGAAGGTCTGGATACATGTTCGTTATTTAGTTACTTGTTCATCCCAAGTTGCTTGTTGATTGTTTGGGGGCCCGAAATTGGGGGGGAAAAACATTGGCATGAATCGGCGCGAGCGACATGGGCAATTACGGAAAGAATGGGTACCATGACCGACAACAGTTCGTGCTCGTTTTGAACAGGGCTCGTTGTCGGTGTCGCCGCGGACGTTGTCCCTTTGAGACAGACGGTCGCCTGCCCAACTGCGGCCGCTGTCGGTTTTGGTCACTTGCCCATCCCAAGTTGCTTGTTGATTGTCCCGGCGCCCGAGACCAGGGGCGCCCTCAAGGCGCGATGTTACTCGTGCTTCACAGTTCGGCCCCGATTCTTCCTCATCGTCCTCTTCTCCCCTGGGGGGCGGCGCGAGAGCGTGAAGTCATTCGCGCTCTCGAGCTTCGCGCTTCGCGCAGCGCGAAACGCGAAACGCGAAGCTAGGCGCCATTGGAAACTGAAAACAACTGCAACATGAACAGCCTTCCATTGTGCTTGCTTGTCGACGCGAGGGGGGGGGGCATGTCCCAACGCCTTGGTTCATCTTACAAACGCCCTGGGCGTCTTTTTGAAGCGTTTTCTAGTTTGGGCTCTTGACGGGGTGCAAGATGCCATCAAACAGGCGCAGCCTTTTTTTATAGCGTGTTTGGGGTTTGCGTTTGGCGTCTTCAGGCTCGTCGTCACGTTTTGTCGCGCTTCTCCCTGCCCCTCCCTGCAGCCTCCCGCCGCGGGGGACTTCCGGGTGCAGTTCGACGTGGTCACGGAGGACGGCCCAGGCAAGTTCGTCGTGCGGGTCCACGAGGACTGGGCGCCCGCCGGCGCCGCGAGATTCAGGCCGGAGGCGAGGGTCACGTCGGCCACGTCCCTCTACAGGAGGAGTTCTCAAAAATATCTCGAAAATCGTATGGGGACGATGTTTCTGGTATTTTGTCGACCCTTTGGGGGTATTATGTGACGACTATTTTCATGTCCTTCGAAATCCGCCTGTAGGGGGACAGTCCCGACCTAAGGCGAGAGGAGAATCGGGGGAACGTAAGACTCGGGTAAGCCGGAACTCGGGTTTGCAGACGTTTTTTGACGAGCGCGTCCTGGATTTTGACGGTCCAGTTTTCGTGGGATGTTTGCAGTGGGAGCTCGCGCCAAATTTCGGATTGCGTCTCGTCCTTTTTATGATGGACCCCGTCAGGCCAGCCCGCGTCCCCCGTACCCGAGTCTTACGTCTCCCCGAGAGAAGAGTACTCGATGCCCCCGGCTCGCTCGGGCGCGGCCTCTGCTGGCGCCGGGCCCCCTCCCCGCGCTCCTTGGGCGGCGCCCTCCCAGATCTTGGCATCGCTCGGGCGTGTGAGAATTTCTGTTTCGTCGAGAACCATCGAGGAGCATATCGGGCCGGGCGAAAGGGGGGGATTGGGAAAGGGGGGGTTACGAACTTTGCTGCATGCAGCTGGTTTCGGCCTCACCGAGGGGCCCATTCCTCGATACATAGCCGCCTCCGGCGCCGGGAGGCGCCGGGAAAATCAGCTACGTGAGCTGATTCTCAAACCCCCCCTTTGCTATCCCCCCCTTTCGCCCGACCCGAGCATACTGGATCCTATTGCGAAGAGATAAACGCACGAAGTCGAACAAAAAACACGGGGAAGGGACGTCCGAGCGACGGCGAGAGGTGTCCAGCGCCACGAAGAGAGTCGAGGGGATCGCTAGCATGGATTGACAAGGTGCGTGCATTGGCGACGGGTCTCGTTTCCATGCGAAATCGGCGCGCGCTGTCACAAATGAGGTGGCTCTGGCCTCAGGTGTCGGCGGTACCTTCCCCGATCCATGTGAGCGTGCCCCCGAGAAAGCTGGGCGAAGGATCTTGCAGTTTTTGGACTTTGAGGGCGGCTTGAAGGCCATGGGACCGTCAGTCACATGTCTCCAGACGAAAGCCTGCCCTGTGGGAAGAAGAGGTCGGGACTTCCGAACAAACCGCACGGAAAACACGGCAGACCCAGACATGGCATGTTGGGGGTTCCCACGTCGGCGGCGAGCGAGGGGGAAGTGAGAACGAGACGATTTCTTCAGAAGGCGGCGGGGCTTCTCAGAAGCCCTCCGGCCTTCCGAGAAGTTCTCCGTATTCTCTCGGGGAAGGCTTGGGAAACTTCTCAGACTTTCTTGGGACTCCCGAGCCTTCTGAGAGGGCCCGCCCCTTCTCACTCCTCCCCTGGGCTCCGCGGGCGTACACGTTCTTGGTCCGCTTCCCACTCAGGCAGCTCGTTGAGGCGAAGTACTACGACGACATCCGCTTCTTCCGGGTCATCCCCACATTCATGGTGCAATTCGGCATTCGGCCCGAACGAAATGGGTACGGAAAGAGTGGGTACAATGCCCAACAGTAGTTCTTGTTCATTTTGAACAGGACTCGCTGTCCGCGCCGCCGCGGCCTGTGTCTATTTGAGACAGAAGGCCGCCTGCCCAACAGCGGCCGCTGTTGGTTTGGGACAACATATTGTTGTTGGGCATTGTACCCATTTTTCCGTACCAGTTTCGGGCGTCCAAAGGCATCAGCGGTGACCCGGCGTTGAATTCGGAGTGGAGGGCCCAGCCGATCAAGGACGACTCCGTGAAGCAGTCGAACAAGCCTGGGTACGTCACGTTCGCCAAGACGGGTGCTCAGAGGCGAAAGACATGTCGATGCCGATGCCCTTCCCTCGGTTTCTCTTTCTGGGGCCTCCTGTTCACCACCCGCCAAACCACCCCGACCCGACCCGAAGGCCTCAATTTGCCCTCCACTTCCAGTGGAGGGGGGGGGTCTGGGAGCATTGAGACAACACATGGAACCCGTACCTCCCCCCCCAACCCGACATTCGGGTCAAGTTCGGGCCTTCGGGTGGGGTTGGGGTGGTCTGGTGGGTAGTCAGTAGGGCCCTCGTCGCTGCGGCTGGACTCGCTCTCCTCCTCCTCCTCCTCCTCCTCCTCCTCCTCCTCCTCTTCCTCCCCCTCCTCCTCCTCCTCCTCCTCCTCCTCCTCCTCCTCCTCCACGTAATCGACTGCACGTAAGAGTGACCGTTCGCCGGACTGACCTTTGGTGGGGGCCCATTGGGATCCCCCGATCGCCGAGAGCGATGCGATAGTAGCCTCTGTCGCGCTTGTGCTTGACCCCCCCGCGGCCCCCCAGGAAGCCGCGCACCAAAGGTCACTCTTACCCAGGGTCACTCTTGCGTGCGGCAGATCGAAGCTTTTTGATTTTGCCAGGCGCGCCGAACTCTCGGACCACGCAGGTGTTCATCAACTACTTCGACAACGCGGGGCTGGACAGCCAGGGGTTCGCGCCCTTCGGCGTGGTGGAGGGCGACGGAATGAGCGTGGTGAAGAAGATCTACAACTGTGGAGAGAAGCCCAACCAGGGCAGGATCCAGTCCGAGGGGAACGCCTATCTCGACAGGGAGTTTCCCAGGCTCTCCAGGGTGGTGGCCGCACGGGTGCTCCCGGACTTGCCGAAGGAGGAGCTCTCTTCTTCCTCGTCGTATAATCATGCTCTCTATGCCTGATATGTTGTTCCCCCGAGCTTGCCTCTGTAGGGGTCCTAGCGGATTCATATGGTTAGGTTAGGTTTGCCGCCGATTTTCGCCGCACGCTGGGGTGCCCCGGTGCCCGGGGGTGCCCGGGGCCCGGGTGCCCCGGGGGTTCCCGGGGGTGCCCGGGTGTCCGGGTGCCCGGGCGTGCCCGGGCGTGCCCGGGGGTGCCCGGGGGTGCTCTATAGCCCTAAACCCTATAGCCCTATAGCCCTACAGCCCAATAGCCATAGAGCCCTACAACTCTATAGCCTTAATAGCTCAATAGCCCTATAGTCCCACACCCCTATGGCCCCCCAAGCCCTATAGCCCTGATTAGGTTTTTTTTTTCTTCGGTATCATATATATATATATATTCACATATATATGTGTATATGTATATGTATACACATATGTATATATATACATATATCTATATGTCTCTTGCTCCTCCTTCCTCTTTCACTCCTTCCTTTTTTCCCTCCCTCCTTTTGTTCTAGCTGTGCATCGGACTCGGGCTCCCTTTCCCTCCTTCCTCCTTTCCTCATTTCTTCCCCCCTGTTATGCGTACTCGCCACCTTCCCCTTCCATCGCCCCCCTGTCGTCATCGTGGTCCCCATCCGCTGCCTCATCCCTCATCATCCTTCTCCCTGCGCCCCCCTCTTGTCCTTCTCCCAGATACATTTATATGTATACATCTACGCCTGGACATTTTCATCCACATTCATACAATTATACATACACATATTTTGTGCACCATATGTGTATGCGTAAATGACTTGGTATAGTATGTGTATATGTTTCTGTATTCATCTAGATTTGCATGTGTGTGTGGGTCAGTTAACACTCAGCATGCCGCTCACCCCTTTGCAAGTAACAGGGGGCGGCGGATCGAAGACGCCTACGGCGAATCACCGCTGCCCCCTGCCTTTTGGAAACGCCCATGCGGCGAAACGTTGGGTCAACGTTTGGCCAAGCTATTTGACTATGTGCTCCCCCCAGCCGTTGTGGACCCCCTAGTGGACTACTTGGGAGAGGAAGAGAAAGGAGGAGGGAGGAGGAGGAGGAGGAGGAGGAGGAGGAGGAGGAGGAGGAGGGGGAGGAGGACGAGGAGCAGGAGGAGGAGGAGGAGGAGGAGGAGGAGGACGAGGACCAGGAGGAGGAGGAGGAGAAGGAGGAGGAGCAGGAGGATGAGGATGAAGAGGAGGAGGAGGAGCAGGAGAGGGGGGAGGAGGAGAAAGAGGAGGAGGAGCAGGGAGGGGGAGGGAGGAGGAGGAGGAGGAGGAGGAGGAGGGGGGGGAGGAGGGGGAGGATGGGAGAAGGATGGGAGGAGGAGGAGGAGGAGGAGGAGGAGGAGGAGGAAGAGGACGAGGAGGAGGAGGAGCAGGAGGAGGAGGAGGAGGAGGAGGAGGACGAGGACAAGGAGGAGGAGGAGGCGGAAGAGGAGGAATACGAAAAAGAAGAGAGGCCTTTTGAGGTCCTCCTAGGGCTTCCTGGGAGCCGTTTGGGGGCCTCATAGGGCTTCTTCGAGGACTCCTCGGGCCTCTGAGGGGCCTCGTGGGCCTCTGGGGGCCTTGCAGGGGCCTCTGGGCCTTCGGAGGCCGTCTTGGGGATCTGGGCAGTCGTGAGTGCATCTCGGAGGCCTCTTGGGCGCTCTTGGGGCCATCTTGGTGGACTATGGGGCCGTCTTGGGCCGCCAGAAAGCAGAAAAAGCAGAACATTAGCAAACGTCAGAATCTTGCAAAAACCCGAGGGACACCAATGATTTTGGCATCTTGGGGCCTTCCTGGAGGACCTCTTTAGGGCCTCTTGGGTCGTCTTGGATGCCTTTTTGGGGCCACTTTGGCCGTCTTGGGCCATCTTGGGTGCATCTTGGGCCGTCTTTGTGACATTTTGCGGCCATCTCGGGCCCTCTTGGGGCCATATTGGCCGTCTTGGAGGCCATCTTGGCCGTCTTGAAGGCCATCTTGGGCCACCTTGGCCGTCTTGGAGATAGTTTTTGTCAGTTTACGCGGCTGTCCGTGTGGGCGGCGCGATCTGCCGAGATTCCACCAGGTCCTCTTAAACAGAACCCCCGCCTTTCGGAAATCTGGCACGCCGTGCACGCCTGTGGCAGACCACATTTTTCCCACGGCGTGCAGTTCATTTTTGCGCCAGCTGCTGCATTCAACTTTTACAGTCAACCCGAACAGTAAGGATGGACAACCTTCCCAAAGGTACCCTTGCATCCTTGCCTCCTGGGTCCAACCTTGGCCACTTTCGTCGGCCGCGCCCCGCTCGAAAAGCTTCGAAATGGGCGTCCGAGGCCCTTGCCTCCTTATCGCGCATCCTTACTATACGGGTTGACTGTGTTATACATCACTGTACTACGTATATATATCATTGTGCTATTCGGCCCATCCCGCCGCCGTGCCAGGGTCGTGGACACGAGGCTTCTGGGGGGCCAGTTGGAGGTCTCTCAGGGGCTTCTTTGGGGGGCCTCTTGGGGGCCGCAGGGCTCTCTGCGCCCAGGTTGGCGCGGGTGTGTCCGTCGTGTCCGGCGGTGCTCCGGCTCACGCCACGGTGCTAACCGTGCAACGTTTCGGAGGAGGAAAAGGCACCTATACCTCTACCATCCCCTCGTTATTCCCTCTTTGGGGCCTCCTGGGCCTCCGTCGCCGCCACCGCCGGATTCGCCTCGGAGTTCATGTCAGAACGCACTCCAGGAGAGGTCCAGGGAGTAGCGGTGTCGGTACCTTGTGGTTTCCCCAATGTTAGTTGATGCTGCGTGGGTGGATGGCACGTTTCCGCGCCCACTTACCCCCTGGAGGTCGGCATCGTCTAAACGATCCCCATCCTCACCGGCTTGGCATCGCTTGGACGTGTGCATTTTTCCTTCGGCGAGGACCATCGAGGAGCATCCTTGATCATTTGGCGAAAAAACCACGCACGAAACCAACAAAAAAACACAGGGATTGGACGTCCGAGCGATGGCCAGCTGGGCCATGGTATCGCATCCCCACCAGCCCACCCGCCCCCAGGTGGGGAAGGGCCCCGCGAAGCCCGAAGGAGGCATCGTATATGAGATCCCGGGTCGAGGGTTCACAGGGCCCCTCCCTCCAGGTGGGATGGGTCGGGGGCGGAAAAAAGGGGGGTGACGACCAGGGGGGGGTGGATATCATGGCGGGGGCCATGATATCTCACCAGATTTCATGGCGCCTCTTCTTATTTCATTACGTCTCTGGCCCCCCCGCTGGGCCGCGCACATGCCGCCGGTCATGATTTGCACCCCCCCCTCTTGGACACCCCCCTCTTGGCCGCTCCCGAATGGGATGGGTCCCAGGGTTCCTCGGCCCCCTCCTCCTCTGATGGGATGGAGGGTGGACGAGGACGACGACGCCGACGACGACGACGACGCCGCCGATGACGCCGACGACGACCTCATCACACTATGCCCAGAGGGCCACAGACACAGGATGGGACCGGTTGGGGTGTTTTGAAAAGCCAAACGGGCCTCTGAAAACATTGAGGTCCATGTTGCGGAAGGTCTGGATAGTTTTTAAAGGCCCGGTCCCATGTTGCGGAAGGCCGGGACGGTTTGGGAAGGCCCGTTCCCGTGTTGCGGAAGGCCTGGTCGGTTGGTTAAGGCCCAGCTCCGCGTTGCGGACCGGTCTGGCCATTTTTAAGGCCTGGGAGCGCCTGGGAGCATGCGTGTGGGAGTTAAGAAGCTCTCCCAAACCCTAAAAGGCTTTAGTGTGGGAGGTCGCGAGCCTCTCGGCCGGGGGCCGGGGGTGGGAAGATGGTGAAAATCTTGCGCCCTTCGGCAAGCATGATCGGGTCGGCTAGACGCCCCCCAATCAAGCTTGCCGAAGGGGGTGCCCATTAATTTGGACTGTCACCAGCTGCGGGCCGAGAAGCCCGACACCCTAACCCCAAACCCTAAACTCGAGCATGCGTCGCTGTCGGGAAACCCCAGACGCATGCGAGCAATGGTCGGGGCGCTTCAGCGGAGGACCTTGAGAATGTACGGATAGGGAGAGGTTAAGCTCGGCCGCCCAAACGCGGCGCAGACCACAAGCGACGCACCCACCTACTACCTACGTAGTAGGAAATATGAGCCCGAAAACCGGAACCCAAAGCGAAGGTCAGGGAAATTGTCTCCTCGGGCTAGTTGCCAGAACACCATTCTTGGTAGTGATTTTGGAGGTCCAGGCCAACAGTTACACATGCTGTGGGCTTCGAGTTGCCATCACACCATTCCTGTTACGGATTTTGGATGTCCGGAGTCAGCGGTCGGCCTTCTCGTGTTTTTTTTGAATGGCAAGACCTCCGCTCCTGGTACTGCTTTTGGATGTCTGGATTCAACGGTAGGCCACTTCGTGCTCCTCGAGCTCCCAGAACTCCATTCCTGGTTTTGCTGCCGCATGTCCGAAGGCAAGTGTTAAGCCACGTCGTGTCCTTCGAACTGGCAGACTTCATCCTTGGGTAGTGGAGGGTTTGGAGCTCTGGGCTGCCAGCCCCAAGAAGCCGCCCATGAGGGCTCCCCGGGTGCCCCCCGGGCGTTCCCAGACGCCGTCCGAGCGTTGCGAAGACGCCTCTGGCGCTCCGCGAGCCCTGCGAAGCACCTGGTAGCACCCCCGGGATCTCCCCGGCGCACCCACGCGCGCTCCCTGCGCCCACGTCGACGTGCTCCCCGGCGTGTCGCATCGAGGCGGCGCCAGGCCCGCCCCTTGGAGCACCCACTCCCGCCGTGCGAGAGCGGCGCGGCGCGCGTGGGCCTCGTCGGGCGTGCCCCAACGCGCGCCAGCGCTCCCGCGATGCGCCGAAGAGATCGCCCGTTCGGGCGTGCCCCAACTCGCCAAAGCGAGCTGCGCAGCGCGCGTGGGCTCTGTCGGGCGTACCCCAACGCGCGAAAACGCTCCTGCGACGCCCCGAAGAAATCGCCCGATCGGGAGCTCCCCAGCGCGCCAATGCGCTCCTGCTATGCCCCGAAGAGATCGCCAGGTCGGGCGTTCTCGAGCGCGCCACAACGCTCCGGCGGTGTCCAGGAGAGATCGCCCCGTCGGGCGTCCACCTCGTGTCGTTCGAGCTGCCAGGTTCCACTCCCGGGGGGGTGAGGGTTCAGGGTTCTGGGCGGCCAACCTTAAGAAACCGTCCCCAGGGGCTCCCCAGGCGCCCCCAGGCGCGCCCAGACGCCGCCCAAGCGTTCCGAAGACGCCTCTGGCGCTCCGCGAGCGAAGGCGTACCCGAGCGCGCCAAAGCGCTGCTGCGATGCCCGGCAGAGATTGCCCGGGCGGGCGTCCACTTCGTGTTCCTCGAGTTGCCAAATACCATTCCTGGGGGGGTGATTGTTTAGGGCCCTCGGCGGCCAACCTGAAGAAACCGTTCCTGGGGGCTCCCCGGGCGTTCCCAGACATTTCCTGTCTCTGCCGAAGCGTTCCGAAGACGTCTCTGGCGCTCCGCGAGCGAGACACCTGGCAGCGCCCCCAGGGCCACCCTGGCGCACCCGCGCGCACCCCTGCGCCCGCGTCGGCGTGCTCCCTGGCGCGACGCATCGAGGCGGCGCCAGGCCCGCCCCCTCGAGCACCCCATCCCGCTGCGCGAGAGCGGCGCGGCGCGCGCGGGCTTCGTCGGGCGCGCCCCAGCGCGCCGAAGCGCTCACTGGGGCTGTTGTCAAAACCCCCATGAGGGGGGGGGCAGGGGGGCAGAGCAGCGATGGGCCTAAACCCTGAAAGAGAATGGCAGGGGTTGCTTTGGGCGGGAGGGCTAGCGACGCGAGCGCGCACGCTGCGCCCCCTCCCCGACAATCACGATGCGGGGCTGGGATGCGCGCGCGCCTCCGCCGCGAAGCGGGCAAAACCCTGAGCCCCAAATTCTAGACCCTAAGACCCTGCAGCCCTTGGACCCTGAGACCCTAAGACCCTGGGGCCCCATGACCTTGAGACCCTAAGATCCTGAGACCCTGAGACCCGATCCTAAGACCCCAAGACCCTAGGAGACCTTGAGACCTTGAGGCCCTCAGACCCGGAGACCCTGAGACCCTGGGGCCCCAAGACCTTGCGACTTTGCGACCCGACCCCGTGGCCTTCCCAGACCCTCGGACCTTGCGACCCTGCGACACTAGGACTCCAAGGCCTTAAGACCGTGAGACCCGAAGATCCTCAGACCCTAAGACCTCCGGACCCTAACACCCCGAGACCCTACGACCCTCAGACCCGACGACCCGAGGGCACGAAGACCAGAACACCCGAATGCCCTAATCACATAAGGCCTGAAGACCCGAACACTTTATAAACCTGCGGCCCTAAGGCCCCAAGACCCTGAGACCCTGAGACCTTAAGACCCTGAGACCCTGAGACCCTTGAGCCCTAAAACCCTGAGACCCCGGACCATCTGGCCCTCAGGCCCTAAGACCCTGAGACCCCGGACAATCTGAACCTCGCACCCTAAGACCCGAAGGCCCTAAGACCCTAAGGCACTGAGACCCCAAGACCTTTAGGCACTGAGGCCCTAAGACCCTAAAGCGCCGAGGCCCTAAGACCCTCAGGCCCTATGTTCCCAATGCCGTCACGCCCTAAGGCCCTTGAGCGGCAAGACCCTAAGGCACCGAGGCCCGAAGGCCCAATGAAATTACGACCCAAAGGCCTTAGTGCCCTAAGACCAGGAGACCCGAAAGCCCGAAGACCCGAAGTTGGGAAGACCCGGGGACCCGAAGCCTCGAAGACCCGAAGACCCGCGGACACGCAGACCCAAAGACCCGAAGACCCGAATTCTCGAATACCTTAAGACCCTGAGACCCCTAGGGCCCGAAGTCCCGGATACCCAAAGACCCTGGGACCCTGAGACCCCGAGGGCCTAGGGGCCTAAGATTCTAAGGCGCTCAGGCCCGAAGGCCCTACGACCTTGAGACCCTAAGGCCCTGAGACCCTGAGGCCCTAAGACTTTGAGACCGAAGGCCCCGAGACCCCCAGACCATCGGACCCTCGGACCCTGAGACCCTAGGGCTTTAAAACCTTGAGACCCTAGGGCCCTGAGATGCCCGGGCCCTCAGACAGTCAAACCCGAAGATACAAGGACCCCCAGACCCTAGCGCCCGAAGACCAGAAGGCCCGAAGACCCTAAGACACTAAGAGGCCATGGAGCTGGGGGCTCAAGGTCCCAGGGCATGAGGTCCTGGAGCTGGGGATGTAAGGTCCCGGAGCTGGGGGTTTAAGTCCCTGGACCACGGAGAGACAAGGTCCCGGAGCTGGGCACATCAGGTTCTGGAGCTGGCGGCTCGAGACCCCCGAGCTGGGAAGTGAAGGTCCCAGAGCTGGGGATTTAAGGTCCTGGAGCTGAGGGTTTCAGGCCCCGGAGCGCGGAGAGTTAAGGTCCCGGAGCTGAGGACTTAAGGCCCCGGAGCTTGGGATTTGAGCTCCCGGAGCCGGGGGTTCAAGGTCCCGGAGCTGGCAATGTACAAGGTCCCGTGGCGCGGGGAGTCAAGGTCCCGGATGGCGTCTCCGCGGTGGTCGCTTCGGCGGAATTAACGTTACATGTATCACCTAACTGGCAGCGGCTTGCTTTTATGGTCCTGGCCAGGATGTGGTCAAGGTCTCGTGGGTGGTATTTGAAGGTCCCGTGGCTGACATTGTAAGGTCCCGTGGAGCCCAAAGTTGAGGTCCCGGTGGGGCCATGTCTGAGGTCCTGTGGGTAGAGTTTCAAGCAGCCGCGGGGGTGGTTTTAAGGTCCCGTGGGAGGCCCATGGAGGAGTTAAGTGCGCGGCAAGCGCCAGGTGTCGCTGGGCCCCATAACTAGGACCCTAGGGCCCGAAGTCCCGCAGACCCGAAGACCCTGGGACCCTGAGACCCTAAGACCCTCAGGCCCTAAGACCCTAAGGCGCTGAGACCCTAAGGCTCCACGACCTCAAGGCCCTATGTCCCCCAGGCCCTGAGGCCCTGAGGCCCTACGACCCCAGGGCCTTTGGCGCTAAGACCCTATGGCCCTGAGAAGATCCGAAGACCCGAATGCCCTAATGCCCTCAGACCCTGCGGCCCTCCGACACCCAGACCCTCGCGCCCTCGGACCCGAGGGCCCCGAGACCTTGAGACCCTCAGACCCTGCGGCCCCGCGACCTAAGGCCCTGAGGCCCTGAGACACCAAGTCCCAGAGACCCTGAGACCCCGAGACCCTAAGGCCCCAAGACCCGAAGGCCCTAGGACCCTGAGACCGTAAGACCCGAACTCAGACCCTGCGGCCCTAAAACCTCGCGGCCCGCGGATGCAATTTTCCGAAGGCCCCGAGACCCCGAGGCCCGAAGACCCCGAGGCCCCCAGGCCCTGAGACCCTGAGACCCTGAGACCCCGGGGCCCTAAGGCCCGATGGCCGAAGGCCCTGATGCCCTAAGGCCTCATGGGCCTAAGGCCCTAAGGCCCCACGACCCCATTGCCCGAGGGATCCAAGGCCCGTGGGCCCCCAGGCCCCCGGGCCCTCGGGCGGCCAGGCCCGGAGGCCCTGAGGCCCTGAGGCTCTAACACTAAGGCCCGCGGACCCGAAGACCCCCAGACCCTCATGCCCTGGGGCCCCAAGACCCTGTGGCCCTAAGACCCTGAGACCTTAAGACCCAACGACCCAAAGGCTTCAATATCCTAGGACCCTCTGACCCGAAGACCCCCAGACCGTAAGATTCTAAGACCCTGAGGCCCTAAGATCTTACTTCCCTAAGACCCTAAGACAGTAAGATCCCGAATACCGTAAGACGCTAAGACCCCAAGACCCTGAACCCTAAACAACGTAGGCCAGCCCCCCACGTTGGGACGCTACCATGTTGCCGAGGGCCCGGCGGACGGCCCCCCTACGTTGGGACGCTGCCATATTGTGGAAGACCCGTGTTGCGGAAGTCCCGGCGAAAAAACTGCTACGTTGGGGAGCCACCATGTTGCGGAAGGCCACGCGAGGGGAGCCCATGTTGCGGAAGGCCTGGCGTACCCCCCCTTACGTTGGACGCTGCCATGTTGCGGAGCGAAAGAAATCCCACGTTGGGGACCCACCATGTTGCGGAAGGCCCGGCGAAATGTTTCCGACGTTGGTGAGTCACCATCTTGCGGACGGCCCCGCGGACATCCCCCGACGTTGGGGAGCCACCATGTTGCGGAAGGCCCGGACGGTTTTTTAAGGGCCTGGTCTCGGGGGGGGGCCCATCGCGCGGGATGGTGGTGGGTGGCGAAGGCATCAGCATTGGGGGCGGGGGGGAGCAGGAGGAGCAGGACGAGGAGGAGGAAGAGGAAGAGGGGGAGGAGGAGGAGGAGGAGGAGGAGGAGGAGGAGGAGGAGGAGGAGGAGGAGGAGGAGGAGGAAGAGGAGGAGGAGAGGGACGAGGAGGAGGAGGAGGAGGAGGAGGAGGAGGAGGAGGAGGAAAAACGGGAGAAGAAGCTGGCGTGCCTCCCTCTCCTGTCCCTGCCTTCCCTGGTTCATATATCACCACCCAGGGGGAACAAACCGGCCATTGTGGCCAGGGTCAGGCCGGCGGGGATGCTGATCGGTCGGACGATGCCCAGGAGGCCTCGGCGAGCCCGAGCCCTGCCCCGGCCCTGCTCCCGTCCGGAGAGCAGCACAGGGGCGACAATGTCATCGAGTGGATACTGCACGAGGGCAAGAGCTGCCAGGTCAGGGAGGAGGGGAATGGGGGGGAGGAGGGAGGGAGGGAGGGAGGGAAGGGAAGGAGGGATGGGAGGGAGCAGGAGGACCAGTGGGAGGGGCAGGGAAGGAATGAGGGAGGGAGGGAGGATGGAGGAGGAGGAGGAGGAGGAGGAGGAGGAGGAGGAGGGGAGCGAGCACGATGAGGAGTTCCCGCGGTTCGCATCAAACTCTCCATGTTATTGTGCACGTTGCCTTTCCGGCCCAAGTATTTTCATCGCCAAACGGCGATCTCATCAGCACAACTTGCTCGCACATTTACAACGTCAAAGGTGAATGACGTAATTAGTCACATCGTTATGTTGAGTTTGCATGGTAGAGCAGCGAGGCAATGGCAGCAAGACCAGCGCAGGCAATCCCAACATCAAAACAATAATGGGTCAAGTACGATCTGGTGAACATTGGAGCCAACTGCCTAACGGCATACAACCATGGGGACCATGGGTTTGCCAAGGCAGCTTTGCAAGCCGACCGTGACGCCATGACCAGTCACCCGAACTAGCAAAAAGCTCTGGGTAACAGACAACTGTCCAGTGATCATGCGTTTTCCATGCTGCGGATGCATGGTACATCCAAAGCAACACTGGTGAACATCGTCGCTGAGGAGCAGCAGCACGAGGCAGAAGCAGCGTTGGTCAAACGTCGAGTGGCCGAGCTGAAGCGCATCAGTGAACAGAAACGTTGATCACTAGCCAGCCCTTAACTTAACTAGCTGGCAACACGGGAACAGGTAGGGGCAACACTAATCAAAGACCCATCAGCGAACCCAAAGCAATTCAGTCGTTAAGATATTTAGCCGCGGCATGTGAAATTTAGTAAGTGGAGCGGCCGACTGTTGAATGCACTGGAACCTGTCGACAACGGCAACCATAAAGCACTGACGCAGCTGAGTGCGAAATTGCCGGCAATGGATGGAGCAGTGCCAGGTCCAAGTGAGGAGGTTGACGAAATCAGAGTCTTTAGTCGTAGCATGGCCGCAGCAGAACACAAGCAGGTCTCACTAGACATGTGAACTACTGGGGTGACTCAGATGTTCCAGATGTACGTGGCGAGGACGGACTAAAGGGCAATTTGGCGAGGACTGGTGGTGCATATGCACCGAGAAGTCAGAGAGCACCGAAGCCAGAGGCAACTTGCATGGTTGCGTATATGGATGAGTACAAATAGTACCCAGTAGTGGCACGCGTGACGCTGTCAGCCAACATGGGCTAAGTTATGACCTGGAGAGACCCGAAAGGATAATTGACATTTTGGTCGTCCTCGAACAATGGGCCGCTCTTTTGGAGAAGTTTGGGGGGTATTGGACTTCATACTACGTTACCACTGCCTCTCAGGATCACAGCACTGAGAATGATCATGACGCATGCCGGGAAGCGAGTCGATGAGTATCAACCAGATTGTTTTTAGACGGTGGATGTGTTAACTAACCGATGGAACGCACCAGTCGGAAATGGATGAGCGTCCTGTGACCAACAAGACGACGGTCACTCTGGAGGGAGCCAGGGAAGTTTTGATGCTGAAGATGACTGGTGGCCCGCCGGAAAAGAACACAATCTTGTGTCATGGAGAGCCATTGCGCGAGGAAGGAGACATGGATGTTGTGAACAGAGGAAAAGTCAAGGGACATATCACATGTGTACGCGTGGACGATTAGGCCACGAGGCCAAGAACCGTTGAGTCAAAGGGGAAGGTTGCCAGAAGGAAAGGTTACCAGAGATGGCTAAGTCTAAACAATGAAGGAGGATCAGGCAATGCACAGGCGCCGCAGCATGGAGAGTCGTCGGGACAGGGTTGCGCTTCCATGAGTGAAAGGTAGCGCCACAGACATGGGCAGACAGGCCACCCGGCGGCCAATTTGGCCAGGGCAGTCAGCGATGCAGGGCAAAGGAGCCAAGACCAGGGCAGCTGCGCTTTTGGGCAACCGCGACTGGAGATGGATCCTGGATGCAATTCAGTCACCATCGAGCTTCCAGAGGTACTGGGGAACCATTGGCAAAATTGCCTGCGTTATGGACATAGTGAAGCATCGAAATCAATCTTGTTGTAGTGGAGCTGAGCAGCCGAGCGGCGGATGCGAACGCTGTTCCCAGCAATCGCCCTGACGCCAAAGTTAAAGCGGTGATCGAACAATTCGATTCATGAGCATGCAACGCTGTTGGGCCTCCGAGCGCAGGGACTCGCTCCCCTTCGAGACAGACGGGGGCCTCTCATGATGCGCCCCAGCGCGGCGCGCCCAACGGGGATTTTCTCCTGGAGAATCACTGGCAGAGGGTAACAGTGGGACAAAGTGAAAGCGGCGCCTGGGCAAGCCTGCCAACCCATGTAGCTGACGCTGAGAAAGTGCAGGGTCCGCGCGGGCAATAGTGCACGCGGGTGACAGGATCGCGCCGGGCAGAGGACGGTGCCCGCGGGAGATCGCGCAGCTGCCTGGGGCGCGCGGCAACGGGTTGGGGCCTGTCACGCACGAGCGCGAGTTGGGTTTTACTTCGCCTTGCGAGCCCCGCAACGCAAGAGCGGGAGTCGCGCCGGGCCTGCGAGCGAGGCGGGCGACCGGGCGGATTCCCCGCGGCAGGAATTTCTCGCGGGGGGCCTCTTCTATTGGGCGCCGCAGGCCCCCGCGGAGGCCGCGCGCGCAACGTTGATGAGGGATGTGAGGGCGAGAGCGATGAGGGCAGCAGAAGTGGTGCGGACTGCGAGGTGAGCGGCTTTGATGACGTGCTTGTAGCTGAAAAAGCAGCCTGTCAAAAGGGTGGCGCGCGGCCCTCGCCCCGGTCAGGCAGGGGTGGGGGCGCGCGACAAAAGTCGCCCCCCGTTTGGAAACTGGCGCGCGCGCTGTTTGCGAGGAGATTCAACCGTCGAGCGCGCGTGGCTCTAGACAGAACAAGGCCAGGCCGCGCGCCGGCGGCGCTGCGCGCGGCCCCAGAGGAAATGCTTCTGCGGCGAAGGCAAGACGCACGAATGGTGCGACGCAGATTCCTGCAACTAAATATTCGTTATGAATTGCCCCAAGATTGGGCTGCCGCGGGGTGGAGTATTGATCGCGGCGGTGTCCTGCAAATACACGATTGAAGAAATGGGGGGGCCCTGGGGCGAGGGGGGGGCGAGATGTCCCAGGCGGGGCGCCGCGGGGCAATTCTGAAGGGGGGCGGCGGGCCGCCCATTGTAGTTTTGAGCGCGGCAGCGAGCGCGCCTGCTGGCATCTGCGGGGCGCGCGTGAAAGAGCAGCCCGCGCAGTTCGGGGCCCGGCGCGGGCGTCGAAGAGCGCTCGGGGCGCCGACTGCGCAGCAGAGGTCACAGAAGATAGCCGCGCGATCCCGTGGATGGTTTCGCGCGCGCCACCGCCCATAGGCAAGTTCGCCCTCGGGGCTGGCCGCGAAACGTTGCGCGGGAGATGCCGCGGGCGAAAACTCATTCGAGCTCCCCTTGCAGCTGCCGAATGCGTCGCGCATCTAGTGGCAGGGGTCAAAGGTGGGCGCTCGACCCGCGGCGGGGGGCCGGGGCGTTCCTGGGCGCGCGCGACAGGCGCACATCGCTGATGGTGGGAACCACGGATGGATCCGCTCACCTGGAGCCCGCCGGCAAGGCGGCGACGGAAACGCGCGGTTCCCCGAGGACATGGGGGGGCCCTCGCGCGAGCGGCGACGCGCGGCAGAGGGCCCTGGCGCCCGCGCCGCTGATGAGCGCAGGGCGCCTGGGATGACGTTGCGGGGCGCGAGTTAACGCTGCAATTGCCGGCTGAGGCCCGCGGCGAGGGGGCTGGTCAGTTCTGCGCGAACGGAATGGGCACGGACAGAATGGGTACAATGCCCTACAGCGGATCTTGTTCATTTTGAACAGGCCTCGGTGTCCACGCCGCCGCGGCCAGTGCCCAGTCGAGACAGAAGGCCGCCTGCCCAACGGCGGCCGCTATCGGTTTGTGGCAACATTTGTTGTTGGGCATGGTGCCCATTCTTTCCGCGCTCATCTCGGGCGTCCAAATCAGTTCCGCCGTCGCCGGGTTCACCGCGCAGTCGATGGCGAGGGGTGCTGGCGAGTGACGGGCGGGCCACCAGATGGTTGCGGGATGGGTCGAGGTCGAGGGGTGGAATGCGAGCAGCTCGGGCTGCAGACCAATGTGGAACTTTTCTTCGGCAGCGCCGCCGCCGGAGGCGCGGCGAGTATTATTCTCTGAGAAGTGACGGAGAACAGCGGTTTCGAAGGGAGCTGAAGAGGAAAGAGGGGTAATGCTATCGCCTGTTGGTATCGGGGGGCCGCATTTCTGTGGGCCCATAAAACAAGGAGATCTGTGCCAAACGCCCGCCAGGAGATTGCGCGCCGTGAATCCCCGGCGGTCGATTCAAACCCGCGCGTGGCACTCCAGATCCAGCCGCTGGGAAGATTGGAGTTCAGATGCCAGCTTGGCAAGAAGTTAGGGTTTGACCCCGGTTTAGCTTCCCCATGCCTTTTAAGACGCCGTCAGAAGAAGCCGTGGCCAACGGTCCACGGGGCGATTTCACCGTGCTAGGCAGCGACCGTTGCGCGGATAGGTTTGACGAGAAAATAGAGGAGGGGCACGTGGTGAGGGCGACAGGAGATTAGGACTTGGGGGAGAGGATGATCACGCGAGCAGACTGGCATGAGAGAGTTGCGGGGTGAACGAATGAATTTATAAGACATGGGATGTTTCAAAGACTTGCAGGTCTCATTGTGAGGGGGCCACGAGTGACGACGGATAAAGTAAGGCGAGCGGTCCCAGGGGGGGAGTTGCCGACGGGCGGGAATCGCGCGGGGCCGCGGGTCTTGCCGAACAGAATCTGTATTAGGCGCTCGGAGCTCGAGCCGTTCGCCTTGCGCGACGTGACCTGCTACCCAGACTGCTGTGGCCGAATTTTCCACGCGATGCCGCCCTCGCCGCGGGGCCCTTGCATGCGCGGGTCGAGGTGGGCAAGTCTATGAAAGGTCATGACATATATGGCTAACGACGCGCTCGAGTATCCAGGTTTGCTCAACGAGCTCACGGCGCGGGCATGTCTGGATTGCGCAGGATGCACAGAGACAAGAACCTCGCGTGGAGGAGTGGTAACGTAGGGATGTCGCATCGCAGTGTCGTGGAGTTCGACGCCGCCGGTCGCAGCCACGTCGCGCGCTGAGTTGTTTTTTTTTTTTTTTTTTTTTTTTTTTTTTTTTTTTTTTTTTTTTTTTTTTTTTTTTTTTTTTTTTTTTTTTTTTTTTTTTTTTTTTTCCGCCCATCCTGTGGTGTTGGGTCCTCGTTTTGAAGAGACGGTGCCCCACGTTTCGTCCTCTCCAGGGTTCGCATGCCTCCCCACCACCCCTCGGCACACCCCTCACACGTTTCCCTCCGCTCCACCGGCCCCAGTGGCAGGGTCGCATGCCTCTCCACCACCCATTTCGGCACACCCCTCACACGTTTCGTGGCCCCATAGGGAGCTCCACCGAAGGCCCCAGTGGCAGGGTTCGCATGCCTCCCCACCACCCATTTCGGCACACCCCTCACACGTTTCGTGGCCCCATAGGGAGCTCCACCGAAGGCCCCAGTGGCAGGGTTCGCATGCCTCCCCACCACCCATTTCGGCACACCCCTCACACGTTTCGTGGCCCCATAGGGAGCTCCACCGAAGGCCCCAGTGGCAGGGTTCGCATGCCTCCCCACCACCCAGCACACCCCTCACACGTTCGTGGCCCCATAGGGAGCTCCACCGAAGGCCCCAGTGGCAGGGTCCGCATGCCTCCCCACCACCCATTTCGGCACACCCCTCACACGTTTCGTGGCCCCATAGGGAGCTCCACCGAAGGCCCCAGTGGCGAAGGCCCCAGTGGCAGGGTTGCATGCCCCTACCCCCCCCATTTCGGCACACCCCTCACACGTTTCGTGGCCCCATAGGGAGCTCCACCGAAGGCCCCAGTGGCAGGGTTCGCATGCCTCCCCACCACCCATTTCGGCACACCCCTCACACGTTTCGTGGCCCCATAGGGAGCTCCACCGAAGGCCCCAGTGGCAGGGTTCGCATGCCTCCACCACCCATTCGGCACACCCCTCACACGTTTCGTGGCCCCATAGGGAGCTCCACCGAAGGCCCCAGTGGCAGGGTTCGCATGCCTTCCACCACCCATTTCGGCACACCCCTCACACGTTTCGTGGCCCCATAGGGAGCTCCACCGAAGGCCCCAGTGGCAGGGTTCGCATGGCATTTCGGCACACCCCTCACACGTTTCGTGGCCCCATAGGGAGCTCCACCGAAGGCCCCAGTGGCAGGGTTCGCATGCCTCCCACCACCCATTTCGGCACACCCCTCACACGTTTCGTGGCCCCATAGGGAGCTCCACCGAAGGCCCCAGTGGCAGGGTCCGCATGCCTCCCCACCACCCATTTCGGCACACCCCTCACACGTTTCGTGGCCCCATAGGGAGCTCCACCGAAGGCCCCAGTGGCAGGTCCGCATGCCTCCCCACCACCCATTTCGGCACACCCCTCACACGTTTCGTGGCCCCATAGGGAGCTCCACCGAAGGCCCCAGTGGCAGGGTTCGCATGCCTCCCCACCACCCATTTCGGCACACCCCTCACACGTTTCGTGGCCCCATAGGGAGCTCCACCGAAGGCCCCAGTGGCAGGGTTCGCATGCCTCCCCACCACCCATTTCGGCACACCCCTCACACGTTTCGTGGCCCCATAGGGAGCTCCACCGAAGGCCCCAGTGGCAGGGTCCGCATGCCTCCCCACCACCCAGTTCGGCACACCCCTCACACGTTTCGTGGCCCCATAGGGAGCTCCACCGAAGGCCCCAGTGGCAGGGTTCGCATGCCTCCCCACCACCCATTTCGGCACACCCCTCACACGTTTCGTGGCCCCATAGGGAGCTCCACCGAAGGCCCCAGTGGCGCGGTGCCTATGAGAAGAGGGGCCTAGTTTGCGTGCCCCCTCCTTCGTCTCATATCCGTGCGGTACTCGCAGCTGCATATGGTTGGGTCCTTCGCCAGGTTAATCTTTTTTATTTCTTTCTCGGGGGGGGTCAGGGTGCTATAAAATGGTCAACGGGGGATCAGTATCATTGGGTTGACAGGCGGCTTGGACAGACTTTGGGGGGCGCGTAGCATTTTTCCTAAGAGTCACGCCGCAGCGGCGGTGCCTTCGGGGGGGGATCCAGCTAGGTAAGGCGCGCGCTCTGGTTGCAGAAGTAAGACAGGAAGGGCAGTATCAGTGTGGCGACAGTGGAAACATGTGACATGTGACATTTGCGAAGCATGAACCAACTGCGCGAGTCGTTCCAGCCTGTTAGCGCGCCCGAGGAACGGGGGCGGGGGGTGGGGGGATCTTGGTTCGGGCGGGCATTGTGCAGGTCCAGCAACGGCATGCAGGTCAATCCAGAGCCAACCTCTATCAAACCAGCTGTTGCTCAAGACCTTTTTACATCAGTTATCCATCCATCTCTGTTTCTATATCTTGCTTGTCATTCGCTTTGCGCCGCCGTTTCCGGGGGGGGGCGCGCCTGAGCTGAGCCTCGCGCCGGTGACCTCGCTCGCGACCGATGGGGTCGAGATCGACCTGGAGGCGCCGGGCGACGCGGGGCGAGATGGCATGCGGGGCCGACCCCGGGAATTCCATCGCGCAGCTGAGTCCCGCGGCGCGACGCGGCGTGGCATCTCGACGCTTTTGAGCCAGATCTTTGATGCCCAGGCGCTTGATTGTCCAGTTGGGGAATTCCGCTGATGGGTATCGATTCGCGATAGAGGCCCGCGTGACTCCGACTGAGGAGGAGAAACATGCGCACGCCGACCTCGATGCTCGCTGCGATTTGTTGAGGCAGCGTCGCTGGGGGCCCCGCGCGGAGAAGGGCGGCATGCACAAGGGCGAAGCTGACGTTGTGGTGGGGCCTGCCAGGCACGGCCTCAACTCGAGAGCCACAGCGAGAACCTCATCGCCGAGGTGAACGAGGCAGGTGGCCTGCTCGGCAACAGTGGCGACGTGCAGCGGGTGGGCCAGCTCCTCGACGACGCTGTCAGTGACCGTGCCATGGTATCGAAAGCAATGAAAGAGCAGAGCGCCCTGCCGCGCGCGGCGCGTGGGGCTGCGTCCACGGCGGCGCCGCCGGCAGCTTGGCCGCGCAAGGCGACGCCAGCGGCGCCTAGGCTGCTTTGCAAGGCTGCTCGGCCAGCTCCACCTGGACAAGCCGCCGATAGGCTGGCAGCCGCGAGGGCAAAAGGAGCTGGCCAGATGCCGGGCAACCCCCGGCGCAGCCGAGTGCGAGGCCGAGGCCGAATCGCCAGCGCGCCAAGATGTTGCAGGCTCTGGTAGAGGCGGGGCTACAAGTGACAAGCCAAGGAGACAATATTTTCTAGTGGTGCCATCTGCCGCCCGAAGATTGCGATATGTGGGCGCGTGACCAAGAGTGGACAGTTGGCCTTTACGCAGGCGCGGGGCACTGCCGGAGGCGTAACTTGCGTGGCAGGGACATGGTCCCATCTTTGCACCATCAGGACTACGCGCTCTGGATGTCAACTGGCCGCCGCCATGACATCGCATTTTTCGCGGTCGAGAAGCTCGCTAATAGCCCGACCTTCAGGGGCGCGGCGTGATCCTGATTTTGGAAACTGGGCCTTCGACTCAGAAGTTCACGTGGGCCGCGAGGACCAGCGCGTCATGTTCGAGAGGGCCCGCGGAGATCGCAATGAATTCCTGACGCTTCGCGTATCCCCACCAGCCCATCCACTATTGATTGCCAGTTTTCTTGAGGCCTCTTGGGGGCTATCTTGTGGAGGCTATCTTGGGCCATAATCGGCTATCTTGGGCCATCTTGAGGCTGCGTTGAAGCCTCTTGGAGGGCTGTCGGAGGCTATCTTGAGCCATGCTTGGCTATCTCAGGCCATTTTGAAGGCATCTTGGGCTATCTGGGGCACTCTTGGAGCCATCTTGGGCCAACAAGGGCGGGGTGGAGGGTCTTTGGGAGAGGCTGGGAGGCCTCTTGGGGCCATCTTGGGCCCCATGGCTCAAAAAGAGGAGGTCCCTCAATTAGCACCGCCCCCTCGGAGGCTCAAGAATGGCGTCTTGGGGCTCTCTTGGGGCTCTGTTGGGCGCCTCTTGGGCGATCTTGGGGCCGTCTTGGGCCTTCTTGGGCCCCTATTGGGGCTCTCTTGGGCCATCTTGGGGCCACCTTGAGGTCCCAGAGGCCCATCGGACGCTAACGGGCGAGAGTGCCAAAAACATTGATGTTCCAAAAGATGTTGAAGGGTTTTGGCGTTGTAGGGCGCCATGGAGGGCTCGAAGGGCACTTGGATCCGTCTTTGGGCTGTCTTGGGGCCTTTTGGAGGTATGTCGGAGGCTATCTTGACCCATCTTGGAGTACCTTGGGCCATCTTGGGGGCCATCTTGCGACTTGGAGCGCCTCTTGGAGCCATCCTGGGACATCTTGGACGCTGCGGTGCCCCCGTCCCCCCCCCCTCCATGTCCAAGGGAAGGGGTAGGGGGAGGGGTAAACCCCTCCCCCGAGCAAGGGAAGGAGGGGGAAGAAAGAAAAACAAACTCGCTATACCACCGTAGCCCTAAAGGGCTGGTGGGATTTACGGGAAGGAGGGCGAGGTCGAGATCCGTGCATCGCGACCGTGATTCGTAGTGGACATGTGAGTGGCCAGTCACATGTTTTGCTATATCTTTTTTTCTCTCCCTCTCTCTCTCTCTGTCTCTCTCTCTGTCTCTTTTCTCCCGCTTTGCTCCCGAAGTGGCCGCGTCGACCGCGCGCGCGGCGCCGTTGTTGCAAGTGGGAATGAAGCGGGGATCCCGCCTTAAACCACGGCCGCCTCTCGTGCGGCGATGTGGCGCGATTGCCTCGCTTAGTGTTAAGATGCCTCTGGCCGGGCGCCTGTCCGATTTGCTGTTCCACCGCGCGCCTGTTATAGGCGTCATCTTTACTTGTGGGGTTCGCTCGGAGTAGCGCGTTGCGCATTTTGCTCGCGTGAGCTGCGCGAACGCGGCAAGTTCTGCCCGCGAGCAGTATATAGACCGCCGCGATCTTGTGATCGCCGCCTCTTTGGTTCAATTGTTTCCCGCAGCCGAAGGCCGGCATCATCTGCGCAACTTGCTCGTGCCTTTGCCGCTTGAATCGTGAGACATAGCGGTTCACATCGATCTGGTGGCCGTGCACTTGCTTCTCCTCCTTTGTAGGCCGAGTTGGGTAGGATGAACAGTAGAGGCATGATCTTCCGTCGCCCGCTCTTCTTAGTAACTTTTCCCCGTCGCGGCCCGTCGCACCCCCCGACGCGTCAGCGGGGCAAGCCGGGCGTCTGGCGGGATGCGCCGTCGCCGTTCATGATCTTGACGTTTGACATTTGCAACCGTTTCGCGGATGAAAAGGGGAGTCCTTTTCAAAGTGTGGTTCTCGTTGTAGCGCCGCGCACATTCGTCTTGCAAGTCTGCAGTAGCTTAGAGGGTGGAGTGCGTTTTCAAACTTTGGCTCTCGCCTTTTACGCTGCGCGCGTTCGTTTTCAAGCGATGCAGCAGTTTTACGGGTTGAAGGCGTGTCGTTTTGAACACGTGCCCTCGCCTTGGTGCCGCTTGTATCCGTTGTGCAAGTTTCAAGCAGTTTCGAGGATGCTGGGCGGGCCCTTTTCAACATGTGGATGTCGTGTCAACGCGGAGCGCGTTCGTCGTAAAAACTTGAAACAATCTTATGGATGGAGGGCGGGTCGTTTTAAACATGCGTTCTCTCTTTAGCGCCACGCACAATCGTCTTATAATTCTGCATAAGTTTCAAGGATGGAAGGTTGATATTTTGCAAAATGTGGCTAGCACTGCACACGCGCGCCTGGGATTCACAACGGTTTTGCGAACTCGTATCGTTCCAGGGATGGTGTCCTGGCACGAAGTTGGACTGTCAGGGCGCAGCAATCACGTTGATTCGAGGCGTTGGCGTCGCAGGAATGGTGTTCCAGCCCGGCTTACGGTTGCTAGGACGCATCAGTTACGCTGATTCGAGGTAGTGAAGAACCAGGAATACAGTTTCGCCATGATTGAGGGAACCCATACGGTTTTCTTCCAATCGGGTCTTCCCGAAATGACAGTAAATTCGTGTAGGGACTTGCGGAAAAAAGGAGCTTGGATGGAGGGTCTATTGCAACATCGTTGATGCGTCTTGCGTTTCCACTGGTCCTCCTCCTCCTTCTCTTTTCCGTGCTCCTCCCTTTCTTTCTCCTTCTTCCTTCCCTCCTCCCTCCTCCGTCCTCCTCCGTCCTCCTCCTCCTCCCTCCTCCGTCCTCCTCCCTCATCCGTCCTCCTCCTCCTCCTCCTCCTCCTCCTCCCTCCTCCGTCCTCCTCCGTCCTCCTCCTCCTCCTCCTGCTCTTCCCTCCCGCCTCCCCGCTCCCTTTCCCCCCCCCGGGCGCGCTCCCTCCCGCGCTGCAGCGCGCAGAGGAGGGGGGGAGGGGGAGATGGCGCAGGGCTACGCGAACGGAGACGGCCAGGAGCGGCCGCTGGAGGCGTCGAAGGTCAAGTGCCTGGAGAACGAGGTCTGCCTAGCCATCGAGTGCAACCATGGCAACACGCGCTCCTGCACGCTGCGCGGGAGCAACATGGCGATCGACTACGCGCCCGCGGACTGCTACGAGATGGTAGAAAGGACGCCTGACGGAAAGATTCTGTCGACAAAGGTTCCAGACTACTACAACAAGCTCCTGAAGGAATACCCGTTCCAGCAAGTGGCGACGCAGAGCGGGCAGCAAGTGAACATCATCTTGGTGCGTTCGCACATGTCCCAACACCAGAGGAAGCTTTACGAGATGCACAAGGACGAGATTCTATCTGGAGGGGCCTTGCCTTTTCCCGCAAATGTTGGAAACGCCTCTGTGGTGGATTGGAGTTTGGGGTTGTACTTGGGCCATATTGGGGCCGCTTCGGGGAAGCACTCTTGTGCACCATCACGCGCCCATCTTGGGGCACACATGTGTGGCTATGGTGCGTCTCTTAGGCTCTTGCGGTCACTGGCGTTTCGTTGGGCCTCGCCGGAAGCGAGGCTCAACTGAGGACTGGCCCAATGCTGCGCACAAGATACGCGGCGTTCGCCGGTCGTCTTGGGATAACTTCGCCCGCGGGCCACGCTAATCGGACACATGACCGTTACCCAGATGCTGCGCGGAGCTTGGTGTCGCGGAGAGACAAGTACCGAGGCCATCTTGGGGCAGCTTCTTGGTTTCCTGGTGCCATCCTGAGGCTTTTTTGGGCCATACGGGGGACTTCTGTTCACTTCCCTGGGGGCTACCTTGGGCTCATCTTGGAAACGTCTGTGTACCTTTCTCGGGCCTCTTGGAGCATATGTTGTTCTCTGTGGGGCGGGGAGCAGTATCCGACCGTCTTGTACGGCGCTCATGGGGCCATTATTTGTGTCGGATTCTTGGTCGCGCTCTTTGTTTCCAGGATGGGAGGGGGTGTGAAATGAGGGAGGGAGGGAGGGAGCGAGGGGGTGGGGCAGAGTAGGCGAACACAGACCGCGGGCGTCGTGGTTTTTCAATTGCGGGTGTTCTCCCAGACTCTGGCCTCTCAAGGCCAGTTTCGGCCTCTTGGGAAATCAAAGCACGACCAGGGATGACAACACTGGCCCTGGGAAGGGGTCGGGGCTTCTGGGGACCCTTCAAAAGGAACATCACTGTGCGTCGGAGACCTGGGACTGTGGGGTAGGAGATTGGGAGAGCGAAGACGGAGGGGAATAGCGGGAGAGAGGACGGACCGGGGCCAGCTGTTTATTGTTACATTGTTATTCATTGGCTTACGCCTCACCGCCGACCCCTTGGGGCGGTAGCAAGAGTGAAAGACGGAGTTCGCGGAACGCGCGCGATCGCTGGGCAATCTTGGGGTTTCGGCCTGTCTTGCGTAGCGTGTGGGGTTCGAGGGGGGGCCTTGTAGGGGATTGTTTTGAAGTTGTTCGTGGTCTTATGTGGGTTTCTTGGGGCCTTCACTGGGCCTGTCCCAGGTCCTTTTCCCCCCCCTGGATAGGCTCGGGGATCGTTGAAACCCAGCTGGGGGTGTGTCCGGCCAGAAGTTCGAGAGTGGACCCAGCTGTGTCGACGAGGAGCTTCCTGAAGGCCCAGAGGGGGGCGGAGAGCGCCCAAGAATTAGGAGTCACATGCCTCGAGCCTCGATCCACCCCGTGTTCCTTCCTTTGCGAAGGGGTGGCACCGGCCAGGGAGGTCGATCCTCATCCTGGACCCTCGGTGGTGGTCCTGGGCACCGAAAACGATTCTTGGAGGTTGAATTCGAGGAGATGCTTCGGGTGATCGAAAGACCGCGAAAATCTGTGAGACATCGGCGGCGACGACGAAATGTTAGTTCTTTTGTTCCTCTTCCTCCTCGTCCTCCTCCTCGTCCTTCTCATCTTCTTCTTCTCGATCGAGGTAGATGCCCGCGGCAGTTCCGGCCGCCTCTCCAGAGATTTCTGTTTGAACAGTTTTTGTTTTTGATAGGTCTCGATCCCCGGGGGCCGTTACTGGGCCCTAGGACTTTCGAAACCGGGCGGGCCTGGGGCGAGAAATTGCATCGGCGGACCCGGGGAGAGGTTCGGGAGACGAACTTGTGCGAAGTAGCCCGTCGGATTCGGGAGGTTTGTTGCGATTGGGGGGGTTCCGGGCCCCTCCCCTGTCGCTGCGGCCCGATGCATTTGGGAAGACAATTCCGATTGGATTCCGGGAAGGGTCCGGGGGGCCCATGGTGAACGATTTCTGCGCGGGGAGAAGAGAAGAATTTGGTTGCAGAGTCTTAGTCATTTCAGTTTTTTCGTTGTTTTCGTCGTCGAAGGGCCGCCTCCAGGCCCCGGGGTCGTTCGGGGGCATTGCGGATCCCCGTCAGGGCTTCTTGGGAGCATTGAGCGCCCTTTCATGTTTTCTCGGGGCGAAGTGCTCGAATTCTCCATTCGGGTTTCCCTTCTCACCCACTTCGGGCCGTCCTGGGGCTCTCCCTGGTGGCTTCGGGGGCCCTGTTGGGGCCCGTGTGTGCCGTCAGGGAGCCTTCTTGGGGGCATGCAGGGGCTTTCGGGTTGATTATGTTTTTTTTGGCTGCCGTGGGACTCGTGAGAGCTCAAGAAGCGAAAGTGTTAAACTTTGACGTTTCCCCTCGGGAAGGGCCCGAGGCTTGGTTCTGCCGGGCCTCTTGGGACGCGTCCTGGTGGCGTGTTGGGGCGTCTATGGGGGCCTCAAGGGTCCGCTGGAGGCAGTGGGCGTCTGGGATAAATCTCCTCACGAGTCGCAACTCGCGTCCTGGAGCCGTCGGGGGAGCTTTGTGGGACCCGTTTTGGGATTTTTTTGCGGCCGTCTTGGAACCCTCTTGAAAGTCTCTTGGGCTGCAGGGGGTCGATCTTGGATGCTTCTTGGGCCGTTGTAGGCCTCGTGGAAGCCCAAGAGGCGAATGTGCTGAAAACGTACGTTTTCCCTAGGGAATGGGACGATTTTTGCTTGTGGAGGCCTTCGTGGAGCGCCTCGTAATAGCTTTTTCAAACGTCTCGGGGGCCTATGGGGAATCGTCTGCAGGCAAGCTGGGGCGGTTTGGACCGAATCATCCCCCCCGTGGGCCGTCCAGAAGGCCTTTGGGGACCCTCTTGGCCCGTTGCGGGGCTCTCGTGGGACCGTCCTGCGACTGTCCTGGGCCGTTGCTATGGTTTCTGAGGCCTTCGCGGTGCGCCCGGAAACCGTCGTGGAGCCTTTTTGGGGGCCTCTTGTGGTGTCGGGGGTCGAACTTGGAGGTCTACTGGGCCGTTGTAGGCTTCGTGGAAGCCCGAGAGGTGGATGCACTGAAAATGCATGTTTTCAGTGGGGCGATTTTTGCTTCTGGAGGCCCTCTTGGAGCGCCTCGTGGACGCGTTTTCGAACGTTTTGGGGGCCCATGGGGCCGCCTGGAGACAATATTGGGCGTTTGGGACCGAATCGTCCCCGCGTGGGCCGTCTGGGCAGCCATTGGGGACCGTGTTGACCCGTTTGGGACCCCTCTTGGGACCGTCCTGCGGCTCTCCCGGGCCGTTGCTATGGTTCCTGGAGCCTTCGTGGATCGCCTGGAAGCCGTCGTGGAACCTTTTTGGGAGCCCCTTGGGCTGCGGAGGGTCGATCTTGGAGACTTCTTGGGCCGTTGTGGTCCGCGTGGAAGCCCAAAAGGCGACTGTGCTGAAAATGTACGTTTTCCCTCGGGAATGTGACGATTTTTGCTTCTGGAGGGCTCTCGCCATGTGCGCCTCGTAAGATTTGTTCAAACGTTTTGGGGACTGATGGGGCCGTCTGGAGGCAATCTTCGGCGTTTTGGAACGATCTTTCGTCGACTCGTGGCTCTCTTGGACCGTGCCGGAACCCTCTTGAACCTTTTTGGGCCCGCTTTGGGGCCTCCTGATGCTCCAAGTGTGCGGCCGAGACCTTTGCCCCCCCCCCCCCCCCTCCAAACCGGCCAGACCCGGCCCCCGGGGGGAGGGGCTTGGGGAGGGGGAAGCATCTCACTCGCCGTGACCCCAAGGGGTCGGCGGATTTGTTGTGTGTATGTGTGTGTGGGCATCCTTGGGCATCATATGCCATTTTTGGGGCCGTCTTGGATAACATGTTTGGGGGTGCTGGGGGCATATTTAGATTACGTCGGGCCATCTTAGGGCTATATTGGCAATATTGTAGACATCCTGGTCATCTTGTGCTATTCACATATCCTGGCGGTCTTGAGGCATTGTACGATTCCTGAGAGCACGTTAGGCGATAGGCCAACAACATGGAACGACTGACCTTGGCTTCCCTTTGTTCCAGGAAGGCGATATGTGAGGTCATCTTGGGCCGCCTTGAAGGTCATCCGTGGTGTCTCGCAGGTCGTCTTCAGCGATCGCTGTGCATCTTAAGGCAGCTGGGTGGCTCTGGGGATAATCTCGAATCCACGCCAGGCTGTCTCGGCGTCGCTATGGGTGTTCGTAGCTGTAAGTTCTGGTGTCCATCATGTTTGGCCAATTCTGGGAGGATGTCCGATGCTGACTTGACAACGCCATGTGGTGGTAAACACAATGTTTGGGACCCTGTGGGGAATGGCGCTCTACAACATCTACTCCCTACTTGCTGCAACGAGCGCATCACAATTCCATTGCCACATGTTTGCAGGGATAGAGGCAGTGCGAGGAGGGCAACTGTACACATGCACGTTCTGTCTGGTCTGGTATGCCCCCACAATGGGGGCTGGCGGATTCATCGGCATCAGCAGCATGAACGATTACC
The DNA here is from genome assembly GCA_963575745.1 of Prorocentrum cordatum. NCBI lineage: Eukaryota > Dinophyceae > Prorocentrales > Prorocentraceae > Prorocentrum > Prorocentrum cordatum. The sequence continues at coordinate 205,082 of CAUYUJ010014384.1, read as the reverse complement.
CATTGAGCGATGATGGAGTAGATTGGGTCGGCATGTTCCCAGGATTCTTGCATATGATGCGCGATCCAGAGAAGCATTTCCCACCACATGTGAAATACACGCTGATGTCCCAGTCGGATTTTTCTTTGCCGAACAAGCCGTATAGAGATTACACTAAACCGAAAAAGTACGACTTCACATACTCAGCATCTGACTGCGATGTTGCCAGTGACGGGAAAGGCTGGTGCGGCTGGTCCAAGAATTGGTCTTTTGTAAAGGAGTCCCTGAAGATAATGTGCAACCCGCCGTATCTAGTGGTCTTCTGCCAGCCCCGCCACCGTGCCCTGGTCGTGGGTACAGGGATTCTTGCGTGCTGTCTGGGATGTCGTGGCAGGGCTCTCAGGGCCCTCCTGAAGGCAGTTTGGAGGCCTCTGGGAGGCCGTTTTGGAGCCTCTCGGACATCCTGAGGGCCTCTTGGGGGCCTCTTGATGGCCTCCTAGGGGCCTCTTAGGGGCCTCTTCAGGCCTCCTGGAGGCCTCTGGGGGCGACAAGCTAGATTTTTTGGTTCGCGTTCTCTCTCTTAGGCCCCTTGGGCGCCTCTGGGGCCCTTGGGGTCATCTTGCGGGCCTCTTGGGCCGTCTGTGGGCCGTCTCGGTGGCCTCTTGGGCTGACTTGGAGCGTCCGTCGGGAAGCCGAAAATGCGAGAACGCCAAAAACCTCACGGAAAATCAATAATTTGGACCTCTTGGAGCCTTCTTGGGAGGCCTCTTGGGGCAGCTTGGAGGCCTCTTGGGCCGTCTGGAGGCCGTGCTGCGCGTCTTGGGGCGACCTTTCAGCGATTCGGGGCTCTCTTGGTCCGTCTTGGGGGCCTATTGGCGCCCTCTTGGCCCGTCTTGGGGCCTTCTTGAGCCCAAACACTTCGCGCGCCACCACGGGGGGGAGCCCAGGGGAACCGCAAGAAGCCCCGGTAGACTTAGCAATGTGAGCTCCGGGCCCTTGAGAGATTTCTCAGGAGTGAGGCTTGAGGCTTCGAGGATTAGGCAAAGGACCTGAGGATACGCCCACTCCATGCCCAGTGGCACGGTGGCGGACAACTTGAAAGGGGTGTTGGTTGCAACGAAAAGCAAGGATGGTAAGAAGGCGTACACGCTTCCTCCCGAGTGCAAGGATAAGATGATACAGACGACGTTCCTCCCAAACCAACAAGAGTTTTTCGGTTATATCGAGAATAGCAGATTTGTGTTCTTGCCGCAGATACACGATGCTTCTCCGCGGGTGTCTACTCAGGCTCTAGCACATGACGTTCCAATACTAATGAATTATTACATCATGGGCGGCTGGAAGTATGTGAACGATCAGACTGGGGAGTTCTTCCACGACATTTCTGATTTTCGCCAGGCCTTGGACAAAATTCTCAAAGGATCAGACACTCCCAACCACTACAACCCAAAGAAGTGGGTGACGAGTCATTACGGCGACGAGGCTTCCGGAAAGGAATTGTTGAAGTGGATCCAGGAGAATTTTGCTGACCGCGTGAAACTGCCCAAGGGGACTACCCGTCTTCAGATATGAAGTCCAAGTGCAGCCTCAGTCTTGACCCAGACGAAGTCTTGTTGACACACATGTGACGGCAGCACTCAACTGAATCGCCAGCAGAGGCGAAGTTAGTGTGAGAGAGACATCCGCACTGTTCATCTCTAGTTGTTCCAGGGTAGCCAGGACTTCCACATCTATTGCTCTATCATTTTTTTTACACCCAGCGCCTCCAGGACAGGTTCATTTCCACCCTGGGGCAGGCCAGAACCAGAAGCGAGCAGACATAGAAAGGAGCATCATCAGACATGAACAGTGTGTGGAGGCTTGCGCGACGGCGCAATTCGCTGCACGTCTGGCTCTGGCGCCCCTTGCTGGTTGCCGCAGACGCAACCAGGACGCGTGCATGAAATACCTGTGGCATGCGAGCTTGAAGCAGCTCCGCAGTCTCTAGATGGCAGATCAATCACACCCCAACGCCGAAAGACACATCCGCATCATACTGGTGGCGAGCATGTCGTGACCGTATCACCCCCGATAACTCAATTGAGAGCCATACGCCTTCAGGTGCGCAGGGCGCGAAACGTCGGAAATTCAGCCACACACCTAACACACACACACACACGCACATACACACACGCACGCACGCACGCACGCACGCAAGCACATATACACATGTACACACACGCACACAAACACACACACCAACACACACACACGCACACACACACCAACACACACCAGCACACCATCACACACACCAACACACACACACCAACACGCACACACCAACACACACCAACACACACACACACACCAACACACACACCAACGCACACACCAACACACACACCAACACACACACACCAACACACACACACCAACACAGACACACACACACGCACGAACTCAC
>CAUYUJ010014384.1:132657-197657 GCA_963575745.1 Prorocentrum cordatum | reverse complement strand
CGCACGCGCACGCGCATGCGCACGCGCACGCGCACGGGCACGCGCACGCGCACGCGCACGCGTACGCGCACGCGCACGCGCACGCGCAGGCGCACGCGCAGGCGCAGGCGCAGGCGCAGGCACACGCGCACGCGCACGCGCACGCGCACGCTGTGTCTGTGTCTGTGTCTGTGTCTGTGTTTGTGCCTGTGTTTGTGTCTGTTCAGTGTCTGTGGCTGTGCCTGTGCCTGCGTCTGTGTCTGTGTCTGTGCCTGTGCCTGTGTCTGTGCCTGTGTCTGTGTCTTTGCCTGTGTCTGTGTCTGTATATGTGTCTGTGTCTGTGACTGTGTCTGGATCTGTATCTGTGTCTGTGCCTGCGTCTGTGTCTGTGGCGTGTCCACGTTTGTGTCTGAGGCTGTGCCTGTGTCTGTGCCTGTGCCTGTGTCGGTGGCTGTGGCTGTGGCGGTGGCTGTGGCGGTGGCTGTGGCTGTGGCGGTGGCTGTGGCGGTGGCTGTGGCTGTGACTGTGGCTGTGGCTGTGTCTGTGATTGTGTTTGTGTCTGTGGCTGTGTCTGTGTTTGTGTCTGTGGTTGTGGCTGTGGCTGAGGTTGTGGCTGTGGCTGCGGCGGTAACTGTGGCTGTGGCTTTGGTTGTGGCTGTGTCTGTGGCTGCGTGTCTATGTCTGTGTGTAGGTGCTCGTGTTTGTGTTTGTGTCTGTGTCTGTGGCTGCGCTGCGAGTCGGGCTCTGGCTCTGGCTCTGGCTGTGGCTGTGGCTCTGGCTCTGATTCTGGCTCTGGCTCTGGCTGTGGCTGTGGCTGTGGCCGTGTCTGTGTTTGTGTCTATGTCTATGCCTGTGGCTGTGTTTGTGTCTGTGTCTGTGGCTGCGGCTGCGGCTGTGGCTTTGGCTCTTGCTCTGGCCGTGGCTCTGGCTCTGGCTATGGCTCTGGCTGCGGCTCTGATGCTGGCTGTGGCTGTGGCTGTGACTGTGGCGGTGACTATGGCTGTGGCTCTGGCTCTGGCTCTGGTCCTGGCTTTGGTTGTGGCTGTGGCTGTGGCTGTAGCTGCTGTTCTGGCCTTGGCGGCCTTGGTTATGGCTCTGGCTCTGGCTGTGGCTCTGTGTCTGGGTCTGGGTCTGGTCTGTGTCTGTGTCTGTGTCTGCGTCTGTGTCCGTGTCCGTGTCTGTGTCTGTGCCTGTGTCTGTGTCGGTGCCTGTGGCTTTGCCTGTGTTTGTGGCTGTGTCTGCATATGTGCCTGTGCCTGTGTCAGTGTCGGTTTCTGTGACTGTGTCTGTGTCTGTGTCTGTGTCTGTGCATGCGTCTGTGTCTGTGTCCTGTGTCTGTGTCGATGTCTGTGCGCGCGCGTGCGCGTGTGCGTGTGCGTGTGCGTGTGCATGTGCGTGCGCGTGTGCGTGTACGCGTGCGTGTGCGTGTGCGTGTGCGTGTGCGTGCGCCTGCACGTGTGTGTGCCTGTATGCGTATGCGTGTGCGTGTGCGTATGCGTGTGCGTGCGCGTGCGCGTGCGCGTGCGCGTGCGCGTGCGCGTGCGCGTGCGCCTGCGCCTGCGCCTGTGCGTGCGCGTGCGCGTGCGCGTGCGCGTGCGCGTGCGCGTGTGCGTGCGCGTGCGCGTGCGCGTGCGCGTGCGCGTGCGCGTGCGCGTGCGCGTGCGCGTGCGCGTGCGCGTGCGCGTGCGCGTGCGCGTGCGCGTGCGCGTGCGCGAGCGCGAGCGCGAGCGCGAGCGCGAGCGCGAGCGCGTGCGCGTGCGCGTGCGCGTGCCACAGGCACGGGCACAGGCGCAGGCACAGACACAGACACAGACACCGGCACAGACACAGACACAGACACAGGTACATGCGCAGGCACAGGCACAGACACAGACACAGGCGCAGGCGCAGGCACAGACACAGGCACAGGAACACAGGCGCACAGGCACATGCACACAGGCACACAGGCACACAGGCACACAGGCGCACAGGCACACAGGCACACAGGCGCATAGGCGCACAGGCGCACAGGCACACAGGCGCACAGGCACACAGGCGCACAGGCAAACAGGCCCACAGGCACACAGGCACACAGGGACAGGCACAGGCACATATAGACACAGACGTAGAGACGTACACAGGCACAACCGCAGACACGAACACATATATACACAGTCACACAGACACAAACGCAGACGCAAACGCAGATAATCACACACAGAAGCGCACACAGGTACACAGACACACACAGAGAACCACCCAGACACACACATACACATACACAACGCAGACACAAACACGCAGATACTTACACAGACACACAGACAAACACACAGACAGAGACACAGACACACACAGTCACGCAGACACACACACAGAAACACAGACACAACGACACACAGACACAGACACACAGACACACAGACACACAGACACACAGACACAGACACAGAGGCACACAGACAAACACACAGACACACATAGACAAACACAGACACAGGCACACAGACACACACACACACAGACAAACAGACACACAGAGGCACACAGACACACAAAGTCATACAGACACACAGACACACAGACACACAGAAACACAGACACAAAGACACACAGACACCCAGACACAAAGACACACATACACACGGACACACACACACAGAGACACACAGACACACAGACACGCAGACACACAGACACGCAGACACACACACACACACGCAGACTCACACAGACACACACACAGACACACACAGACACAGAGACACACAGACACCCAGGCACAGGGACACAGGCACACAGACACACACAAACACACAGAGACACAGACACACACAGACACAAACAGACACACAGACACACACAGGCGCACACAATCACACAGACACACAAGCACACAGAAACGCAGACACAGACACACAGACACACAGACACAGAGACACACAGCCACGCAGGCACACACACACAGACACACAGACACACAGACAGACACACAGACACACATACACACATACTCACAGACACGCAGACGCCCAGACACAGACAGCCACACGCACAGGCACACAGACACACAGACACACACAGACACACACACAGACACACAGACACACACAGACGCACACACAGACACGCACGCAGACACACACAGACACACACAGACACACACACAGGCACACACACAGACACACATACACAGGCAGACACACACAGTCACGCAGACACACACAGACACGCACAGACACACAGACACACACAGACACACAGACACACGCAGACACACACAGACAGACACACATAGACACAGACTGACACACACACACAGACACACACAGACACACACAGACGCACACAGACACACACAGACACACACATACACACAGACACAGACACACACAGACACACACAGACACACACAGACACACACAGACACACACAGACACACACAGACACACAGACACACACAGACACACACAGACACACATATTAACACAGACACACACACAGGCACAGACAGCCACACGCAGACACACATAGACACGCACAGACACATGGGCACACACAGACACACACAGTCACACACACAGTCACACACACAGACACGCACTGACACGCACACGCATGCACAGACAGCCACACACAAACACACAGAGACACAGGCAGCCACACACAGGCACACACAGACACACAGGCACAGACACAGACACAGACACAGACACACACACACACACAAACAGGCACACACATTCACAGGCGCACACACGCAGACACACACACACAGACACACACACAAACACACATACACAGGCACACACACACACGCAGGCACACAGACACAGACACACAGACACACACAGAGACACACACAGACACACACACACACGCAGACACACACACAGGCACACACACAGAAACACAGACACACACAAACACACACAGACACACACAGACACACACAGACACACACAGACACACACAGACACACATTCACACACTGACACACACAGACACCCACGCACAGACACACCCACACACACTTAGACACACACACACACAGACACACACAGACACACACAGACACACACAGGCACACACACAGACTCACACACAAACGCATACATGCATACTCTCTCACACACGCACACACACTAAACTACATTTTGTTGTCCAGCTATGCAATGCAGGAGGAGGCAGGTGGAGGAGGAGGAGGAAGGGGAGGAGGAGCAGGAGACAGAAGAGGTGGGGGCGCAGGTCAGAAGCAGCACGATTGTGCCAGCGGAGGCGGGGCCAGCCCAGCCTGTTGATCCCCTTCACCCTGCAGTGAGCGCGGTGGACGCATCGGTACCACCCTCTTGGCAGTGCGCGGCAGCAGCAGGAGGAGGAGAGGAGAGGGCGGAGTGGTGAGCGAGGCCAGGAACGCGAGAGGGAGGGAGGGATAGGAGCCTACCTGCCTCGATACGCCCGTTCTGAAGCGCAGCACGTGCCGTGCCTCAGACGTCCGTGCCCAGAACGTTGCGTGCCGTCTCGGCCTTGGCGGCCACGCGCTTCGGCCCACGCTTTCGGTCTACGCGTGGAGCTCCGTGTCCCTACGCCACGCTCTGCGTGTCGCGTACAGTCGGGGCGCTGGACAAGGAACCCTTGTCGTTGGGGAGGGGCTCCGCGTTCCTTAATTGTTTCGCAGCTTGCCTGAGGTTGTCCTTTGGTCTTCGATGGGGGATCGAAGTTTAACTGATGGAAAAAAGGGGCCTCGTTCCTTATTTAAGGTTCCTTAGGTCAAGGCCCCGACTGTATCGGGCCGGCGCAGGAGAGCGCCGATGGAGGGCGCGCCTCCGCCGCTCGGGCCTCCGCGGCACGCCCGGGCCCCTCCGCCGCTCGGGCCTCCGCCTCCGCCGCGGGTGGCGGGGGCGCCGAGGCCCGGGGCCGGGGCCCCCGCGGACGTCCGCCGACGAGGACGCCGACGGCGGCGACGACGGCGACGCCGCCGACGACGGCGACGACGACGGCGACGCCGACGACGACGGCGACGACGGCGCAACGACGACGAGGCCGGGAGGCGACGTCCGCCGAGGCCTGGGCCCAGCGGGGAGCCGCGGAGGCCTGCGGCAGACGAGCGGCGTGCAGCCGAGGCGCTGCCGTTCAGCAGGTGCAGCCCGAGTCCTCGATGCCCGCCCTCGTTGTCTTCGATCACGCGTGGCCCCTCTGCGGGTACCGGGGTGCGTCTTCCCTGCCTGCCAGGTGTAGTTGGCGCGGCCCTTCAGAAAGGAGGAGGGGGAGGAGGAGGAGGAGGAGGAGGAGGAGGAGGAGGAGGAGGAGGAGGAGGTAACGTGAGAATGGAGCGAGCGAGGACATGATGAGGAAATGAGAATGGAGGGGTTTCAGAGGTGGATAAAGAGGGCGAAAGCGATTGAACAGGAGGTGGAGGCGAGAGCTGTTGCTGGGGGGGCCGTTTGGTAGATCCGAGCCTCGCGGGAAGCGAAATCTGGTGGGGCATTGCCCCTTGTGGGTCGGAGCTTAGCAGCCGCGGCGCCTCTGTCGCCTCTGGCTGGCGTTGGTTTTTCTCTCGGTCTCAGAGCGCCCCAGGGTTTCTTAGCCAGCAGCTGTCATGAGTGCTGGTCTTCACTCAGGGTGGTGGCGCCGACCACACTGAAGAATTTTTGTCGACAGGCGCCCTGCTGTAAACAAGACAAATAGTACAGCTCACTTTTGGTCGGGCCGATGCCTGTAACATGGATAGGGGAGATTATGCTATGCCCTGCTTCTCCTCCGCTTCGTCCTCCGCGAGGGGCGTGCACGGCTGTCCAAGTTGGCACCGCGCAAATTCGCAAGCAAACATTTCCCGAAGAATTTTCACGCAGTTGCGATGGGGCCCTTCATGGTGATAGTGGCGAGTCAGACGGAAACAACTACTGTTTTGAAGCGCAGCGCGTGCCCGGCCCACGCTTCTCCGAACGCGCCGCGCCCGACCTGCGTGTGGAGCCCCGTGCTGGCACGCTGCGCGTTGCGTGCTGCGCACACGGGCAGCCACGCTTGCCAGCCACCCGACGCGGCGGACGCACCGCGCCCCTCCCGGCGCACCGTGCGGCGCCCATCGGGCGGCTGGCCCTCGGCCCGCGAGGTGCTGCGGCTGCCGCTGCTGCAGGCGCGCCGCCCCCCCGACCATCGCCGCGCTCGCCCCCTCCTCCTCGCTGCCGTGGGGTGGGAGCAAGAGGAGGTGGGGGGAGGGAGGAGAAAGGAGGGAGGAGGGAGGAAGGAGGAGGGAGGAGGGAGGAGGGAAACGGGGGGGAGGGAGGGAGGGAGGAATGGAGGGAGGGAAGGAGGAAGGAGGAAGACGAGGAGGAGAAGGGGGAGGGGGAGGGGGAGGGGGAGGAGGAGGAGGAAGAGGAGGAGGAGGAGGAGGAGGAGGAGGAGGAGGAGGAGGACGAGGAGGAGGAGGGAGGAGGGGGAGGAGAGGGAGGAGAGGGAGCAGAGGGAGCAGAGGGAGCAGAGGGAGGAGGCTGAGGAGAGGGAGGAGAAGGAGGAGGAGGAGGAGGAGGATAATCTACACTCCAGGAACACATAATTCAACACCACACGACGCACAAGGCTACACAACATTGACATGCACATGCCTAGAGTTGCGTTTATTCACCCATGCTGCACGACGTTATCGGCAATGCCTCATACCCTGCATGGGGGCCCAACAGGGCATACCTGGGGGAGAGGCTAGTTCAGCATCTCTTTCTGAAGTCGGACACACAAACAGCTGCATATGACGATACAGAACAGGATGCATACACAGCTGGACACATGGTGACTACACATAGGCGCATACATACTCTCTCACGTGCCTGGACTAAGGGGGGGATTGCTCGGATATGGCAGTCAATTCTTACTTGCACGCATACAACCGACATAGTGTGCAGACGCATTCTCTTACATGCCTGGACGAAGCGAAATATGGCCAGGAGAGGCCCAACATATGCCTGCACGCCTACAGTCGACGGCGGAGTCAGGACACAGCCCTCGCAGGTCTCCTCAGTTCAGAACAGCACAAAGGATTGCTACCGTTGCATACTCATAGCTTGAAAACTTGACGTGCTCGTTGTGTTGATATAGTGACGTGTGCTTGCTATTCTGACATGCTCGATACATAGCTGACGCATTGACAGTTGTGGCACTTTGCCGTGGACCAGTTGGGCCCCAACACGTACAGCCGCCCCAGCCTACGGAGCAGTCCAGCACCACGAACGCAACACTGTTTTAAATACGCAGCTTTGTCCAGCTCTTACGCAGCACAGAATCCCGGTATCAAACACGAGTAGACTGGCTGCTCCAAGCCTGGCATGGGAGCCGCAAGGCGTACCTCAGGTAGGGACACAAAGTCATTCCAGTACGACGTCGACACCCAGCACGGCAAGTTACACGTTCAGACGACAATGTGTTGCTTCAAGCCCTTTCATGGGAGCCCTGGCGGGCATACCTGGAGGAGAGGTATCATCAGGGCATACAGCTGAGAACAAATGACGACGGATTCACAATACGCGTCGCATACTTCCAACGACCTGCGTCGATGACTCAGCGTGCACTCCTAGTTTGCATCCTACTATCTGCTACAAGGTGATGTCCGAGCACAGTATTTCACCACCACCACCAAGACATTTAATAATCTACGATACGACTTGGTGCAGTTTTGCTCCGGTGAAACGCCCGCAGCCCCCCTCCTGCCGCCAACGGCAACCGGGCTGCCCCCTATCCCTGAAAGGCCGAAACAGAACTCATCAAAGCGCGCGCGGTGGTGGTGTATACAATTTGGGTTACCACGAGGAGCGATTCTTATACACCACCACCAAGAAGTGCTGTTTCTGCTTCAGGAACTCCACATGCCACGGCGCCTGCGAGCTGCGCCGCGCTCCTTTTCGCCGTGGCGTCGCAACGTTGTCTGGTATGACCCTGCCCCTGCCCCTTTTGCGATAAATTATTGTTGCGGGCGGGGGTAATGTATAACAATTGTCCTCGCATGATTGTCCGAGGCTCACGTGACTTTACATGGACCGTACAGTGCGATGCAACTAATCAGTTGGTGCTCTCAGCCTATGCCTCCCTGATCCACCATTGTGGCTGTACACGTGTTACTTACACAGCTCTGATGATCGAATACAAGAGACAGGTGTGCAGACGCATTCCCGTACACGCCTGGACCAAGGGAATACTGGGAAGTAGCAGCCAATACCCACTCACACGCCTACTGCCGACAGCGTACCAAAGCGATGCAGACCTCGCGCGTCTCCAGTTCAGAACCGTACGAGGACTGTACATACATATTCTCTTACACGCCTGGACCAAGGGAGGTTTGACTGGAAGTGGCCAGCCAATGTCTGTTTAAAACGCTTACAACTCACGGAGGAGACAGGATGCACATCCACCACACGTCCCCACAGTCCAGATCAGCGCAAGGGTATTTTACGCATGCGTACTTGCTTAGCGTGACAGTCTGACGTGCCCGTGACATTACTGCATGGGTTTGTTGTTTGCATGTTTTGGCGTATTTGGTACATTGTTGAAGCAGCGACTGCTGTGGCACATGGCCGTGGATCCGCTGGGCCCCAACACGTGCAGCCGTCCCAGCACGCGGAGCTGTCTAGCACCACGTACGCAGCATTGCTTCACGCAGCATTGACCAGCACCTACGCAGCACAGAATGTTGTCAACAAGCAGTACCACTACAATGACCTGCCCCATACCTGGACTGGGAGCCTTACGGCATACCTCATGTAAGGGTTCAGGGCAGCCTAATCCGTACTTGGCATGTGGGCCTCGTGGCATACTTCAAATAGGGACCACAGGCATGCGCCAAACAATGCTCACGACGCGCTGCACCCAGGTACGAGTTCTACGATCAAGCCTAGCCTCGCACCCTGTATGGGAGCCCCGCGGGGCATACCTGAGGGGTGGAGGCGCAGGTGTGTGGCAGTTGGGAACCATCGTCTTACGATCTCAAATATCTAATGCAAGACGCAGGGAGGACGGCCACATACATTTTTGGGGAAGCCTGCCTATGCATCAGAGGCTACGGAACCTGTGTGCGACGCCCGCTCATCTCACCATTCTACTTACGCAGGACGAAATATCTCCCCTTTTGAGGCGCAAATGGCGATGACGAGTTGGGAGTTCATGTCCGAGCCCCCTCCCCCGAATAGCGTTAACGGGCGGTTTGCCGGGGGCCGCGGATCCGATTTCCTCCGGCCCCCCGTTTAATTTTTAGAATTTAATGAATTCTTAAACGGGGTAACGCTCGAATCCGCCGTATGAGAAAAAAAGAAAAACCCAGGACTGAGCACGGACCCAGCAAATCCGAAATCGGACCCGCGCGGATGGAAATCTGATCCACCAGAACAAACCAAAGCCACACTTGGTTCCGCGCGAACTTCATTGGATCCGACGGCGGTTATCTCATGCGCGTCTGCTCCAGTCTTCAAGCCGTCGTTCCCGGCCCAAGAGGGAAAAGCCTTCGCCCTGGGAATGTATCATTACACTCCGCTAACGCATCGGCTCAGGCATCGGCGCGCGCGCCGCGCTGCTCTCCGCGGCGGCGCCATGGAAAAAGAGTAGCTAACCTCTTCCTCCATCACCTCTACCAACGGAAAGTCGTATAGGTTCGACTCCTCGGTCGTAGCCTTATGCGCACAGGTCATCAGCCTATTGTTTTACGCCCTTCACCGCTGCGCCAAACGTCCTCTTTGACCCCGCCGCGTGGTTCTGCGCCCCTCGGGGCGCGGCGCCCCCATGCGCGCGGCGCCTTCGACGGCGCGCGGGCGCGGCGATGACGCGGAGAGGGCGAGAGAATCCGCGATGCCCAGTTCCCCCTTCAGGCGACGGCAGTTCCGCGTCGCTCGCGGCTGCTCTCGGCGAGGTTCCACCCGACTCGCCGCTGCCGCTGTCCGCGCGCGCTCTCGCGCCTGAGAACTCCCATATTGTCTCGGCGCCTGATGCGTCCACTGGGCCGTTTCTTGGCGCCGCCATTGATCGTTCCCATGTGCCGGTGGCAGCGCCAGCAGTTGGCTTCGGGGCCGCCGCTGGATTCGCCTCGCCTCCATCTTCTTGTCCGACCTTCGCCGATGGGCGATGCGCCGGTGGGCGCGCCCGAAGCCGCGGCGCCAGTGGAACGTCTCCAGACAACGCTTTCTCGCACCCCCGCTGCTGGGCCAAGGTGTCACATGATCCACCGACGCGTCTGCATCCGAGCGCGCGCGTGTCGTTGAGAATCGCACTGGGCGGACATCTCAGCGAAGGGCCCCAGAACGGCATCACATTCGCCCTCCCGCTCGGGACAGAGGCCGCGGCCCCTCTCAGAGGGGCTCGCGGCGCAGTTCCCTGCGACGCGATATGGTATCGCGGGCCTCCCCCTCCGCCAGTGATATGGCCGAGCGTCGAGGCCAGGTTGAAACTTGCGCGGCCCGGCAGTTGTCCGGTCTGGCCGCGCCGACGTCCATTCCCAGGCAGGAGCCGCATCAAGCCTTCGCCTTGGTCGACGCCCGGATCGCAGAAGATCGGTCGATCTTCGTCCAGGTCCAGTGTCAAGTCGACCAGATGGTGTCACGCCGAGGTTCCGACTCCACCGCCACCCAGATGCTTCGCGACTACCTCCTTCGGATGGGGGCCCCGTTTGCGAGCGTCAGGGACACGGGCGTTGCCGCCATTAGGGCGCTGCGCGATGAGCTCCTGACGGCGCGCAGATCCTGGTCATCAACAACTACGCGAGGACCTCAATACACTTCGTACTCAGCTTGAGATGACCATTGCCACGCTACACCCCCGACGTACCACACTCGCGTCTGAGTTGCGCGGCAAGCCTCGCAGTGCCGAGATGGCCTTGGCAAAACGTCTTGACGCTTCTGAGGGGCGCGCGCCAACGCTTGAGAACCGAGTCTCCACGGTCGAGCAGCAGTTAATTGAAATAAAGACGGTACTGTCTGAGTTGCGTGTTGCGTGGGCCCATGCTGATCAGCTGGGAACACCGACTTCGGTTTACGATTCCGCCTCCCTCGAATCCCGACTAGCCGAGGCACGGCTGGCGGCGGACCACGCGCAGTTGCAACTCGCCCAGATCTCCCACGAAAGAGACGCAGAAAAAAATAGATGGGAAGAGGAAGCACTCACCCGTTTGGAACAGGCGCGAGACGCACACCAACGACGAATCCAGGACTGAACATCGGCTGGACCGGCGCTCCCAGCGAACCCACGACACTAACGTTGAAGTGCGTGGCACGCAACGGGGCGTTCAGAAGATGCAGACCGACATCGCAACCAACGAAGCTACACTGACGGCCCACGTGAGCAACATTCAGATCCACCATCTGGCCCCGCCCCCTGACCCTCAGACTGACCGAGCCCCAACGCGTGCCAATGGAGACATCCGCGCTGGACTCGCGCGACGTGCTTCACCAGGTGCCGCTTCGGCAGCGGCTTCCGCGCTGACGCGTCGTCTCTCCGGCGCGACCACCATCGCCTTCCCAACCAGTTCCATCGCAGATGTTGTCACTATTTTCCCTTAGCCGTACCTGTCCAATCAGACACTGTACGAACGCCACAATTGCCGCGCGTTGCTCAACTACAAGAGTGGCAGAAGATGGTTCGCAACAGTGTTGGCAGCGCCTCTGGGCGCCCTGTCACGGCCTGCGCATTCCTATGAATCGCAGAACAAACCAACAACAACCTTCCAGGACCTCCAGGACAGCGGCGACTTCGAAAGCATAGACTGCAAAATCGCTGCTGGACCCACGGCAGTCCTCAATGCTGAGCTCCCGTGCCGCATCAAGACCCTAACAGCTCAGGAGCGCAAAGTTGGCCGCATGCTGAAAGGGTAGACAGATGTACTGGATACTGCTCCAATCCTACAATGTCACCGCGGTCGGCGACGCGATGCGTGACTTCGAACGTCTACAACTTATCCGAATGCGGGGCGACGACCTACAAAGGTTTCTTGTGGACTCGGACAACTTATTGTTGGAATGCCGCGAACCACCCGATACGATAATACTCGAGTCGTTATTCCGAGCTCAGATCCGCCGACATCAATTGATGATGCACGACGCGCAGGAGTGGGCGGCGGCGGGGGCGGCTACGATGTTGAGGGTGGTCACGACAAGGAAAGAGGAGTCAGCGGGGGATGAGGTCGCTAGCAGTCTCTCGTCGTGCTGGGCGCCTGCCTGCGAGCGTGCTCATCCTGTGCCTCGCCGAGCAGAGGCGCGCGCTCGTCGCTTCGCTCCCTCGGGGGACTTCTGCAGCCTGTAGCCGCCCCCCCTGGACGACGTCTCGGGGTTTATCTCTCGGGCGCCCTGGGCAGCATTTCGGGCCTGCTGGCCTCCGCTACTGCGCGTGGGGCGTGGGGGTGGGCCCGAGGTCTTCCTCGAGGTCCTCCGCTGGGTGTCCGCTGGCCACTGCGTCTCATATGATGCCGCAGCCCTGTTGGCCGCGTCCTTGCCGAAGCCCCCGGAGGCCCCCAAACGCGAACCCGAAGCTGGATGGGGCCCTCAGAGACCTTGGAGACGCGAGGCCCCTTGAGCTGAAGAGCGCTAGCAATAAGTGGTCTGCGGGGTCCTCAACGGCTGCCTCTCTGCGGCCACCCGGAGGCAGGAGCCCGCGCCCAAAGCGGCTTCATCAGGGGCCGCAACCTCCCCGCGAACGCCGTGGAGTTCGATATCTTTGCCCGCCAGACTGGCATCAGAACCCACACGTTCCCTGAGGATCCTCCCTGCGCTCACTGCTTTCGACTTTGCACAAGCTTTCCCACCAGTAAGTCAAGAATGGATGTTCGTATGCCTGGAAAGCCTTTGTTTGTCGCGTCCGTCGTTGCGTACTCGCAGACATATTCATCGGCTGACGCTCTGCTTCCACGGTGGCAGAAACCTGTCGTGCACGCGCATGGCTCGGCAGCACTGCAAGGGCGTCCGCTGGGCGGTTCGCTCCACGTCATTGCGCCCAATCCGTTCTTGGAAGATATGATAGTGAGTCTCCCGGGCCCTCGGCCTCCTCTGGGTTGCGACCGTGCGAATGGTGATGATCTTGGCGCCATCATTATTCGCAACCGCGGTTTTATAAGATGGCCCGAACCTTCCGCAACGCAGTGATGTTCGCGAACCGGTGCTTGACATGTTACCAATGTTGGGCCATCCTTTTGGGCCGACGACTGGGGGTGCGGGGCAGTGCTTGCGCGGGGCTCTGGAAGAGGTGCAGGCGGGATGGCGAGGGTTTGGGATCTCTGAGGTCAGTGCGTATCTTGGCCTCCAGATTAGCCCAGAGGCCACAGTTGCCGCTCATTGGGATGGGCCATCTCCGAAGATGCATAGCCGATTGTTGGACCTGACTGCGTCGGGCGCCCCGCGCTCTTCGATGCTGCAGTTGCGCCGTGAGAGAGTGCTCCCAAGTATGTTGCACGTGGTGCAGTTGGCACCACCGTTCAGTTGGGCACGGAGTCAGCGTCAGAGGCATCGCGTGGCGCGATTGCTCCGATCGCCTAGCAGCCTGCTCAGGATAGGTGATTGCTTGAACGCGCGCGAACTTGGTGGCCAAATGATCTCGCCACTGCATGTCATTGCGGCGGCTGCTCGGACGCGAACGAGTCTCATCACCTGCTTGTCGTGGAGAACGTTCCTACCGAGTCTGCGTGGCGTGCTGATATCTGACGACTTCGCTACCTGGTGGGATCTCCCACAGTTGGCTTCGCCGCTATGGAGGTCCCCACCATTCGCGAGTTGTCTGGAGGCGGCGGCGGCAGGGTATCCATCGGACGCGAGACGAAGACGCGCTGGTCTATCAGCTCCATCTACGTGGAGACGAAGAGGCATGGATATTGCACCTGCAGTCTCTGAGTTGTTTGGCGGCCAGCTCCAATTCCATATCAATTCAATTCCTGAGAGAGTGACGAGAGCACATGCCTCTGAGTGGTTTCCGCGAGTGAGGTGGCAGGCTGTGTTCTAGGCCGTTCTGCGGCGCAGTGCTTTCCCACCTGGCCCTGGGCAGCTCAGGCGACGCCGCTTTGCCAAACACGAGAGCATTCATGAGATTGGCCCTGCCCAAGTTAAGCGCCCGATGGAGGATATCCCTCGTGCGTGGAGGCGCGCTGTACTGAAGACGATGCTGGGCGGCTGGGTCACAGCACTCGTATGCAGCGCGAAGCTGATCGTGTGCACGGATGCCCTGATGGTCGAGGCTCTGTTGCCCATTATCTATGTGAGTGTGGAAGGCCCCACCACTTCGCTGCGCTGGTCTTGAGAGCCAACCTTCCTGCCACACGGCATGGCCGACTATGTCGGACAGGGTCTGTTGCATTCGTTGTGGCCATGTTCCAGCACTACCGACTGGCGTCCCATCGGTTTTCGCAGACCCCGAGCTACCCTGAGGCACGTGCGTCTACCTATGCGGGGAGCTCAAAGGAAGCTGCTGGCTCGTGGTGTGTTCCACGAAGCCATGATGAAACATCGCCAACGTATTTCGACGTCGTCGGCTGCGTCGTCGGCCAGCAGCTCTTAGGCCATATCATCATCTGACCGCTCATTCTCGAGCAGCTCATCTTCAAGTTCCACGTGCAGCCCGACGGCCATCCCTTCGTCCGCTCCTGCTGGTTCGACGCAGGGCTCTGCGACGCCCACATGCACTTCGACTTCGAACATCGAGAGGCCGAAGAGCGATCTCTCGCCATCGGTTCCTCGGACGGTGCCCGCGAGGTCCAGCTGCGCTTCAGGACCTGCGGCAGGCGGGAATGCGGGGAAATATGCGGCGGCGACACGGACTGCGCCTCCAGGCCACGCTCCGCCTCCTCCTCCTCCTCCTCCTGCTCCTCCTCCTCCTCCTCCACCGATCCCCCCTCCTCCTCGTCCTCCCTCTCTTCCCTCCTCCTCATCCTTCTCCTCCTCCTCTTCCTCCTCCTTCTCCTCCTCCTCATCCTCCTCCTCCTCCTCCTCCTCCTCCTCCTCTCCTCCTCCTCCTCCCCCAGTCCCCCCCTCTTCTCCTCGTCCTCCTCCTCCTCCTCCTCCTCCTCCTCCTCTTCTTCCTCATCCTCCTTCTCCTTTTCCTCATCCTCCTCCTCTCCTCCTCCTCCTCCTCCTCCTCCTCCTCTTCCTCCTCATCCTCCTTCCCCTTTTCCTTCTCATCTTCCTCCTCCTCCCCTCCTCCTCCTCCTCCTCCTCCTCCGTGCGCCCGGCCCCTGGACAGCGGCCCCCCGCCGCCTCCCCCCCAGCACCCCAAAAAGGAGCCGATGCACCGCACCAACATCAGCTTCAGATTGGGCCTGGACCTCTCGGAGTTCGCTGCCCAGCGCGACGGCAACGACGACGGTGGCGGTGGCGACGACCGCGACCGCGACGGCCATGCCGACGACCTCGACCACGCGACCACCGCCACGCCGTCCAGGAGGACGACGGCCGTGGCGGCAGCGGCGACGATGCCGCCGACTATATGACCGTGACCAGGACGATGGGGACGACACGGCGACGGCGACTGCCGCACGACCTCCACGTCGACGATGACGACGACGACGACGACGACGACGACGACGACGACGACGACGACGACGGAGAAGACGACAGGATCGACCCATTCCCATGGCCGCCGCCTCGAGACAACGGCGCCGCGAGTGGAGACCTGGGTTCTGCAGACCCACAAGCACAAGGAGCGAGTGCCTTGATTTTTTGACTATATACCCCTTCCCCTATAATAATGTGCCCCGGGGATGGCCCCCCCACATCTCCCACACCTAACGAGTTTCGGCCCCTTCGCGGACACTTGGCGCGTCCAACGCCGTTCCAAGACGGAACCCGGCGATTTCCATGGCCCCAATGTCGCTTAAGACGGCCCAGTGGATCGTTCGAACATGGTCCAAAAGGCTCTAGAGACGGCCCGAAAGCGGTCTTGACGGCCCACCCTGGCGCCGATACAGCCCACAAAAGCTTTCAAGCCGCCTAAGAGCTCCCAAGAGGACCCCCAAAAAACCAAGAACCATCACATTCCCCTCAGGAAGACTTGCATTTTCAGCATACCCGCTTTCTTGGCTGTCACATCCGTTTACGACGACCCCAGAGGCCCAACTGTTGGCAGAAGACAACCCACGAGGCCCCCAAGAGGGCACCAATATGGTCCAAGACGGCTCCAAGACAGCCCAAGAGAGCCCCGAGACGGCCCAACAGAGTCCCCAGAGTGCCCCAAAGAGCTCCTAAGAGACCCCCTGAAGGGCCACAAGAGGCCCGCTACTGAGTCCAAGACGGCCCCAAGAGAGCCTCAAGACGGCCCAAGCCCCCAAACACGGCCCAGGAGAACTCCAGGAAGGCCCCCAAGAGGGCCTCAGGACGGTCAAAAAACGACCCCCACAGGACCCCAAGACGGCCCCAAAAGAAGGACATCCACGGATTTCCCGAGCCCTCCAAGGCCATCACTTCTTCGTCAGCTCCTCTACCCCGCCTCCTCCGAGCGCACCTCCTCCATCCCCGTCCGACCGTGTAGGCTGTTTGGCTCAAGCTTTGCAGTTGTGCTGTCCGCAGGCGAAAGGTTTCTTGCCTCTTCTAGGAGCCTCTCGACAGCGCCTGTTGCTTAGCAGTGTTTCTCGCGCGGCTGTCGTTATGGGCGTTCGTGGGCGAACGACTCGCGATGTTCACGCGCAAGCGTCGCAAGGAGGACGTGCTCACATCGGACATCATACTCCAATTTGGTGTTTTCGCCTACATCTTTGGAGACAACGATCCGGATACACAGCGGGCTGCTCGTCTCAGTGGCTCTTTGGGGACCGTCTGGCAGCAGGTGATGTTCGACGTGTTTTTCGGTACTCGGGCTCCCACATCGACTCGCTGGGCCAATGTGTCGACGCCGGTGGTCCCGCGACCTGGTCGCGAACGTTACAACAGCGGCACGCCAAGGGTTGTGGCATCATACGGACGGACGCTCACCACAATATGTGGGGACGTGCATCGGCAGAGGGGTCCAGTTCTTCACAGACGGCTACTGCGCAGCGATGGTTGAACTCGCTGATCTAATGGAGGCGTGGTTCGCCACCCGCGACGCAGGGCCTTACCGTGGCATGCACATGCCGTTCGCCGCCCTGACCACTGCATTCGACATCGCATTGCGGATGCTTGACGTGGTCGACCCTGATAGCATGTGCTGTCTTGGGCACTGGGGCCAAACAAAGGTTTCGGGCTTCTGCAGCATCTCGGCATGACCCGCGCTCAACGGCTCCGCGCCCTGCTTGGTCAGAGCGCCGCAGCGCAGTCCGAGTTCTCACCGGATGCGGCCGCTGCTGCGCGTGGTCGAACAGCGAATGCCGCCGCCATCGAGCGGGCGCTCTGCGAATACGCCACGTACCACGCGTATGCAGCAGGCACCAAACAAGTCCTTCTACCACAACCGCCCTGGCGTGCGCAAAAGCAACGGGTACCGCAACGCCGATGGCTCGTTCAAGTCGCCGGCCGCGCTCCAGCGTTCCCTGAAGATCCACCGCGCCAACGGCAAGCTTGGCGGGGGAGCCCCGCGCACCGCAGCACGCAGGCTCCGCGAGCGCCAGAGCCGCGGGGGCAGGCGTTCCGGATTCCGCGCTGCTTTCGGCGTCTTGAAGTTCGAAGCCGCGATCGCCAAAATCCGCCGCCTCAGCAGCAAGGCCAGAAGCGCGTCAGGCCCATGCAAACAATTGTTTTGCGTAAAATGCGGAGCTGGCAACCGCGTCGCCGTGTACCTTAGCACAGGGCGCGGCTGCCACAAGTTCGTGCCTGCGTGATGCCCCCCCGCACGGCCATCCGGCGACTCGCGTGATTTCTCGCGCTCCCGTGAGGCCAGCTTGCGCGAGCCACCCAGCGCCACCTCCTTCCCCACTATATCGTTCAGTGCCTCTCTTGCTCCGCCTGCCTCGTATTCTCTACCACTCTACCCACGCGTCTGCCGTTCTCCGTCTGCACCTGCGCCGCAATTGCCGCGCGCAGCCAGCGACGCGCGGGACCATTTCGATCCTTCGCGGCTCGCTGGCATCAGTAAGCCGCCGCGTTTTTGTTTAGGGAGGCCTTCCTTATGCACCCATGTCGTGCCTCCTGAAATGTCCCTTCGCCCCCAGCCCCTTCTCGCCTCCGATCCCGTCACCGTCGCCTTCCCCGCTCGTCCGCTTGCTGCTTGTGGCCAGGTCGAAATCTGCTGCTCGCGCGTGCTCGCCACGGGGGACCGCTCCGCGCCGAAGCTCCGAAAAGCGCACTCGCCCCGCCCCTGACGCATTTTTTTCTGCTTCCTTGATCGCCTCCTTCCTTTTTCTCGCTCCCTCTGCCCCTTCTCCCAGAATCAGGAGGGAAAAAAACACACACAGACACAATTCATCGTCGATCCCCTGGAAAATATGGGAAAATATGGGAAGTGGGGGGAAGACGAAACCCCAGAAAACATTGAGAACTATAGGGGATCCTGTTAGTTGTGTGTATTGATTTGTGTGTCCCAGGGCCCCTTTACAGAAGCCTGCTGGCGCGAGAGGACCGGGCCCCCTCATCAGATCAGCCGCCGCAGTCTGGCAGCATTCCTTCCCGGAGGGTTCCACCGGGGCGATTGAATCTCCGATCCAGTCCTCCCGAATTCCCTACGTCTTCTTTTGAAGCCAGCCTCCTATGGAGTCCCCAGGGCCGTTCGCGTTTTGCCAAGGATGTAGCCTCCTGTCGAGTTTCCCCGGGGCCCCAGCTTTCTCTTCGTTGGCTTCTGAATTGGGCCTGCTATCGAGTCTCCGTGTGCTTCCTATGCTTTCTTATGCGTGCAGCTTCCGATCGCGTAAGCTGTGGGCTTTCACGTTTTCCGTCGAAATTCACATGGAGCTCATACACGTTCTCATGGATTTTGCCTTCTCCCGAGGCTCCCTGGGGCTCTTACGTTCTCAGACGAATCCAACATCTGGTCGAGTCTGCCTAGGGCTCTTACGCATTCTTATGCATGTGGCCTCGTATCGAGTTTCCCTGGGTAACCTGCATATTCTTATGGATTTTGTCTCCAGTCGAATCCCCTGGGCTTCCTACGCTGTCCGACGTCCTAGGCAGTCCCTGGGCTCCTACGTTTCCTTATGGTTTTCTTTTTCCTGTCGAGTCCCCCTGGGGCCCGTACGTTTTCCTACAGATTGAGCCTTTTATCCGTTCTCCCTGGGCCCCTCATGTTTTCATTGGTTTAGCCTCCAATCGCCCTTCATTGAAGCTCCTACTGTTTTTCGACATTCAACATCCAATCGACTCTCGTTGAGGCTCGTACGTTTTGTCATGAATTCGGCCTCGTATCGAGTTCCCTGGGCATCCCACGGTTTCTTATGCATTCAGCCTCTCATCGAGCCACCTTGTG
The DNA here is from genome assembly GCA_963575745.1 of Prorocentrum cordatum. Classification (NCBI taxonomy): domain Eukaryota; class Dinophyceae; order Prorocentrales; family Prorocentraceae; genus Prorocentrum; species Prorocentrum cordatum. Next base: position 178,388 of record CAUYUJ010014384.1, on the reverse strand, counting down.
ATTCCTATGTTTCTTGAGGATTCCGCCTTTACCGCAAATTCCTGGGGCTCCTACGTTTTCTTATGGCTTTAGTCACTTATCGAGTTCCCCTGGAAGTCTCCACGTTTTCTTATAGCATTGGCCTTCCTCCGGGTCTCCTGGGGCTCCAACGTTTCCCAATTGACTCAGCAACCCATGGAGTCTCCTGGAACTCTTTGGTTTTTAAATAGATTTGGCGTCGGATCGAGTCTCCCGGGGATCCTGCGTGTTTCCACGGCTCTAGCATCCCATCGGGTGTCTCGGGGGGCTCTTACGTTTTCCAAAGGTTTCAACATCCCGTCGAATCCCCCTGGGGCTCCTACGGAGTCCTGCAGTGCACGAGCGTGTGCGCACAAGCGACGTGACTGCGGCGGCGAGGGGACTGGAAGAGGCCAGCCAGTGCGGGGTCCCAGTCTACCCAGTGCGCGCCATGCTCCTCGTCGTCGTCGCCGCCGTCGTCTTGGTATTCCGCCTCTTCCTCGTCATGACGTTCCTCCTCCTCCTCCTCTTCCTCCTCCGCCTCCTCCTCCTCCTCCTCATGATGCCACTCTTCCCCTGCCTACACGTCCTCAGAAATCGATGCCTTACCCTGTCCAGCGGCGCGTTCCGACCAGAATCTGGAAGCGGATTTAGACGTGGAGACGAGCGTGCCACCAGACGCCCAAGCTGCCCGGTAGCATTCGACAACCTCCACCCTCGATTTCCACGCGTGGAGCTCTGGAGCTCTCGACCACATCTTCCGCACGTGTCAGACCGTTCGGGCCTTCTTCCGCGGCGTCCCCTCTGCCCCGTCCATTCGATCATCTCCTTCTTTCCACTTCATCGCAGTCGCCATGGCCGTTGGTCCAACCACAGACTGCAGGCCCCCTAGGACACCAGAGAGCTTCGTCGTTCACAAAGCGCCGTAGGTCGTCTTGGCGCGCTGCATCCGACTGTACTTCACTGCCCTGCCTGCCACCGAGCCCCTATCGGGGCCACGTTCGGCCATCCGTGGCGCACTTCGGCCCCAATTGGGGCCACTCTCGTTCGCCGTCCCCCGGAAGGGGTCTTCAGCTTCAAACGTTCTGTGCAGCTAGAGGCCATCAGTCTGAACACACGCACCCCCGCGTCAGCATACCCACCACTCCACACTCCTGCTCCGTAGCCGTTGTGGCTCAACAAAAACAATTAAGCCTCAGGCTCATTGGCCTCTGCCGTAGACCAACGTATAGTACACGTAACTCGGGGACCTGCTCGCTCAATGAGACTTGGGCATGCCACCGCCAGCTCAGGCCCATTTGACCTTCTGGCGCTCCTCAGCGGTCCAGGCAGGCAGTCGCGATGCTCCGCAAGATCCGAAAGACCATTTCCCGACATCAAGCTGGGCGCCCAAACCGCTGTATGCAAGCACTGCAAAGCGACGCTCTGGAGCCACGAAGTACACGGCTTCTGCTGCCAGCACGGCAAATATGCCATTCCTTTCGATTAGTACTTTCGCAGTCCTTTGCAAGATTTGCTAACCATATTTTCCTCCACGTGGCCACTGAAACACGCTGACGGCCATACCGTTCTCGACGACGTCATCCACCAAGTGCGCCTCACGGGCTTCTCGGCCGCATCCCGGAAGTATAACAACATCTTCTTTCTGGCCGCTCACGAAGTTGAGAGCTCGACGCTCCAACGGGAGATGCATTTGAGCACCGCCTGGACCCCGGCCAATGTACGCATACATGGGACCATGTATCGAAGAGTGCCCTCAGCAGTTGACCAAACACCCTTGAGGTACCTCGTGGTAGATCCCGCCGAGCGCACCAATGCAGCTCGCAAGGTCGGCCTGGACGTCACGCTTCTACGAAAACTCGAGAATATCATCCTGCCGCAGAACCCACACATGCAAGATATATGTCGATGGGCTACTTTGAAGTCTCGCGCGTCTGCGGCAACCGTTACGTTGCAATGGCACGAAGGCGTCGGCAAAGTGTTTGCCATCATTAGCGAGCGACCTGACGCCACCACGCCGCCTCGAAGCGTCGTGTTCCGTTTGACTGCAACTGCAAAGCCGCAGTATTTCCATCCTTTGAGCCCGTTGCACGAACCGTTCAGCTACCCTCTATGGTATCCGCGGGGGGGAGAGGATGGAGCCTCGACGTGCGTGTTGGAACGCAACGTGTTTCCCAAATGTGGTGGCACTGACAACAGCTTCTGCGTCTGCCTCATCTGCGCATGTGTGGTCGACTCCTGAATGAATGGTTGGTCAACGTGTACTGCCGCATGGAAGATGAACGAATCAGCCTCGCCAAACGGGAGCAAGCAGCACGCAGGCAAACATTGCATCACCAGTGCGAGATGTTCGCGAATGAACCTCCGCCCGGCGACCACAACACGAAAACATATTGCCTGCCTTCGTCCGTGCACGGGTCTCCCAGACATTTGCGCCGCCCGCGCATCGATGCTCTCGAGCTCGGCCGCCGCAGAGGACGGCCCACGTGGTTCGTCACTCTCACGTGCTACCCAAGATGGCCGGAAATTGTAGACACATTATTGCCCGGGTAAACAGCAGCCGACCGACCCGACGTCGTCGCGTTTTTCACGGCCGCCTCGCCAAGATGACGACCTACCTGCGGTCGGTTTTCGCCGGCGAGTGCAATTATGTCATCCGGATCATCGAGTACCAACTACGGGGCTTACCACATGCTCACATCGTCATCTCGTCCAAATGCCCCCCGCAAACACCGGAAGATGTGGGTATGAAGGTATCCTGCGAGCTGCCCCCGAGGACTCCCCTCTCTGGGCCAAGGTGCTGGAGCACATGGCCCACAAGTGCACTAATGGTTTGCCGTCCCGACAGCCCAGACTAAGGGTGCGCCAAAGGTTGTCCTTGGCCGCTAGCGCCGGACACGTTCTTTGACGCGCGACTTGCGGCGACGCCCTTGCGGGGGGCATCGCCCGAACTGCAGCCAAGGTCGCGCCGTCTACGCGTCTACGGGCGCCGGAATCTGTGCTTCAACCAGCTACTGGTTGAGCACGCCCTTGACATTTTGGAAATATGGGACGGCCACGCGAACGTCAAGTGAACCCGTTTGAGTATCTATACAAGTATTTGTTAAGCCCAAACAAGGTGAACTTTGACGTCACGCTCGGCCCGTCCGTGAAGAATGAGATAACCGAGTGACAGCGCGGATGGTACCTCTGCGCCACGGGGTGCGCGTGGCGCATCTTCGGCCACGACAGCTGCGAGCGGTCACCGCCCGTCGTGTGCCTGCCCATCCACATCGAAAGTGCACCCTGGGGCGCCTATGAGAACGACGCTGAGTACGAAAGCCTGCAGTCTGGCACATCGCAGCTGCAGCGGTACTTCTGTAGACCGGCCGAGGAACCTTACAGTTGCTTGAAATACCACGAGTACTTCGAGCTATTCATGGGCAGCCCCACATGCCCACGTTCGTTGCAACGCAGTTTCCTCGGCTTCTTCCCCGACGGTGCGGCTCCGACGCCGCCGACCGCAGAAGACGCGCTGCCAGGTCCAGTCCAGCGCACGCTCCACGTCCACCCCGTGTTCGATTGGGCACCTGCTGGGTCGAAGTGATACATGTACTTGCGGGCGCGCAGGAGTCCCCCCGTCTGCCGCCTGGAGATGAAATTACCTAGACAGAGAGAGGCCTTCTACTTGCGCCAACTGCTGCTGCGGTTCCCCAAACAGTCCTGCGTCGATTGTCGCAGCTACGGCGGCGCTCAGTACTCCTCGCAACTCGCGCGAGGCGGCCCCATGGGCCACGGGTGTTTGTGCGAAGAGCGACGAGGCCAATGCCGTCTTGGAGGAGCTCGTGGCGCTGTGGTGCAGTGCCCACCAGCTACGGTTCGCCTGTCTCGTCCTCCTCGAACAGGACGCTCACCCGATCGCGTTGTCTGCCAAGTTCTGCGACAGCATGATGAAACATTGGACCGATCGCGGCCTGGCACGCCACCGCGCCAAGCAACAGCTCGCCGCGGCCTTGCGGGTCGCCTGGCTGGCACTAGGGAACGCGGAGTCCACGCGGCATTTGGGCGGTGCTGCCGCAGCGCCCAAGGGGCCAATGCCCGACGCGGCGTCAGCGGACAACGCTCGACAGTTGTATGCAAGGATCGCCAGAGACACCCTCCAACATCAGCCACGACGATATCGCGTTGCGCGTCCACGCCGCTTCAGAAGGGGCTCATATCTGTCCACGGGCGCGCCAGAAGCGACAAGAGCACCGTGGCCATTCACGGTGCGCACGCCGCACGCAGCATGGGCAACACCATCATTTACTTGGGGCCACGGGCGTCGCCCCATTGCAAGGGCCGGACGGGGCTACAACGCATTCTGTCTGCAAGATCCCCCTTGGCGACGACGAAGACCTCGTCTGCGGGTTGGGCGCGCGCACAGATCGCGCTCGTGACCTCGCTGCCGCAGCTGCCATCCAATGGGGCGAGTGGCGCAGTGCCGAACGCAAGGTTTGGGGCGCCGTGCTCAAGCTCCTCCAAGAGATCAAATCAGAAGGGGCATTCCCGTGGACACCCAGCGTCCGCGTCGGCTACGGCGATCCCCGACGAATCCCGCCCGCGGTTACAGGGGGGCTCCGCGAGGCCGTCGTCGAGGAGCGCGTCCGACATTCGTCGCCGCGGCAATCCCTCAAGCGCCGCGCGCTGAGAACGCCGCGCAGACAGGTCTCAGATGCGGGGCGCGCCCAGCTGATAGAACAGATCGGCGCGGGGCTTCCACCTGCCTCCCGCAGCGGGGGAACCGAGCAAGGTTACGTGGCGCTCGCCATGTGCGACGCAGTGCTCGATCGCGCGGAGGCAGTTTTATTTTATTTTTTTTGTCTCTCTCTCTCTCTCTCTCTCTCTCTCTCTCTCTCTCTCTCTCTCTCTCTCTCTCTCTCTCTCTCTCTCTCTCTCTCTCTCTCTCTCTCTCTCTCTCTCTCTCTCTCCCTTCTGCTTCCCAAGCCTGAACGACCCGCGCGCAGCCGCAGCCGCCAGCGAGGCAGTGAATGTGTTCGACGCCGGGATTCTCCAACAGCTCGTCCACGCGTACAAGTCGCCCCACTGCGTGCGGCGCAGCGCAGACGCGCTCAACTCCGACTTCGAGGGCTCCGACCTGGCGGGGCTGTGCGACCGCAGAGTTTCTCAACGCTCAGAACGACAGCGGCGCCCCCCAGCGCGCGCGCAATCTGGCCATCGGCGCGCTGGTCGAAGCGATGGGGAACTTCAGCCCCGAGGACCGGTTGATAAATCATTCCCTGGTCATCAGCCGCGGCGCGTTCGACAAGCGCGCGCTCGTCGAAACGCCCGATGGCAGTTCCATTTTCCCATCGTGTGTCTTCGATGGTCGCTTGCCCGCGGGGCCGCCGCGATTGTGCTCCGACGGCGCCCCCCGCGACCAGCGCGCGCTGCCGCGTTCGTCGGCTGCCGCGGGTCCGCCCGTGAACGCTGCGTGGTTGACCTCCGCCAAAGCCCGTTCTCGCGCGGCCATTTGCGCGTCGCGCTCGGCCGGGCGCGCGCCGGGCTCTCAGCGCGAGCGCTTGCTTCTGCCGACCGCGCCGCGCCAGACGGGCGCGCCATGACAGAGAACGTGGTCCGGTCAGAATTGCTGCTCGCGGGGCCGCGACGACGCGCTGCGCAGCGCCCGCAGGTGAGTGGGCGACGACCTGCAGCCGCTTTGCCGGCACGCGCCCGGGGAAGGACGCGCCGGGCTTGACGGCGCTCGCGCCCGGGAGAACACCACCACTCATCTGGTCATCGCAACGTTTATCTTAACCTCTTCGCTGCCACCGTGTTGCATCCACTCTCGATTGCCCATTTCTCGCCATTTGATGCCAGTGTGTTGCGTGGCGTCCGGTATGATGCCCCCTTCAGTGCGTTGCGCGGCCTGCATTTGCTGCGAGCGTGTTGCATGCGAGCCAATTGCTGCCGTCGCGCGGCATGGCGCTCACGTGTTGCCAGTGCGCATTGCTGCCGGCGTGTTGCGTTGCATTCATTGGCTGTCAGTGCGTCGCGTGGCATTCACTTGCTGCCGGTGTGTTGCATGGCACTTATTTGCTTCCAGTGCGTTGCATGGCATTCAGTTGCTGCCAGAGTGCTTGCATGGCACTCATGTGATGCCAGCGTGTTGCACGCAGTCCATATGCTGTCAGCGCGTTGCGTGGCATCCATTTGCTGCCACTGTGTTGCGTGGCTTTCACCAGTGTGTTGCATGGTGCTTGTTCGCCACCACTGCGCCGCGTCGCGTCCTCCATCGCCTCGCGTCGCAGTCTCGCCACTTCGTCGCATTGCATTCTGCCCCGCGCCCCTCTCTCGCTTCCTTCGCGCTTTCGCGCCCTCTTGCTGCCGCTGCGTTGCGCGGTCCTTTTGACGCTGGCAGTGCGTTGCCTTGCAGACCGCCGATCGCATCCGATCATCGCCTCTTTTGTCTCCCCCTCTTGGCTGCCATTGTTGCGTCCACGCTCCATCGCGCATGTCTCGCTCTTGTCTGCCTGTATGTTGCGTGGTGCCCAGTGTGATGCCGTCTGCCAGTGGGTTGCACGACATTTGCTGCAAGCGTGTTGCATGGCATTCGTTTGCAGCGGATGCGTTGCGTGGCATCCACTTGCTGCCGGCGCGTTGCGTGACACGCATTGGCTGCCAGTGCGTCGCATGGCATTAATTTGCTGCCAGTGTGTTACATGGTGCTCGTTCGCAACTGCTGCGCCGTGTCGCGTTTTGCCCAGTCTGGCCCTTTGCCGTCGCATGCGAGGCCCCAGCCGGAAGCGCAGCAGCGCATCTGCCCCCTGCCTCCGCGAACAGCCTGCGGGATGCCGCCGCGCGCGATGCCCCGCGGCGCCCCTTCTGCCCCGCAGGCGCCAGGCCCGCGCCCGGCGCGGGCGCGGGGGCTCGCCGCGCCGGGAGCATGTCCACGAATTGCACGAGACGCTCGAGATGCTGGACGTGGCGGTCAAGACGAACAACGGCGCCCGGCCGTGCATCGCCGACGCGGGAGGCTGGCGGGCGGGGGGGCCCGCCCGCAACCGCGCACTGAGCACGCTGCAGTCGCAGGCCCTGAACCACTTCCAGCTGCCCCGCGCCCCCAGAGGCACTGACGCCGTTTCCCCAATTGGCTCGGGGCCCCGACGCCCGCCAGAGTCCGACAACCGGGGCTTGCTGGGCGCTCGCGGCAACGCCCTATGCCGGCGCCGCCGCGGCCGCCAAGCAGACCGCGCAGCGCGTCTCGGACTTGGGCCTGTCGCTGCTCAAGCAATCCCTCCTGGAGGCGGGCTTCGACGCGTCCGCGGAGACCAGCGAGGGCGCGCGGGCCGCAAGTGCTGGGCGCTTGACGCACCGCGTGAAGCTGACGCGCGCTGGGGAGAATCGCCGGAGGCAGCTTCCAGGTCGTGGAGCTGGTGAGCTTCCGCAGCGCCTTCGCCAGCAACCCGCCCAGGACCGCCCATGACAGCGGGAAGGCGTTCGCCGCGAAAAGTCCGGGGATCGTCGCCCTGGCGACGGCGGGCCCCGAGCAGCTCCTCGAATCCTTCCGCCCGGCGGGGGCGTCTGCTTAAGACCGCCCCGTCAGCCGGCGGCAAGCGCCCGCGGGGTCGCGCGAAGGTTGCGGAGACCTTCGCCAAGAAGCCGAGCCGCCGCTGAGCGACCACGCGCGGCCCTGAGCCTCGCGCCCCTCCGCCGCCGACCGACCGCGCGCGGTTTCCAGCCCAGCTGCTTCTCAGTGCCGCGGAGCAGCCCCGCCGCGGAAGGAAACGCGTCATTCCGATTCAGCCCCCGCGCCGCGCCGGGCCGCGCGCGCGCCGGTCGCACGCGCGCTCCCCAGAAGCACTCGGCGGCCCCCCCCGCCAGAGCGCCCAAATTTCCCCGAGGCACTTCGGCCCCGCGCTGCCCCAAGTCGCCCCCGGATGACCCATGGGGCTCCCGAGACAGCCGCAAGATGGCCCAAGAGAGCCCCGAAGCGACCCCAGAGCACCCCGAGATAACCTAGAAGGCCGCGGCAGGATATAAGAGTGGGAACGCGCACGCAGCTGCGCTTCCAGCGCCCCCCCCGGGATGGCGTTCGACGTCGCATGACCGCACGCCCGCCCGCCTCGCGCGCGGAGAAGGCCCCCCCCGCCCCCGCCCAGCAGTTTTCATTATCTCCAAGGCCGAGGAGTTACCCGAAGGCTTTTTTGGGGGGCGGGCCCGCCTGCGCGCGCGCAACTATGGCGGCGTCCATCGACGCCCTCGCCCACGGGCGGCGGGTCGAGGTGCCCCGCGCAATGTTTATCAAGGGCTCGCATTTGAAAGGGGGGCCGAGATTCGACGGCGCGCGAAGCGCGCTCGTGAAATCTTGTGTATATATATATGTATACATACATGCATCTCTCTCTATATATATACACATCAATATGATCAGACCCCCCCCACCCCCCCAGCACCCGCGATTCGCAGCGTTCGCAGCCGACGCGTTTACTCATCTCCCTCTCTCTTGGCTCCTCTTCTCTTCTCTTCTCTTCTCATCCCCCTCTCTGCCTCCCTGCTTCCCTCCCAATCTCGGCATTCGCCTCCGAGCATGCCGGCGTCGGCTCTTTTCTCTCGCATCTGACGGTGGCGCGGCGCGCGCTCTGCCACGGCTCGCAGTGGAAGGCTAAAGGACACCATCCTCCCCAGTGGAGGACACCAGCTCGCGGGGACCTTCACGCCGACACGTCGAGTCACCAAACTTTGCGTTTTCGTTCGGGCTTGTTGTTTTTTGGGGGAATGGAAATCCACGAAACAGTGTGTTTTCATATGGCATTTCTGAATTGTGGGGATTCTCGAGCTATGCGAAAATGCCACCGCCGCTCCTCCCCCAGGTCGGCGTTTTCAGAATCCCAAAAATCCAAATGAAAACGCAGGGTTTGCGAGGTCAGGAAAAGGAAACCTTGTGTTTTCATGCTTTGATTTTTGGGATGGAAATCCGCGGAACCGCGCGTTGTCATTTAGTTTGTTTGTGATTCCTGGGATTTGGGGGCCATGCGAAACTACCGCCGCCGCTCCTCCCCCAGGTCGGCGTTTTCAGAATCCCAAAAATCTTAATGAACACGCAAGGTTTGCGAAGTCACGGGGGGAAAACCGGGCGTTCTCATTTAGATGTTTTTGGGTTTTTAGGAAGGAGATCAACGATACCTTGTGTTTTCATTTGGGTTTTTGGGGATTCTGAAAGCGCCGACCTGGGGGAGGAACGGCGGCGACATTTTCGTAGGGCTCCCAAAGCACAAACAGTCCAAACATCCAGATGAAAACACGGGTGCCGGTTCATTTCCAATCCCAACCATCCGAGAACTCCAAATGAAAACACATGGTTTCCTTACCCCTGACCTCGCAAACCTTGCGTGTTCATTTTAATTTTGGGGATTCTGAGAGCGCCGACCTGGGGGAGGAGCGGCGGCGGTATTTTTGTAGGGCTCCCAAACCCCAAGAATCACACACATCTGAATGACAACACGCGGTTTCGTGGATTTCCATCCTAGAAGCCCCAAACATCCAATTGAAAACACATGGTTTCCTGACCCTTGACCTCGCAGACCCTTTGTTTTCATTGTTGCGTGTGGCGTTTGGCTGTCGGTGCTCGCAGAATCGGCACTGGGGTTCATAGAATCGCTGATAAAGCGCCAGCGGTGGCAACGGGAGGACACCAACTCAACTGTTTCCTTTTCCCCATCCTCCTCCGCCTCCTCCTCCTCCTCCTCATGTGAGTGCTCCGCCTCCTCGTCCTTCTCCTCCTTTTCCTCCCCCTCCTCTTTCCACTCGTCCTCAATATTAAACTCCTTGTTCTCCTCCTCCCCCTCCTCCTTCTCCTCTTCCTTTTCCTTCGCTGAATCCTCCCCCGCCTCCTTTTCCTCATGTCTGTCGTCGTCGTCCTCCTCCTCCTCCTCCTCCTCCTCTTCCTCCTTCCTTCAAAAAAATTGAAAAAACAAGCAGAGAAAATTACAATTCATTTTTTGTAGCCGATTTCAATGGGAATTCCTCTTGGAACGGATTTCAGCGAGATGCGTTTTGTAGCCGATGTCAATGGGATCCCTTTGTTAAGGATTTGTTGTGTAGCCGATTTCAATGGGATTCCCTTTTGTGGAGGATTTCAATCGGATTCCTTTCATAGCGGATTTCAATAGGATTCCTTTCGCAGCCGATCTCAATAGGATCTCTTGTGTAAGGATTCCAACAGGATTTCCATTGTAGCCGATTTCAATCGGATTCCCTTTGTAGCCGATTTCAGTAGGATTCCTTTCTGTGAAGGATTTCAATCGGATTCCTTTTGTAACCAATTTCAATGGGATTCCACGTTTAGCCGATTTCAATCGGATTCCTTCTGCGGAGGATTTCAATCGGATTCCTTTTATAGCAGATTTCAAGTGGATTCATGTTGTAGCCGATTTCAATAGGATTCTTTTGGTAAGGATTCCAATCCGGTTTCTTCATTAGCTGATTTCAATGGGGTCCCTTTTGAATGCGATTTCAATATGAATTCTTATGCAAGGGTTTCAGCAGGATTCCCTTCGTCTTCGATCCCAGCAGGGTTCCTTGTGTTGCCGATTTCAACCGGATTCCTGTTGTAACCGATTTGAAAAAGGATCCCTGTCAATCAGGAAGACCGGGGGGGGGGGGGTCGAAGGAATCAGGCAGAAGCCGAGGAAGAGAGAGGAGTCAACATATGGAGGGCGATGGGGGGAGTAATAGCGAGGAACGCCAAGAATTGCAGGGGACTGAGAGCAGGAAGAGGAAGAGGAGGAAAACGACCGAGGATAGATGCTCAACGCGGGATCCATCAGTGAAAACGCGAATGGACGCCCCAACGATCGATGTGAAATTCGTGGGTGCTGGGGGGGGGGGCGGCGCACACATATGTGTATATAGATGTATATGTAATCATGTATACATATATACATAAGATTTCATGAGCACGCTTCGCCGCGCGCCGTCGAATCTTGGCCTCCCTTTCAAAGTCGAGCCCCTCATAAACACTGCGCGGGGCGCCTCGAACCGCCGCCCGTGGACGGAGGCATCGACAGACGCCGCCATAGTTGCGCGCATGCAGGCCCGCCCGCCCAAAAAGAGGCCTTCGGGTAAGTCTCCGGCGTTGGAGATAATGAAAACTGCTAGGCGGGGGCAGGGGGGGGCCTTTTCCGCGCGTGAGCCGGGCGGGCGTTCGGTTAGGTGGCGTCGAACGCCATCCTGGGGAGAAGCTTTGGAAGTGTAGCTGCGTGCGCGTTCCCTCTCTTAATATTAAGAGAGGGAACGCGCACGCAGCTACACTTCCAGGTTATCACGGGGTGCTCTGGGGACGCCATGGGGCTCTCTTGGGTCATCTTGCGGCTGTCTCGGGGGCCCTATGGGCTATCTGGGGGCGTCTGGGGGCAACGTGGGGCTGAAGTGCCTCGGAGAACTTTGGGGGCTCTGGCGGGGGGTGCCACCGAGTGCTTTGGGAAGCGCGCAAGCGACCGACGCGCGCGTGGCCCGGCGCGGCGCGGGGGCTGAATCGGAGCGATGTTTGTCCTCCTCCCGCGGCGGGGCTGCTCCGTGGCTCTGGGAAGCAGCTGGGCTGGAAACCGCGCGCGGTCGGTCCGCGGCTGAAGGAAGCGGGGCTCAGGGCCGCGCGCGGTCGCTAAGCGGCGGCTCGGCTTCTTGGCGATGGTCTTCGCAGCCTTCGCGCGACCCCGCGGGCGTTTGCTGCCGGCTGCCGGGGCGGTCTTAAGCAGACGCCCCCGCCGGGCGGAAGGATTCGAGGAGCTGCTCGGGGCCCGCCGTCGCCAGGGCGATGATCTCCAGGCTTTTCGCGGCGAACGTCTTCCAGCTGTCGAGGACGGTCTTGGGCACGTTGCTGGCGAAGGCGATACGGAAGTCCACAAGCTCCACGACCTGGAAGCTGCTGTCCGGCGATTTTCTCCCCAGTGCGCGTCAGCTTCACGCGGTGCGTCAAGCGCTCAGCATTTGCGGCCCGCGCGCCCTCGCTGGTCTCCGCGGGGGCGTTGAGGCCCGCCTCCAGGAGGGCTTGCTTGAGCAGCGACAGGCCCAAGTCCGAGACGCGCTGCGCGGTCTGCTTGGCGGCCGCGGCGGCGTTGGCATAGGGCGTTGCCGCGAGCGCCCAGTAAGCCCCGGTTGTCGGACTCTGATGGGCGTCGGGGCCTTCCAAGCCAATCGGGAAAACGGCGTCGGTGCCTCTGGGGGCGCGGGGCAGCTGGAAGTGGTTCAGGGCCTGCGACTGCAGTGTGCGGGCGGGCCCCCCCGCGCGCCGGCTTCCCGCGTCGGCGATGCACGGCCGGGCGCCGTTGTTCGTCTTGCCCGCCACGTCCAGCATCTCGAGCGTCTCGTGCAATTCGTGGACATGCTCCTGGCGCGGCGAGCCCCCGCGCCCGCGCCGGGCGCGGGCCCGGTGCCTGCGGGGCAGAAGAGGCGCCGCGGGGCATCGCGCGCGGCGGCATCCCGCAGGCTGTTCGCGGAGGCAGGGGGCAGATGCGCTGCTGCGCTTCCGGTTGGAGCCTCACATGCGATGGCAAAGGGCCAGCCTGGGCGAAACGCGACGCGGCGCAGCGGTGGCGAACGAGCGCCATATAACACACTGGCAGCAAGTGAATGCCATGCGACGCGCTGGCAGCCAATGAATGCCACGCAACACACCGGCAGCAAGTGGATGCCATGCAACGCATCCGCTGCAAACGAGTGCCATGCAACACACTGGCAGAAAATCAGTGTCATGCAAACCACTGGCAGACGGCATCATAGTGGGCACCACGCAACACAGGCAGACAAGAGCGAGACATGCGCGATGGACTGTGGATGCAACAATGGCAGCGATGGGGAGACAAGAGAGGCGATGATCGGATGTGATCGGCGGTCTGCAAGGCAACGCAGTGGCAGTGACAAAAGCACCGCGCAACGCAGCGGCAGCAATAGGGCGCGAATGCGCGAAGGAAGCTCGAGAGGGGCGCGGGGCAGAATGCGATGCGACGAAGTGGCGAGACTGCGACGCGAGGCGATGGAGGACGCAACGCGGCGCAGTGGTGGCGAACGAGCACCATGCAACACCCTGGCAGCAAATGAGTGCTATGCAACACACTGACAGCAAATGAATGCTATGCAACGCACTGGCAGCAGATGAACTGAATGCCATGCGACGCACTGACAGCCGATGAATGCCATGCAACACACTGGCAGCAAATTGATGCCATGCAACGCATCCGCTGCAAACGAATGCCATGCAACACACCTGCAGCAAATCTATGTCATGCAACCCACTGGCAGACGGCATCATACTGGGAAAGCTTGAAAACCTTGAAACACAGCGTTTTTCAACGGTCAGTGTCTGGAACATCCAGGAAAAGCTTGACAATCTGGAAAAACAGCGTTTTGCAACGGTCGGTAAGAGAGAGAGGGAGAGAGAGAGAGAGAGGGACATATCTAGAGAGAGAGAGAGAGAGAGAAAGAGAGAGAGAGGAAAAAGACTGAGACGAAGCAGACAAGACGGAGAAGAAGCCGACGAGGACAATAATAACAAGGACAAATGCATGACGCTGGTATGCTGGGAAGCGAATGCCGAGATTGGGAGGGAAGGAGGGAGGCAGAGAAGGGATGAGAAGTGAAGAAGAGTCAAGAGGAAGGGAGATGAGTAAACACGTCGGCTGCGAACGCTGCGAATCGTGGGTGCTGGGGGGGGCTGTCCATCTATATATATATATATACACATATGACTATCAGTGTGAACTGGCAGCTACGCAGGAGCGGGTATACTCTCAGGACATGTTGGGGGCTTCTTTCTTCTGCGCTGTAACACTTTCACGGGCTCGGTCGAGCTTTGGGTACTGCATGCGAGAGTAAGGTTCTCGGCGCCATCTACGTCCTCGTCGACAGAGGCATGGCTTTGCCTCTGCGCTTGTTTCTGCTTCAGACGGTGTTCTTGACTCTGCCCCCGTCTCGTGTCTGTCTGTACCTGCCACTGTGTGAACGTATGTTACATGTGTGTGTGTGTGTGTGTGTGTCTCCCGCGGAGCCCTACCGCAATCTGAGATTTCGGTCGCCACCTCGGCCCAACAGGGGTCAGCGCTTATGTCCCAACCCGCCGGCAAGGGCGCGAAAGGGGCTACGGCTAGCGCGCCCTGGGCTCAGGGTCGAGGATGAGGAGGATGAGGAGGAGGATGAGGAGGAGGAGGAGGAGGGAGGAGGAGGACGGAGAAGGAGGAGGGAGAAGGAGGAGGGGGAGGCGGAGGAGGAGGCGGAGGAGGAGGAGGAGGAGGAGGAGGAGGAGAGGAGGAGGAGGATCGGCCCTCCCGCCCCCAGGATGCCCCAGGAGACATTTTCTGTACTGGGGTATAGGTTCGGGGAGCGCTCTTCGGCCCCCCAGCCACCAGGAGGCCCCCAGGAGGCTGCAAGAGTCCCCAGGAGATGTTTGTTTTGTTTTCCGTATTGGGACATGTATTCGGGGAGTGTTTTTCGCCCCCCCGTAGGCTTCGCCCCCATATGCTTCGCCCCGCAGGCTTCGCGCGGGGGATCGAGCCCTTTTTGTGTTTTGTGTATGTCCTATGGATAGCCCCTCTCCTGGGGCTCGAACCCTTTCTGCGTGTTTACGCATGTTGCTATAGTGTGTTGTCCCTCGATCGGGGGCTCGAGTCCTTTGTGTTTAACTCATGTTTTTGAAGATCGTCCCTGGGGCTCCTCCTTTGGGTGCTTGCGTATGCTCCTACGTATTGCCCCCCTCCTGGTGCTTAGATCCTTGGTGGTCTGAATCCTTCCCCGTCCCAAAGTCGCACTGGAAGTGTGAAAGTTCCTCAGGGGTGGTGTTGACTCGACCTCCTTGGGCGGGAGATCTGGTTGTGGGAATCTCAGCACCCTTTTCATATAGTTCTCCCAAGAGGAGGTGGCATCATGATGGATGCATGTGGCATGTAGAAGCATGGCGTATGAGGGTAAAGTATTGTTGCTGCTGTTGGCGCCACCCCGAAACGCTCCAGCGTGAGCCTTGCCTCCAGAGGAATGCAGCCGGCGCCGAGACGAGAGCGCGAAACCAGATCGAGGGGGTCCAACAATAATGACTGTTGTTTTTCATGTGCTCCCTCTCTCTCATGCAACGGTTCACCTCATAAGTTTACCTATCGCAGGTCGGCTCGTGGGTTGCACCCAGTTTGTCTGGCGACGCTTTGAATCGCATTGCAGCTGAGGTTGCGCAGTGTGGAGTTCATATATGATGACGCCTCCCCGACCCACGATCGATCCGCGATACTCGATGACTTCGTTCGATCCTCCCCGTCGGACCCTGGATCCTCGAACGACTCCCTCTCGGGCCCTCGATCCTCGACGACCTCGAGCGACCATCTCCCCTCGTCGGACGAGGTAGGACGAGGGTAAATCTGTTCCAGAAGGCTCTCACGCTCTGAGAAGGCCGCGGCGCCCCAGACAGCGTCCCGAGCCGCCGGATCTCAGAGATTCTCGGATTATCCTCGCCCGATGATATCTTCGTGCTGGCCTCGTCTTACCTCGGACCCTCGGGTCCTCGACCGCTGGCTCGCTGCGCGCATGACGACCTCGAACGACCCCCTCCCGCGGACGAGCCGCGACGGGCGTGGAGCTCCTGGCATCCAGAAGAGAAGGCCCCACCTCCTCCTCCTCCTCCCTCCTCCTCCTCCTCCTCCTCCTCCTCCTCCTCCTCCTCCTCCTCCTCTTCCTCGTCCGTGTCCTCCTCCTCCTCCTCAGCCGTGTCCTCCTCCTCCTCCTCGTTTGTTTCATCCTCCTCCTCCTCCTCCTCCTCCTCCTCCTCCTCCTCCTCCTCCTCCTCCCCGGGACCCTCTCGGGGCCTCGACCGCCGGCTCGCCGCGCGCACGGCGACCCCCGCCGCCTCCTCGAGAGGCCGCGGCGCCCGTGGCGGCGCCCCTCGAGGGCGCCGCCCCCCCGGCAGCGGCGGCCTCGTCCCGGGGGCCCTGCGAGGGCGCGCCCCGTAACGCCGCCCCGCCCTTGTCTGCGTCGTCGTCGTCGTCGGCGGCGTCGGCGTCGTCGGCATGGTCGTCGTCGTCGTCGTCGTCGCCATCGTCGTCGGCGTCGTTGTCGGCGTTGGCGTCGGCGTCGGCGTCGTCGTTGACATTGCCAGCGTCGTCGGCGTCGTCGTCGGCGTCTTCGTCGTCGTTCACGTTGTCGCCGTCGTCGTCATCGTCGTCGGCGTCGGGGTCGGCGTGTTTGTCGTCGTCGTCGTCGCGGTCGTTGTTGTCATCGTCGTCGTCGTCGTTGTTGCCGTCGTCGTCGTCGTTGTCGGCGCCGGGGTCGGCGTCGGCGTCGGCGCCGGCGACGTCGTCGTCCTCGTCGTCGTCTTCGTCGTCGGCGGCGTCGTCGTCGTCGGCGTCGGCGCCAGCGACGTCGTCAGCGTCGTTGTCAGCATATTCGCCGTCGTCGTCGGCGGCGTCGGCGTTGTCGGCGTCGTCGTCGTCGTCGGCGCCTGCGTCGGCGTCGGCGTCGGCGTCGGCGTCGTCGTCATCGTCGTTGTCGGCGCCGGCGTCGGCGTTAGCGTCGTCGTCGGCGTCGTCGTCGTCGTCGTTGACGTTGCCAGCGTCGGCGTCCTCGTCGTCGTCGTGTTTGTCGTCGGCGGCGACGGCATCGTCGTCGTCGGCGTCGTCGTCGGCGGCGTTCACGTTGTCGCTGTCGTCGATGTCGTCGTCGTCGTCGTCGTCGGCGTCGTTGTCGGCGTCGGCGTATTTGTCGGCGTCGTCGTCGGCTTTGTCGTTGTCGTCGTCGTCGGTGTCGTCGGCGCCGGCGTCGGCGTCGGCGTCGGCGTCGGCGTCGTCGTTGACGTTGTCGGCGCTGGCGCCATCGTCGCCGTCGGCATCGTCGTCGGCGTAGTAGTCGTCGTCTTCGTCGTCGTCGGTGTCGTCTTCGACATAGTCGTCGTCGTCGTCGTCGTCGTCGTCGTCGTCGTCGTCGTCGTCGTCATCGTTGCTGTTGCCAGCGTCGGCTTCGTCGTCGTCGTCGTCGGCGTTGTCATTAGCGTCGTCGTCGTCGGCGTCATCGGCGTATTCGTCGTCGTCGTCGGTGGCGTCGTCGTCGGTGTCGTCGTCGTCGCTGACGTTGCCAGCATCGGCGTCCTCGTCGTCGTCGTGTTTGTCGTCGGCGGCGGCGTAGTCGTCGTCGTCGTTGTCGTCGTCGTTCACGTTGTCGCTGTCATCGTCGTCGTCGTCGTCGTCGGCGTCGGCGTCGTTGTCGTCGTCGGTGTGTTTGTCGTCGTCGTCGGCGTCGTTGTTGTCGTCGTCGTCGTTGTCGTTGTCGCCGTCGTCCTCGGCGTCGTTGTCTGCGTCGGCGTCGTCGTCGGCGACGGCGTTGTCGTCGTCGTCGTCGTCGTCGTCGTCGTCGTCGGCGGCGGCGGCGTCGTCGTCGTCGTTGACGTTGTCGGCGTCGGCGCCATCGTCGTTGTCGGCGTCGTCGTCGGCGTATTCGTCGTCGTCGGCGTCGTCGTCGGCATATTCGTCGTCGTCGTCGTCGGCGGCGGCGGCGTCGGCGTCGTTGTCGGCGCTGGCGTCGGCGTGGGCGTCTGCAAGGGCCTCGGCGACGGCGTCGTCGTCGTCGTTGCTGTTGCCAGCGTCGGCTTCCTCGTCGGCGTCGGCATCGTCGTCGTCGTCGTCCACGTGTTGTCGGCGTCGTCGTCGACGTCGGCGTCGTCTTCGTCCTCGGGGCCCTGCGTGGGCGTGCCCCGTAACACCGCCCCGCCCTTGTCTGCGTCGTCGTCGTCGTCGGTGGCATCGGCGTCGTCGGCATCGTCCTCGTCGTTGTCGCCGGCGTCGGCGTCGTTGTCGGCGCTGGCGTCGGCGTCGGCGTTGTCGTCGGCGTCTCCGTCGTTGTCGGCGTCGTCGTCGTCGTCGACGTTGCCAGCGTCGTCGTCGTGTTTGTCGTCGGCGGCGACGGCGGCGTCAGCGTCGTCCTCGTTGTCGTCGTCGTTCACGTTGTCGCCGTCGTCGTCGTCGTCGTCGTCGGCATCGGCGTGTGTGTCGTCGTCATCGTCGCCGTCGTCGTCGTCGTCGTCGTCGTTGTCGCCGTCGTCGTCGGTGTCGTTGTCGGCGCCAGCGTCGGCGTCGGCGTCGGCGCTGGCGTCGGCGTCGTCCTCGTCGTCGTCTTCGTCGACGTCGGCATATTCGTCGTCGTCGTCGGCGTCGGCGCCAGCGTCGTCGTCGGCGTCGTTGTCGGCGTATTCGTCGTCGTGGTCGGCGGCGTCGGCGTCGTCGGCGTCGGCGTCGTCGTTGTCGCCGTCGTCGTCGTCGTCGTTGTCGGCGCCGGCGTCAGCGTTTGCGTCGGCGTCTGCGTCGTCGTCGTCGTCGTCGGCGTCGTCGTCGTCGTTGACGTTGCCAGCGTCGGCGTCCTGGTCGTCGTCGTCGTCGTGTTTGTCGTCGGCGGCGGCGTAGTCGTCGCCGTCGTCGTTGTCGTCGTCGTCGTTCACGTTGTCCCTGTCGTCGTCGTCGTCGGCGTCTGCGTCGTTGTCGGCGTCGGGTTATTTGTCGTCGTCATCGTCGTCGTCGTCGGCGTCGTTGTTGTCGTCGTCGTCGTTGTCGTTGTCGCCGTCGTCCTCGGCGTCGTTGTCTGCGTCGGCGTCGGCGTCGGCGTCGTCGTCGGCGACGGCGTTGTCGTCGTCGTCGTCGTCGTCGTCGGCGGCGGCGTCGTCGTCGTCGTTGACGTTGTCGGCGTCGGGGCCATAGTCGTCGTCGGCGTCGTCGTCGGCGTATTCGTCGTCGTCGTCGGCGTCGTCGTCGGCATATTCGTCGTCGTCGTCGGCGGCGGCGTCGGCGTCGTTGCCGGCGCCGGCGTCGGCGTCGGCAAGGGCCTCGGCGACGTCGTCGTCGTCGTCGTTGCTGTTGCCAGCGTCGGCGTCGTCGGCGGCGACGGCGGCGTCGTCGTCGTCGTCGTCGTCGGCGTCGTCGTCGTCGGCGTCGTCGTCGTCCTGGGGGCCCTGCAAGGGCGTGCCCCGTATCGCCGCCCCGCCCTTGTCTGCGTCGTCGTAGTCGCCGCCGTCGTCGGCGGCGTCGTCGTCGGCGTCGTCGTCGTCGTCGCTGACGTTGCCAGCGTTGGCGTCGTCGTCGTCGTTGTCGTCGGCAGCGACGGTGGCGTCGTCGTCGTCGTCGTCGGCGTCGCCGTCGTTGTCGTTCTCGTTGTCGCCGTCGTCGTCGTCGACGGCGTCGGCGTCGGCGTGTTTGTCGTCGTCGTCGGCGTCGTCGTCGTCGTTGTCGCAGTCGTCGGCGTCGTCGTCGTCGTCGGCGTCGGCGTCGGCGTCGTCGTCGGCGTCGTTGTCATCGTCGGTGGCGTTGGCGTCGTCGGCGTCGTCGTTCACGTTGTTGGCATCGGCGCCAGCGTCGTCGTCGGCGTTGTTGTCGGCGTTGGCGTCGTCGGCGTCGTCGTCGTCGGTGGCGTCGTCGTCGTCGGCGTCATCGTCGTCATTGTCGCCATCGTCCTTGCCGTCGTCGTCGGCGCCGGCGTCGGCGTCGGCGTCGGCGTCGTCGTCGTCGTCGGCGTCGTCGTCGTCGTCGTTGACGTTGCCAGCGTCGGCGTCGTCGTCGTCGTTGTCGGTGGCGGCGCCAGCGTCGTTGTCGTCGTCGTCAGCGTCTGCGTTTTCGTCGTTTACGTTGTCGCCATCGTCGTCGTCGTCGTCGTCGGCGTCGGTGTCGGCGTGTTTGTCGTCGTCGTGATCAGCGATGTCGTTGTCGTCGTCATCCTTGTCGCCGACGTCGTCGTCGTCGTTGACGGCGCTGGCGCCGGCGTCGGCGTCGGCGCAGGCGACGGCGTCGTCCTCGTCGTCGTCAGCGTCGTCGGCGTCGTCGTCGTCGCCGTCCACGTTGTCGGCGTCGGCGCCAGCGTCGTCGTCGGCGTCGGTGTCGGCGTATTCGTCGTCGTCGCCGGCGTCGGCGGCGTCGACGTCGTCGGCGTCGTCGTCGTCGTTGTCGCCGTCGTGGTCGGCGTTGTTGTCGGCGCCGGCGTCGGCGCCGGCATCGGCGTTGGCGGCGTCGTCGTCGTCGTCGTCGTCGTCGGCGTCGTCGTCGTCGTTGACGATGCTAGCGTCGGCGTCGTTGTCGGCGTATTCGTCGTCGTCGTCGGCGGCGACGGCGGCGTCGTCGTCGTCGTCGGCGTCGTCGTCGTCGTTCATGCTGTCGCCGTCGTGGTCGTCGTCGTCGTCGTCCTCGTTGTCGTCGGCGTCGGCGTCGGCGTGTTTGTCGTCGGCGTCGTCGTTGTCGTCGTCGTCGAGGTCGTCGTCGTCGTCGGCGTCGTCGGCGTCGTTGTCGGCGTCGGCGACGGCGTCGGCGTCGGCGTTGGCGACGGCTTCAACATCGTCGTCGTCGTCGTCGGCGGCGGCGTCGTCGTCGTTCATGTTGTCGGGGTCGGCGTTATCGTCGTCGTCGTTGTCGGCGTATTCGTCGACGTCGTCGTTGTTGCCGTCAGCGTCGTCGTTGTCGTCGTCGTCGACGTTGTTGTCGGCGCCAGCGTGAGCGTCGGCATCGGCGTCGGCGAGGGCGTTGGTGACGGCGTCGTCGTCGTCGTGGTGGACGTTGCCAGCGTCGGCGTCGTCGTCGTCGTCGTTGTCGTCGGCGACGACGGCGGCGTCGTCGTCGTCGTTCACGTTGTCGCCGTCGTCGTCGTCGACGTCGTCGTCTGCGTCGGCGTCGGCGTGTTTGTCAATGTCCTCGTCGTCGGCGTCGTCGTCGTTGTCGCTGTCGTCGCCGGCGTCGTTGTCGGCGCCGGCGTCGGCGTCGGCGTCGGCGTCGTCGTCGGCGTCGTTGTCATCGTCGGCGGCGTTGGCGTCGTCGGCGTCGTCGTTCACGTTGTTGGCATCGGCGCCAGCGTCGTCGTCGGCGTCGTTGTCGGCGTTTTAGTCGTCGTCGTCGTCGGTGGCGTCGTCGTCGTCGGCGTCGTCGTCGTCGTTGTCGCCATCGTTGTTGCCGTCGGCGTCGGCGCCGGTGTCGGCGTCCGCGTCGGCGTCGTCGTCGTCGGCGTCGTCGTTTTCGTCGTTGTCGTTGCCAGCGTCGGCGTCGTCGTCGTCGTTGTCGTCGGCGGCGCCAGCGTCGTTGTTGTCGTCGTCGGCGTCTGCGTCGTCGTCGTCGTCGTCGTCGTTTACGTTGTCGCCATCGTCGTCGTCGGCGTCGGCGTCGGCGTGTTTGTCGTCGTCGTGATCGGCGTTGTCGTTGTCGTCGTCATTCTTGTCGCCGACGTTGTCGTCGTCGTCGGCGTCGTCGTCGTCGTCGTCGTTCACGTTGTCGGTGTCGGCGCCAGCGTTGTCGTCAGCGTCGTCGTCGTCGTCGGCGTTTTCGTAGTCGGCGCAATGCAGGGAAACGATTTTAAAAAACGCCCCCCCCCCCCGGGACCCCCCAAAATGACTGAGTGGGGCGGACTAATAGATTTCAGCCGCCGGAAACTGTTTTTGAAATCGTCCGCCCCCCGGCGTTTGCTTTTGCCCTTTTGGGGGAACTGATTTTCTATTCGTTCTCCTTCGCTCGCTTGATCACCCGCGGCCGCGGGGGGAGGATCGCGGAGGGGGGGCGGAGTAATTAGGGAAGGGGTTTTCGAAGAGGCGCTTGATCACCCTCGTCCTTGCGGACGGCCGCCGGTCGTCCTTGCGGACGGCCGCGGCGATTGGGAGGTGGGGGGAGGAGGAGGAGGAGGAGGAGGAGGAGGAGGAGGAGGAGGAGGAGGAGGAGGAGGAGGAGGAGGAGGAGGAGGAGGAGGAGGAGGGGAAGAGGAGGAGGAGGAGGAGGAGGAGGGGGGGGAGGACAAGCTAGGTGCGCTCGCGTCATATATGACTGCCTACCCCTCCCTCCCATCCCTAACCATGGCGTAGATCCCCTCTCTACTCGCACAGTTGGATGTCGAGCAGGGCAATGATCCCGAAAGGGCACGCGATGCATTGTAGAGCACGGCGTGGCAGGGCGTTGGAGAGCACCGCAAAGCGTAGTATGTCACAGCATGGCGTGGCGTGGCGTAGTGCAGAATTGCATCACAAATCTTTGCAACGCAAAGCATGGCATCGCACAGCGGCCCCGAACAGGACGAGGAGGAGGAGGAGGAGGACGAGGAGGAGAACGACGAGGAGGAGGAGGAGGAGGAGGAGGAGGAAAAGGAGGAGGAGGAGGGGGAAGAGGAGGAGGAGGAGGAGCAGGAGGAGGAAGAGCTCGCCCTGAAAAAAAAGCACCCCGTCCACCCCCCTGGCCCCCGCGCCCTGGATCGCCACCCCGTGCCCCCCCCCCCCTGGCCTCCCAGGCAACCCGGAATTGTCAGCCCCCCGTCTGCCTGCCCTGCCCCCCCGCTCTTGCGGGGGCGAGGAGGCCCGCGAAACATTTTTTTAAATCGTCCGCCCCAGAAATTTTTTTTTGGAATCGTTTCCCTTCATTCGTCGTCGTCGTTGTCGCCGTCGTCGTTTGCGTCGTTGTCGTCGCCGGCGTCGAGGTCGGCGACGGCGTCGGCGACGTCGTCGTCGTCGGCGTCGTCGTCGTTGACGTTGCCAGCGTCGGCGTCGTCGTCGTCGTCGTTGTCGTCGGTGGCGACGGCGGCGTCGTCGTCGTCGGCGTCGTCGTCGTCGTTCACGTGTTGTCGGCGTCGGCGTTATCGTTGTCGTCGGCCTCGGCGTCGGCGTGTTCGTCGTCGTCGTTGTCGGCGTTGTTGTCGTCGTCGTCATCGTTGTCGATGTCGTTTTCGGCGTCGTTGTCGGCGTCGGCGTCGGCGACGGCGTCGGCGTCGGCGTCGTCATCGTCGGTGGCGTCGTCGTCGTCGTTCACGTTGTTGGCGTTGGCGCCAGCGTCGTCGTCGGCGTCGTTGTCGGCGTAATTGTCGTCGTCGCCGTCGTCGTCGTCGTCGGCGCCGTCGTCGTCGTCGTCGTCGTATTCGTCGTTGTCGCCATCGTCGTCGGCGTCATTGTCGGCGTCGGCGTCGGCGTCGTCGGCGTCGGTGGCGTGGACGTCGTCGCTCACGTTGTTGGCGTTGGCGCCAGCGTCGTCGTCGACGTCGTTGTCGGCGTAATTGTCGTCGTCGTCGCCGTCGTCGTCGTCGTCGGCGCCGTCGTCGTCGTCGTCGCCATCGTTGTCGCCATCGTCGTCGGCGTCATTGTCGGCGCCGGCGTCGGCGTCGGCGTCGGCGTCGTCGTCGGCGTCGTCGTCGTCGTCGTTGAAGTTGCCAGCGTCGGCTTTGTCGTCGTCGTCGTCGTTGTCGTCGGTGGCAAGGGCGTCGTCGTCGTCGTCGGTGCCGTCGTCGTCGTTTACGTTGTCGCCGTCGTCGTCGGCGTCGGCGGCGGCGTCGGCGTGTGTGTCGTTGTCGCCGGCGTCGTCGGCGTCGTCGTCGTCGTCACAGTTGTCGTCGTCGTCGTTGTCGGCGCGGGTGTCGGCGTCGGCGTCGGCGTCGGCGTCGTCGTCGTCGTCAGCGTCGTCGTCGTCGTTCACGTTGTCAGCGTCGGCGCCAGCTTTGGCGTCGGCGTCGTTGTCGGCGTATTCGTCGTCGTCGTCTTCGGTGTGGTTATCATTGGTGTCGTCGTCGTCAGCGTCGTTGTCGTCGCCGTCGTCGTCGGCCTGGGCGTCGGCGTCGGCGTCGTCGTCGGCGTCGTCGTCGTCGTCGTCGTTGTCGTCGGCGGCGATGGCGTCGTCGTCGTCGTCGTCCTTCACGTTGTCGGTGTCGTCGTCGGCGGCGTCGTCGTCGGCGTGCCTGTCGTCGTCGTCGGCGTCGCCGTTGTAATCGTCGTCGTCGTCGTCGTCGTCGTTCACGTGTTGTCGGCGTCGGCGTTATCGTCGTCGTCGGCCTCGGCGTCGGCGTGTTCGTCGTCGTTGTCGGCGTCGTTGTCGTCGTCATCGTTGTCGATGTCGTTTTCGGCGTCGTTGTCGGCGTCGGCGTCGGCGACGGCGTCGGCGTCGGCGTCGTCATCGTCGGTGGCGTCGTCGTCGTCGTTCACGTTGTTGGCGTTGGCGCCAGCGTCGTCGTCGGCGTCGTTGTCGGCGTAATTGTCGTCGTCGCCGTCGTCGTCGTCGTCGGCGCCGTCGTCGTCGTCGTCGTCGTCGTATTCGTCGTTGTCGCCATCGTCGTCGGCGTCATTGTCGGCGCCGGCGTCGGCGTCGGCGTCGGCGTCGTCGTCGGCGTCGTCGTTGTCGTCGTTGAAGTTGCCAGCGTCGGCTTTGTCGTCGTCGTTGTCGTCGGTGGCAAGGGCGTCGTCGTCGTCGTCGGTGCCGTCGTCGTCGTTTACGTTGTCGCCGTCGTCGTCGGCGTCGGCGGCGGCGTCGGCGTGTGTGTCGTTTTCGTTGTCGTCGTCGGCGTCGTCGTCGTCGTCACAGTTGTCGTCGTCGTCGTTGTCGGCGCGGGTGTCGGCGTCGGCGTCGGCGTCGGCGTCGTCGTCGTCGTCGTCGTCAGCGTCGTCGTCGTCGTTCACGTTGTCAGCGTCGGCGCCAGCTTTGGCGTCGGCGTCGTTGTCGGCGTATTCGTCGTCGTCGTCTTCGGTGTGGTTATCATTGGTGTCGTCGTCGTCAGCGTCGTTGTCGTCGCCGTCGTCGTCGGCCTGGGCGTCGGCGTCGGCGTCGTCGTCGGCGTCGGTGTCGTCGTCGTCGTTGTCGTCGGCGGCGATGGCGTCGTCGTCGTCGTCCTTCACGTTGTCGGTGTCGTCGGCGGCGTCGTCGTCGGCGTGCCTGTCGTCGTCGTCGGCGTCGCCGTTGTCGTCGTCGTCGTCGGCGTCGTTGTCGTCGTCGTCGTTTGCGCTGTCGTCGTCGGCGTCGTTGTCGGCGCCTGCGTCGTCGTCGTCGTCGGCGGCGGCTTCGTCGGCGTCGGTGCCAGCGTCGTCGTTGGCGTCGTCGTCGGCGTATTCGTCGTCGTCGCCGTCGGCGTCGTCGGCGTCGGCGTCGTCGGCGTCTGCGTCGTCGTCGTTGACGTTGTCGGCGTCGGCGTGCTTGTCGTCGTCGGCGTCGGCGTCGGCGTCGTTGTTGTTGTGGTCGTTGTCTTCGTCGTCGGCGTCGTCGGCGGCGACGGCGGCGTCGTCGTCATCGGAGTTGACGTCGTCGTTGACGTTGTCGGCGTCGGCGTCGGCGTCGTCGTTGTCGTCATCGTCGTCGTCGTCGTGGGTAGCGACGTCGTCATCGTCGTTCACGTTGTCCTCGCGGTCGTCGTCGTCAGCGTCGGCGTCGTAGTCAGCGTATTCGTCGTCGTCGTCGGCGTCGTCGTCGTCGGCGTCGTCGTCGTCGATGTCACCGTCGTCGTCGGCGTCGTTGTCTGCGCCGGCGCAGGCGTCGTCGTCGGCGTCGGCGACGGCGCCGTCGTCGCTGTCGGCGTCGTCGTCGTCTTTATCATCGGCGGCGAAGGCGTCGTCGTCGTCGTCGGCGTCGTCGACGTCGTCGTTCACGTCGTCGGCGTCGGCGTCGTCGTCGTCGGCATCGGCGTGTTTGTTGTCGTTGTCGGCGTCGGCGTCGTCGTTGTTGTCGTCGTCGTCGTCGTCGTTGTCGCCGTCGTCGTCGGCGTCGTTGTGGGCGCCGGCGTCAGCGTCGGCGTCGGCGTTGGCGACGGCGTTGTCGTCGTCGGCGTCGTTGTCGGCGGTCACGGCGGCGTTGTCGTCGTCGGCGTTGTCGTCGTCGTTGGCGTTGTCAACGTCGGCGTCGGCGTCGGCGTCTCCGTCGTCGTCGTCGTTCGCGCTGTCGGCGTCGGCGTCGTTGTCGTCGGCGTCGGCGTCGGCGTGTGTGTCGCCGGCGTCGTTGTCATCGTCGTCGTCGTCGTTGTCGCCGTGGTCGTCGGCGTCGTTGTCGGCGCTGGCGTCAGCGTCGGCGTCGGCGACAGCGTCGTCGTCTTCGTCGTCGGCGTCGTCTGCGGCGACTGCGGCGTCGTCGTCGGCGTCGTCGTCGTCGTCGTTGAAGTTGCCAGCGTCGGCGTCGGCGTCGGCGTCGGCGCCTGCGTCGTTGTTCACGTCGTCGTCGTCGTCGTTGTCGCCGTCGGCGGCGACGTTGTTCACGTTGTCGCAGTCGGCGCGGGCGTCGTCGTCGGCGTCGGCGTCGTCGTCGGCGTCGACGTCGTACAGGTCGTCGTCGGCGGCGTCGTCGTCGGCGTCGTCGTTGTCGTCGTCGTCGTCGGCGTCGTTGTCGGCGCCCGCGTCGGCGTTGGCGTTGGCGTCGGCGACGGCGTCGTCGTCGTCGTCGTCGGCGGCGGCGGATGCGTCGTCGGCGTCGTCGTCGTCGTTGACGTCGTCGTCGTTCACATTGTCGGCGTTAGCGTCAGCGTCATCGTCGGCGACGTTGTCGGCGTAGTTATTCGTCGTCGTTGTCGTCGTCGTCGTCGTCGTAGTCGTCGTCGTTGTCGGCGTCGGCGTCGACTTCGGCGTCGGCGTCGGCGACGGCGTCGTCGTCGGCGTCGTCGTCGTTCACGTTGTCAGCGTCGGCGTCGTCGTGGCCGTGGTCGTCGTTGTCTTCGGCGGCGACGGCGACGTCGTCGTCGTCGTCGGCGTCGGCGTCGGCGTTCACGTTATCAGCATCGGCGTCGGCGTCGGCGTCGGCATCGGCGTCTGCGTCTCCGTCGTCGTCGTCGTCTTCGCCGTCGTCCTCGGTGTCGTTGCCGGCGCCGGCGTCGTCGTCGTCGGCGTCGGCCTCGGCGTGTTTGTCGTCGTCGTCTGCGTCGTCGTCGTTGTCGGCGTCGTCGTCGTGGTTGTTGTCGTCGTCGTCGTCGGCGTCGTTGTCGTCGCGGGCTTCAGCGTCGGCGTCGGCGACGGATTCGTCGTCGGCATCGGCGGCGACGGCGGCGTCGTCGTCGTCGGCGTCGTCGTTGTCGTTCACGTTATCAGCATCGGCGTCGGCGTCGGCATCGGCGTCTGCGTCTCCGTCGTCGTCGTCGTCGTCGTCTTCGCCGTCGTCCTCGGTGTCGTTGCCGGCGCCGGCGCCGGCGTCGGCGTCGGCGTCGTCGTCGTCGTCGGCGACGGCGGCGCGGTCGTCGTCGTCGTCGGAGGAGGAGGAGAAGCAGTACGAGGAGGATGACGAGTGAGGGAGGGAGGATAAATATTTGAAGGATGATAATGGGACGGAGGTGGAGGAGGACGATACGGATAATGATGATGAGGATGATGATGTTGATGATGATCATGGTGATAATGAAAATGACGATGATGATGCTGATGATGATGAGGCTTATCAATACTGTTGTTGCCATATTTATTCCTCAAAATTTTACGTATTATATTAATAACGATGATGATTGTGGTGATCACAATGATTATGGCGATGCTAATACTGATAATGATGATGATGATGATGACGGCTATGATGATCATGGTGATGATGGTGAAGATGATGACGATGACGATGATAATGGATGAGGACGGTACGGATGATGACGATGCTGATGCTGCTGATGATGACGATGAAAGATGCTGATGATAATGATCATGAGGATGATGATGATGATGATGATGATGATGATGATGATGATGATGATGATGATGGAAATGATGGTGATGATGATTACGCGGACGATGCTGATGATGATGGTATCGATACCGATGGCGATGCTGATGGTAATGATGGTAATGATGGTAATGATGGTAATGATGCTGATGATGATGATGATGATGATGATGATGATGATGATGACGGCGATGCTGATCATGATGATGATGATGATGATGATGATGACGTTGCTGATGATGGTGATGACTTAGATGATGATGATATTAGGATGATGGTGTCGATGAAAATAACGATGATGATGTTGATGAACGGTGCTGCTGTTGAGGCTTATTATTGTGGCTGTAGCTATTTTGGTTTTGGAGTAAGCAGAGCGAAGCGGTGTGGTGGTCACAATTTCTTTGCCGAGCAAGCGTAAGCATGTGACCCAATTCGCCGGCCCAACGGGCCAGGGCGTGCTAAGATCTCCGGTAACTGGTTAACAGTATTAACAGTATTTCTAGTTCGCGCGCGCGGGGCGGCCCCTGGGGGTCCCCCGGCGAAAAGTACCCCGACCAACGCCCGACCGCCGCCCGACCGCCGCCCGACCGCCGCCCGCCGCCCGACCAAGTCTACTCAGAGATGGTTTTCCTTCTGGGTGCGGCCTCTCAGGCTCCCCAGAGCGCGCTCAGAGTGCCCCAAGAGGCCCCCAAGACTGCCCAAGAGGCCCCCGAGACGCCCAAAGAGCGCTCGAAGACGCCGAAGATGACCCCAAGACGGCCCAAAAGGCCCCCAAGACAGCCCAAGAGGCCTCCAAGACGCCCCAAGAGCCTTCCAAGAGGCCTCCGAAGAGAGCCCCAAGAGGCCAAAATCGTTGATTTTCATTGGTTTTTTCGATGTTTTTTGTGTTCTGGCTTTTTCGGCTTCCGGACGCTCCAAGACGGCCCAAGAGGCCCCCAAGACCGCTCCAAGACGGCCCACGAGGCTCCCAAGACGGCCCCGGAACGGCCCAGGAGGGCCCCCAAGACGGCCCAAGTGCCGCCCAAGACGGACCAAGAGGCCCCAAGACGGGCCCAAGAGGGGCTCAAGAAGGGAACCGAGAACTGAAAAATCGAGCCCTCCGCCCCAGAAGGCGCCCAGGAGGCCCCAAAAAGGCCCCAAGAGGCCCCCAAGAGGCCCCCAAGACGCCCCAAGAGGCGCCCAAGAGGCCCAAAAGAGGCCCCAAGAGGCCCCAAAACGGCCCCCAAAACTCGGCTAGCCCACAACGGTGCGACAATATGGGCCGGCGGAATGAGCGAAGCGATTAAATAAAGGGGAATGTAGAGCGTCGCTATGTTCACGAAATTGTCCCCCCTTCGGTGCCTTGAGCCTTGAGCCTCGAGTACGGTTAGATTATAGATTGGCCTCTGGGCGTGTGTGGCGGGATCTGGGTCGGTCGATCCTGTGCCCAGGCACCAGGCATGTGACTCATGCAACTTCCACCAGATGTCCAGAGCCCGTGTGTATACAGGCCCCGCTTCTCCGGAGCCCGTGCGTATACAACCCCACTTCTTCGAATCGTGACCTTGACCCATCTCATGGTCATCTCCCCCTCTGCTGCTCATGACCTTCGCCCCCCTCATGGTTGTGAGCCACCCGATCATGGGGAGGGCAGGATTTGTCCGCCTTTGCCGGGCCCCTCGCGGTCCCGAGCGTTGCCCGCGGAGGTCCGATAAGGAGGTGCCGGGCGGGCCGAAACTCGAGTATTCGATAATCGTGCGGCCCCGCGGTGCCTGGAAAATAACTGTCACAGGTAGCTCCCTCTTCATTGGGCCTCGCAGTAGCAGACTCCGACCACGGGCATTTTTGCTCGAGGGCGATTCGCCACGCAGGCAAAAGCTAAGGGGGATCGCGAGCCCATCATAATCTTTTGCCCTCCCGCCCGCGGCCCGTTGCAAAAGTATGAGCTAGGCGGGGGGGAATGCTAGGGCGGGATCAAACGAACCGCCATGCAAGCATTCCCCGACCCACACGATGCAGCCAACGTTGAAAAAAATAGCGCTGTACCTCCATGCCTCCGCTCGCCTCACCGTCACTGGCAGGTCGGGCGGGTTGCTTTGAGGCGTTGGGAAATTGTGTCAAGCATTTTCATGTTTATGATTATTCTGATAATGACAATAGCAATGATGATGGCGATGCTGATACTGATGATGATGACGGCGATGATGACCATGGTGATGATGATGACGATGATGACGATAGAGGTGAAAATGATGACAATTATGATGATGGTGGAGGACGATACGGATGATGGCGATGCTGATAATGTTTATGATGACGGAAATAGTCATTATACGGACGATGTTGATGATGATATCGATGTTGATGGCGATGTTGAGGTTGATGGTGATGATGATGACTGCGATGATGACAGTGGTGATGAGGATGACGATGCTGATGATGATGATGATAGTGGTAATGATAATGATGATGATGATGCTGATGATGATGATGATGATGATGATGATGATGATGATGATAGTGATTATGATAGTGATTATGATGATGATGTTACTGATGATGATGGTCATGGCGATGATAATGATGATGATTGTGGTGCTGATGATGATGAGAACGATGTTGGTGGCGACTCTGATGCTGATGA
Organism: Prorocentrum cordatum; assembly: GCA_963575745.1. Lineage (NCBI taxonomy): Eukaryota > Dinophyceae > Prorocentrales > Prorocentraceae > Prorocentrum > Prorocentrum cordatum. The sequence continues at coordinate 148,406 of CAUYUJ010014384.1, read as the reverse complement.
TGCTAATGGCGATGGCGATGATGATGATGATACTCATGATGATAATGATGACAATGACGATGATGATGATGATGGTGACGCACATTCTGATTTTGCGGGCGATGCACATGATGATAATGATGCTGGTAACGATGATGATGGCGATGCTGATGATGAGGATGATGACGGCAATGTAATCATGGTAATGATGGTGCTGATGATGCTGCTGATGATGTTGGTGCGGAAGATCCGGATGCTGATGCTGATGATGGTGATGATGATGTTGATGATGCTGAGTTTGATGATGATGCTGATGATGGAAATGATGACTTGCTGATGATAACGATGACGATCATGTTGGTCATGCTGATGCTGATGATGATGATGATGGCGATGATGATCATGGTGCTAATGATGCCGATGATGATGATGATGATGATGATGATGCAAGTGGTGGTAATGATGATGATAGTGATGATAATGATGATGATGCTGATGATGAGGATGCTAATGATGCTGCTGATGAGGATGATGATGCTGATGATGATGCGGATGAAGATGTTGACGCAGATGATGATATTGTAGCCGATGTCGGTGATGCTGACGCTGGTGGTGTCGCTGTTGTTGACGCTGGTGACGATGACGATGATGGAGGTGGTGATGGTGATGGTATGGTGGCGGTGAAGGTGATGATGGCGATGACGATGACGGCAGCAGTGGCGCTTGTGGTTGCCATGGTCACAGAGGTGATTCCGCCGACGAGAAGGATGGTGACGATGGCGATGACGATAATATTACTGCTGATAACGGTGCCTATGATGATGATGCTGATGATGATGATGATGATGATGATGATGATGATGATGGTGATGATCATCATCATCATCATCATCATCATCATCATCATCATCATCATGCTGGCGATGATGCTGACCGCGCCGACGAATACGAATTCGACGACGATGCCGATGACAATTACGATGCTGATGCTGCTGAGAATGTTGGCGACGATGCCGACGCCAACGATGGTGCTGCTTCTGCTGTTGATGATGACGTTGGCGGCGGCGACAATGCTTACGGTGGTGACGACGATGACGATGATGATGATTATGATGTTGGCGAGGGTGCTGATGACTCCTACTGAGGATTTTGATGATGTTGATGATGATGCTGTTGATGATTCTGCTGCGGCTGGTGATGTGGATTATGATTATGATGTTGCTGATGACGATGCTGATGATGACGGCGACGACGGCGACGACGACGAATAGATTGAGGTTGATGATGGTGGTGTCGGTGGTGATGGCGACGGTGGTGATGATGAGTATGATGATGGGGGCGATGTTGCTGCTGATGACGCTACTGATGATGATGCTGATAAACATGCTGATGATGCTTATGCAGGCGCTGGTGGTGATACTGATTACGACGATGACTGTAATGGGGATCATGACTATGACGACGGTGATGACAAGTATGATGATGGTGATTATGATGATGATGGTGATGACGATGACGATGATGATGATGAGGATGATGACGATTATGCTGATGATGCTGATGATGACGATGAGGATGACGATGTTGATGATGCTGATGGTGATGATGATGATGATGATGATGATAATGATGATGACGATGATGATGAAAATGACGATGACGACGATGCTGATGATGATGTGGCAGTGATGATGATGATGATGATGTCAACGATGATGTGGATGAGGATTTTGAAGCTGATGATGATGCTGTTGCTGGTGGCGATGATGATGACAATGATGGTGCTGGTGGTGGTGGTGACGCGGAGGATAATGATGATAAGGGCAATAACCAGGAGGTAACATACGACGACCTTGAGGTGGAGGATGATAGTTATCGTGGTGATGAAGACGAGCAGAGACGAGGAGGAGGTGTAGGAAAATAAGGAGACCAGGAGGAGGTGTAGGAAACTCAGGAGGGGGAGGGGAGCATGAGCAGCAGGAGAAGGGGAAGAAGGAGGAGGAGGAGCATGAAGAGGAAGAGGAAGGGGTCACTTCTCCACCTTCTCCCGCCCCTGCGTCTGCTGCTCCTCCTCCCCCGCCTCCTCCCCCTCCCCCCCCCTCCCCCCCTTGTCCTCCTCCTCGTCCTCCTCCTTGTCCCCTCCTCCCCCCCTCGCCCTCCTCCTCGTTCTCCTGCTCGTGCCCCTCTTTGTCCCCTCGTCGTCCCCTCTCCCTGCGCTGCCCTGCCGCCTCCGCCCAGCACGCGCGCGCGCGCGCGAGGTGCGCCGCGGTCCCCTGCTGCAGCCGCCGCGGCGGCCGCTGGGCCCCCATCCCCCCTCCCCTCCGCGCGCCGCCCTGCTGCCTCTGCGCCGGCGGCGGGGGCGGAGGGGGTCGGGAGGCAGCACTCGTCGCGCGAGAGAGCTCTGCGCCGGTCGCGCGGCGCAGTGGCGCTGCTCGCGGCTCCCATGGCACGGGAGGCCCTCCCGGGAGCACGGCTTCCCACGCGCGGCTTAGCCGCTCTTCACGGCTGCCGCTCTGTATGGGCACCCGCGGCCGCAGCTCTCGAGGTGGCCCGCTCGGGGTCTAAGGTATCGGGCCTCTGACACGAAGAAGGAAGGAGGGAAGGGAGGGAGGAAGGGAGGGAGGGAGGGAGGGAGGGAGGACGAAGAGGAAGAGGAAGAGGAAGAGGAAGAGGATCATGATGCTGATGCTGATGCACGATGATGATGAGGATGATGATGAGCATGATAAGGATGATAATAATAATAATGATAATAATAATAATAATGATGATAATAATAATAATAACAATACTAATAATAATAATGCTGATGATGATGGTGGTGGTGTTGGTGATGGTGATGGTGATGATGATGGTGATGATGATGATGATGATGATGATGATGATGATGATGATGATGATTCTGATGATGTGGATGACGAAGATGGTGATGAGGAGGAGGAGGAGGAAGGGGATGAGGAAAGGAAATGAGCAGGATGAGGAGGGGGATGAGCAGGAAGAGGAGCATAATGAGAAGGAGTGAGGGGGAGTCAAGTCAGCCATGCCGAGTGAGAAAGTATGCCCCGCCCATTTCCACCCTCTCTCCAATGATATAGGGATCAAGTATGGCACAACTTGATATTGTAATGGGAATTCGCTCCCACCTAGCGATAGGAAGACGCTCGCGCGGTCCAGCTTCCGACGGCTTGGCGAACAGGCAGCTAGGCGAGCCGCGCAGATGCGGGAGCAGAAGTTCAGGAACCCTTGCGCAGCGCTCCAGTGTGGAGTGGGGAGGACGGGCGAAATAGATGCGCTCGCGCCACATCTGACATCTGACATCCTTCCCATCGCGATGATCCTTTTCTTCTGTTCGCCGACGGGTGTCATAGCGGACCGGGAGCTCCCTAAAAGAACCCATCATGTCATGCGCAATCTGAAAAAGGGGAGCTGCGTACATTGGAGGAGGAGGAGGAGGAGGAGGAGGAGGAGGAGGAGGAGGAGGAGGATGAACAGGAGGATGCGCAGGCGGAAGAGGAGAACCAGGAAGAAGTAACCAGGACGAGGAGCAGCAGCAGCAGCAGCAGGCGCAGGAGGAGCGCGAGGAGAAGGCGGGGGGGGGAGAAAGGACGGGGGCGGCAGCGACGAGGAGGCGCCCGGATCCAGAAGTGTGGCCCGCGCTGGGGTGGGAGCGCCGCTCCGTCCCTCCCTCCCTTCCTCCCTCCCTCCCTCCCTCCCCTCCTCTCCTCCTCCTCCTCTCCTCCTCCTCCTCCTCCTCCTCCTCCTCCTCCTCCTCCCCCTCCCCCTCCGAACGACGAGAGCAACGCGCCGATCCTACAGCGAGGCCACCGCTGCTGTGGGCACACCGTGCGGACACACCGGACACGTTCCGACCGAAAAGGGTGCAACAAAGAGGTTGCATTTGAGACGCGTCTTTTTCCTCATCTGTGGTGTCATTTTGCTACGGGGAACGAAGGCAAAACGAATCTCGTGCGCTGGGGCCAAAAAAAACGTTCCGACCGAAAAGAGGTCAGAATCAGTCAGCTTGTGAGATTTGGCGGATGCTGCGCAGTCTGCGGAGAGGGTGGGATATACTTTCAGGCCGTACGCGGGGGGGAGAAGAGAGCAGCATTCGTATTGAGCAATAGCTGTTTTAGGGGAGGAGGATTGGGGGATTAAAGCAACGAGCGGCTTCGAAGGGTGCTTGCTCGACGGTGGGTGGCGCACAGGGCATGCGACCATACCGATGACGCCACCTCCGTGAACCGCGCTCGAGGAAAGTAGGAGATGGCGGATGCGGCAGCTGCTGCACCAGCGGCCGCCACCCCGCCTGGCCGGCGACCACGGCGGGGCCGGCCTGGCCATCCGTCTGGCCTTGCCCGTCTTGAGTGTATAGCGCTCTCACGGCCAGCCAACCGATCTCACTGTACATCTGTCGGTCGACCTCACGATCTCCCGGTCTCACGTTGTATCGCCTGACTTGACGATGAGTTTGTCCATATGTTTCACGGTCTACCGGTCCCGTTATATACATCTATCGATCTCTCTCTTGATGTATGCGTTGCTATGACTAGTATCCTAGTGATCTGGCGATGTCTCTTCAAGCCGATATCTCTCTCAACTCATCCAGCGATGCCACCGTCGATCTCGGGACAGACACGGGAAGACCACAGCACAACCAAGGGACAGCTGCGGACACCCACGGGCCAGCCACGGGCCAAACACGGGCCAACCACGGGACAGCCGAGGGACCACCGCGGGGCACCCGCGGGACAGCCACCGGGCTTCTGCGAGACAACGACCGCTGGCTTCAGCACCCCAGGGGGGAGCCGCCAGGGGGTTGGGACATTTGCCCCGTTCGCGTCCAACTTGTGGGGATGTCTCAGGCGCTTTGCCTGTCTGGTGGCCTGGATTTCAGTGTTGTCAGACCAGACTCTGAGGATGCCTCGAGCCAGGCGCTGGCGTCGGCACCCAAAGGAGAAGCCGCCAGGGGTAGGACACTTACCCGTCCGCTCAGTTTTGCACCTCCGACGCCTGTCCATTCATAGCCCCATGATCACCCCGATGTAAGGAGAAGGAAGGCCGCCGGGACGGAGGAGGGAGGGACGAGGAAGGAGGAGAACGCAGGAAGAGGGAGCAGGGAGAAGGCACGACGAGTAGGAAGAGGAAGAGAAGGAAGGAGGGACGACGAGAGAAGGGATCATGGGTGAGGAAGAGGAGCAAGAGAAGGGAGAAGAGAGCAGGGAAAATGAGGGAGAAGAGAGAAGGGAGTAGGAGGGCGAAGAGAGAAGGGAGAATGGAGGAAGAGGAGGGAGGAGGTACGACGAGCAGTAAGAGGAAGGAGACGGGAGGTGGCATGTCCCCCATGATAGCCGCCGCCGCCACCGTCGTCGTTGTCGTCCACTCGGACGTGCCAGGACATGATATTCACGGTACGGGGATCCCCGCGTCGAGCGATTTCCCAGCCACCCCGTGGTGCTGGGCTCCAGTTTTGAATCCGCAGCGCCGCCGCGCGTCCTCCCCCCTTCTCCTTCCGCTCGCTCCTCCTCCTCCTCCTCCTGGCACCACCTCTTCCTCCTCCTCTTCCTGGCACCGCCTCCTCCTCCTCCTCCTCCGCCTCCTCCTTATGACATGTTATGATGACGCATGCGATGTTAGTTTATGGTACGGGTTATGTGATGTCATGGTTTAATACGGTATACTATGATATGACATGAACTAGTAGGGTACTGTATGTTATGGTATGTTATGGTATGGTAAGGTATGTCATGCAATGTTATGTTATGGTGTGTTATGGTATGTGTTAGTGTGATGTGCTACGTCATGGTAATGATGATGATGGTGATGATGATGAGGATGAGGATGATGATGATGATGATGCTGATGATGATGATGATGATGATAATGATGATGGTGATGATGATGATGCTGCTGATGCTGATGATGCTGATGATGATGGTGGTGATGTTGGTGATGATGCTGGTGATGATGCTGTTGTTGATGATGCTGATGATGGTGATTTGGTTGTACTTGATGATGATGATGATGATGATGATGATGATGATGATGATGATGATGATGAGGATGAGGATGAGGATGAGGATGAGGATGATGATGATGATGATGATGATGATGATGATGATGATGATGATGATGATGATGACGATGATGGCGGAGCGAATTCTGAGGATGTCTCGAGCAGGCGCGGATTTCAGCACGAGCCGCCAGGCGGTATTGCACTCTTCCGTTCGCGCCAAAATAGCGGGGATGTCTCGAGCGGCGTGCCTGTTTCAAGACCCAACATCATCCGCTTTCGGAGCAGATTTGGATGCTGTCTCGAGCGAGGCACAGATTTCAGCACCCCAGGGGGAAGCCGCCAGGGGGTATTGCATTCCTCTGTTTGCACCACAATGGCGGGGATGTCTCGAGCGGCTTGCTTGTCTCAAGACCCGACATCATCCGCTTTCGGAGCAGATTTGGATGCTGTCTCGAGCGAGGCACAGATTTCAGCACCCCAGGGGGAAGCCGCCAGGGGGTATTGCATTCCTCTGTTTGCACCACAATGGCGGGGATGTCTCGAGCGGCTTGCTTGTCTCAAGACCCGACATCATCCGCTTTCGGAGCAGATTTGGATGCTGTCTCGAGCGAGGCACAGATTTCAGCACCCCAGGGGGAAGCCGCCAGGGGGTATTGCATTCCTCTGTTTGCACCACAATGGCGGGGATGTCTCGAGCGGCTTGCTTGTCTCAAGACCCGACATCATCCGCTTTCGGAGCAGATTTGGAGGATGTCTTGAGCGAGGCGCTCAGTTTCGCCCCCAAGCGGGGCCAGATTTTGAAAATGCCTCGAGCGGTTTGCTCATTTGCTGGCTAGACTCATAGGCACGGATCTTCTTCCGAATGCCACAGGAGGCTCCAGCAGGCCCCAGGAGTTTCCAGGAGGCCACAGGAGGTACCAGGATGCCACAGGAGGCCACAAGAGGTTCCAGGAGGCTCCAGGAGGCCTAAGGAGGCCCCAAGAGGGTCCAGGAGGCCCCAGGAAGCACCAGGAGGCCACAGCAGGGCAACAGGACGCCACATGAGGCAGCAGGAAGCGCCAGGAGGCACCACCAGGCGGCCCCGGGAAGGTCCCAGGAGCCCCCACGAGGCCCCAGGAGCAGGAGGCCTCAGAAGGCAACAGGAGTGGCTCCAATCCCTGATGTTTTACATTTGTTCCTATCGACTGGGCCTCCCCTGGAGCACGAATCCTTGGTGTTTTATTCTTGTGTCTGTAGATGGTCCTTCTCCTGCGTATCGAGTCCTGAGTGGTTTACGTACGCTCCTATCGAGTGGGCCTCCCCTGGGGCACGAGTCCTTGGTGGTTTACGTGTGTTCCTATCGATTGCCCCCCTCCTGTGGCTCCAATCCGAAGTGTTCTACGTCTGTTCCTATAGATTGGGCTTCTACTGGGGCACGAGTCCTCCCCAGGAGGGCCCAGGAGGCTCCACGATGCCCCAGGAGGCCCCATGAAGACACGAGGCCCCAGGAGGCCTCAGGAGGCCACGGGAAGCCCCAAGACGCCCCAGGAGGCCCCAAGAGGCTCCAGGAGGCCCCAGGAAACACCAGGAGGTTTCAAGAGGCCCCAGACGGCCCCAGGCTCATGCGCAGAGATGCACTAATATTATTCAGACTTCTTCACATTCCCATTCGTTCACAGGTAGGTTCGCTCCCAGACAGTCAAAGCTCAAGCCCGTTGATATTCGAAAGTCCTTGCGCCTAGACACTAACGGCGGACAGGTCCATGCTAACACATGCACGTATGGGGAGCTCCACGCAGTGAATAATTACGCCGACCGCGTCGAGAATCATCTCCTCCCATCGTCCGCCTCCTCATCATGCGATGCTATGCCATGATTTGGTATGGTATGGTATGGTTGATGTTATGGTATGGTATGGCATGCCATGCTCTGTTATGATGTGGAACGTTATTGTGTGGTACACTCTGGTATGTTATGCTATGCCATGTCATGCTATGGCATGACATTATATGTTATGATATGAGGTGTTTCGTTATGCTATACCATTTTGTATGATGCTGGTGGTGATGCTGATGCTGATGCTGATGCTGATGATGCCGAGTATGATGATGATACTGCTGCTGGTAATGATTATGATGATGCTGATTTTGCTGCTGACGAAGAGGATGATGATGCTGCTGATGATGCTGCTGATGATGCTGCTGATGATGATGTTAAGACGACGATGGCGAGGATGATGATGAGGCTCATGATGAGGATGATGCTGCGGCTGATGATGATGACGATGATGATGGCGGAGCGAATTCTGATGCTGGTGATGATGCTGGTGATGCTGCTGATGATGATGATGATGATGATGATGATGATGATGATGTTGGTGATGGTGCTGGTGATTATGCTGTTGCTGATGCTGATGCTGATGATGGCGATTTGGTTGATGATGCTGATGGTGATGATGATGATGATGGTGATGATGCTGCTGATGATGATGTTAAGACGACGATGACGAGGATGATGATTATGAGACTCATGATGAGGATGATGCTGCGGCTGATGATGATGACGATGATGATGGCGGAGCGACTTCTGATACTGGCGATGATGCTGGTGATGCTGCTGCTGCTGATGATGATGGTGGTGATGGTGCTGGTGATGATGCTGCTGCTGTTGATGATGATGCTGTTGATGGCGATTTTGTTGTTGTTGATGATGATGATGATGATGACAATGATGATGATGATGATGATGATGGTGATGATGATGATGATGATGATGATGATGATGATGATGATGATGATGATGATGATGATGATGATGATGATGACGGTGCTGGCGGAGCGAATTCTGAGGATGTTTCGAGCAGGCGCGGATTTCAGAACCCCCACAGGGGGAGCCGCCAGGGGGTATTGCACTCTTCCGGCCGCGCCAAACTGGCGGGAATGTCTCGAGCGGGTTGCCTCTTTTGGTTCCCAACATCCTCCGCTTTCGGAGCAGACTTGGAGGATGTCTCGAGCGAGGCGCCCATGTTCACCCCCAAGTGGGGCCAGAGTTTGAGGATGTCTCGAGCGGTTTGCTGTTTTTGCTGGCGAGAGTCTGGAGGCTCCAGCAGGCTCCAGGAGGACCCAGGAGGCCACAAGAGGTACCAGGAGGTACCAGGATGCCACAGGAGGCCACACGATGCTCCAGGAGGCTCCAGGAGGCACCAGGAGGCCCCAAGAGGGTCCAGGAGGCCCCAGGAAGCACCAGGAGGCCCCAGCAGGGCAACAGGACGCCACATGAGGCAGCAGGAAGCGCCAGGAGGCACCACCAGGCGGCCCCGGGAAGGTCCCAGGAGCCCCCACGAGGCCCCAGGAGCAGGAGGCCTCAGAAGGCAACAGGAGTGGCTCCAGTCCTTGATGTTTTACATTTGTTCCTACAGATTGGGCCTCCCCTGGAGCACGAATCCTTGGTGTTTTATTCATGTGTCTGTAGATGGTCCTTCTCCTGCGTATCGAGTCCTGAGTGGTTTACGTACGCTCCTACAGAGTGGGCCCCCTGGGGCACGAGTCCTTTGTGTATTACGCGTGTTCCCATCGATTGCCCCCCTCCTGTGGCTCAAATCCGAAGTGTTTTACGTCTGTTCCTGTAGATTGGGCTTCTCCTAGGGCACGAACCCTCCCCAGGAGGCCCCAGGAGGCTCCACGATGCCCCAGGAGGCCCCAGGAGGCCACACGAGGCCCCAGGAGGCATCAGGAGGCCACAGGATGCCCCAGGAGGCCTCAAGAGGCCCCAAGAGGCTCCAGGAGGCCCCAGGAGGCCACAGGAGGTTTCAAGAGGCCCCAGAAGGGCCCAGGCTCATGCGCAGAGACGCATTAGTATTATTTACACTCATTCACATTCAGGTTTGGTCACAGTTCGATTCACTCCCAGACCGTCAATACTCAAGCCCGTTTATATTTACCTATACGACCACCCTGTTAGTGATAAGGAGGTTGGGGGGGGACAGCAATGGGTAACAGTGGTGATTGTTGTTCTGACGATGCCAGTGGAGATTGTTGCGTTGCCGCCCGCTCTTGGGAGCCTTGGTGTCGAGCTGTTTACGTCACCCTTCGCTCTTGGGCGCCTTGGTACCAGTCCCCCCCTCCGGGAGCCAACTAAATAATGAATTATTTGTTTTATTTTGCAAGGGCTTGGAGGGCCGTTTGGGCTCGTCTTTTGGACCCCTTGGGGGGCTCTTGGGGGCCTCTTGGGGGGCTCTTGGGGGCCTCTTGGGAGCCTTCTTGGGCTTCTTGGCGGCCTCTTGGGGCCTCCCGGGAGCTTCTTGGAGCGACCCTTAAGAGCCTGTTCCGCCAACGTTCGTACTGGGAGCCTTGGTGTTCAGAGATTGTTACGTTGCCGCTCACTCTTGGCACAGCATACAGCACGGGATGTCGATGTGCCTGACGATTTGCATTTGAATTTGCTTATCGATGTGTACGTCGATTTGCTATTCGATCTGCATTTCGATCTGCATTTCGATGTGCATCTCACTATCGGTCTCACTATCGATCCCACGATCGATCTCACTGTCGACCTTACTATCGATCTCACTCGATAGATCTCACGATCGGTCTCGCTCGATCGATTTCACTGTCGATCTCACTCTCGATCTCGTTTTCGATCCCACTATCGATGTCACTATCGATATCACTCCATCGATCTCACTACCGATCTCACTATCGATATATCGATATCACTCCATCGACTCACTATTGATCTCACTATCGATCTCTCTATCGATCTCACTCGATCGATCTCATTATCGATCTTACTCAATCGGTCTCACCATAGATCCCACTATCGCTCTCACTATCGATCCCACAATCGATCTCACCATCGATCTCACTCGATCGATCTCACTATCGATCTCACTATCGATTTCACAATCGATCTCACAATCGATCGCACTATCGGTCTCACTATCGTTTTCGCACCAGCGTGACACTGGTACACCAGCGGGACACCGGCGGGACACTGGCGGGACACCGCGCGGCCCCGTTTGCCGGTCGGGAAACATTTGGTCTGGCCGCGCCTCAGCCACAGGAGACTTATCGGGACACCAGCGGGACACTGGCGGGACACCGGCAGGACACCGCGCGGCCCGGTTTGCCGGGGGGGAATCATTTGGTCTGGCCGCGCCTCAGCCACAAGAGACTTTACTCTCGCCCGCCCACGCAGCTTCGACTCGCCCGCACGCACGGCACGCACGCACGCACGAACACGAAACCGAAACCGATTTCCCGGTGGGGGGCTCTCCGTTCCATTTCGATCTCACCCCCCAACCTCCGATACGACCACCCTTCGGGTGACAAGGAGGTTGTGTGGGGGGGAGAAGGGGGGAACCAACATTTGACTCAATCGATTTCATGATCAATATCGATCTCACTCAACGGGACACCACGGGACACCACGGGACACTTGTCGATCTCACGATCGATCCCACTATCGATCTCACTCAACGGGACACCACAGGCCACCACGGAACACCACGGGACACCGCGGGACACCTCTCGATCTCACTATCGGCCTCACTATCGATCTCACTATCGATCTCACTCAACAGGACACCATAGGACACCACGGGACACCACGGGACACCTCGGGACACCACATCGATCTCACTATCGGTCTCACTATCGATCTCACTATCGATCTCACTCAACGGGACACTACGGGGCACCACGGGACACCGCGGTACACCTGTCGATCTCACTATCGAATTGATTTTTTGGGCCACCACGGGACACCACGGGACACCTCGGGGCACCACATCGATTTCAGCATCGATCACACGATCGATCTCACTCAACGGGACACCACGGGACACCGCGGGCCACTTGTCGATCTCACTATCGATCTAACTCTTTGGGACACCACGGGACACCTCGGGGCACCACATCGATATCAGTATCGATCTCAGTATCGATCTCACTGTTCATCTCACTCAACAGAACACCACGGGACACCACGGGACACCGCGGGACACCGCGAGCCACCGCCGGACGGACGGACGGACGGGGAATAATCATGTGTCTTGACTTCGCCAAAGCAACGGCGGACACCACGGGACACCACGGGACACCACGGGACACCGCGGGACACCGCAGGACACCGCGGGCCACCGCCGGACGGACGGACGGATGGACGGGGGAGAATCATTTGTCTTGACTTCGCCCTTGCAACGGCGGACACCACGGGACACCGCGGGACACCGCTAGGGCCACCCCCGGACGGACGGACGGACGGGGGATAATGATTTGTCTTGACTTCGCCCTAGCAACGGCGGGTTCGTTCAATTCGCACGCCTACGCAGGTTGGCATCGCCCGCACGCACGACACGAGCGAAACGAAACGATTTCCTGGTTGGGGGTCTCCGTTCCACTGCGACAACGGCGGCACAGCATACAGCACGGCATGACGATGTGCCTTTCGATTTGCATTTGGATTTGCAGACCGATGTGCATGTCGATTTGCTTTTCGATCTGCATCTCGATTTGCATGTCGACATGTCGATGTGCATGTCGATTTGCTGTTCGATCTGAGTCTCGATTTGCATGTCTACATATCGATGTGCATGTCGATTTGCTTTTCGATATGCATCCCGATTTGCATGTCGACTTGCATTGGAAAGCTCACCGCAGGCGCCGATTTTTCTTAATACGCAGCCCACGGTGCCTTACGATTTGCATTTGGATGTGCATGTCGATGTGCATTTCGATGTGCTTTTCTGTTTGCATGTCGGCTTGCATGTAGACTTGCATTGGATAGCTCGCCGCAGCCACGGCGGGACACCAGCGGGACCCTAGCGGGACACCGCGGGGCACCGTCTGCCTGCAGGAGCATCATTTGGTCCGGCCGCGGCCCAGCCACAGGAGGATTTCGGGACACCAGCAGGACACCAGCGGGACATCGCGGGCCACTGGCCGCCGGAGGAGCATCATTTGGTCCGGCCGCGGCCCAGCCACAGGAGGATTTCGGGACACCGCGGGCCACCGGCCGCCGGAGGAGAATCATTTGGTCCGGCCGCGGCCCAGCCACACGAGGATTTCCTCTCGCCCGCCCACGCAGCTTCGCCTCGCCCGCACGCCCGCACGGCACGCACGACACGAACCCGAAACCGAAATCGATTTCCTGGTAGAGGGGGTCTCCGTTTCACGTCGGACTCACCCCCCAACCTCCGATTCGAAAGTTCTTGCGCCAAGACGCTTGCGGCGGACAAGCCCATGCTAATAGATGCACATATGGGAAACTCCACGCAGTGAATAATTACTGAGAGGCCTCCTACTCCTTCTCCTCGTCTTCTCCTCCTCCTCTCCTTTCCTCGTCTCCTCCTTTTTATTAGATTCCCTCACATTCAGATATGTTCATACCCAGACTGATGATGATGCTGATGACGATGATGAGGATGAGGATGAGGATGAGGATGAGGATGATGATGATTATGATGATGATGATGATGATGATGATGATGATGATGATGGTGATGGTGATGGTAATGACGATGATGACGATGATGATGATGCTGCTGCTGCTGATGATGATGATGATGTTAAGACGACGATGACGAGGATGCTGATGATGAGGATGATGAGGATTATGATGATGATGATTATGATGATGGTGGTGGTGGTAATGATGCTGATGATGATGATGATGATGATGATGATGGTGGTGGTGATGATGATGATGATGATGATGATGATGATGATGGCAGAGCAATTCCTGAGGATCTCTCGGGCGAGGCGCGGGTTTCAGCATCCCCAAGGGGGAGCCGCCAGGGGGTATTGCATTCCTCCGTTCGCGCCCACATGGAGAGGATGTCTCGAGCGGCTTGGGCTGTCGGAGCCGATTTGGAGGACGTCGCGAGCGAGGCGTTCATTTTCGCCCACAAGTGGGGCCAGATTTTGAGGATGGCTCGATCGTTTTTTTGTTGTGGTGGCCAGACTCGAGGATGTCTCGAGCGAGGCGCAGGTTTCAGCATCCCCAAGGGGGAGCCGCCAGGGGGGATTGCATTCCTCCGTTCGCGCCCGCATGGAGGGGATGTCTCGAGCGGTTTGCTTGTTTCCTGGCTCAACACCCTCCGCTTTCTGAGCAGATTTGGGGGGGATGTCTCGAGCGAGGCGTTCATTTTCGCCCCCAAGTGGGGCCGGAGTTTGAGGATGTCTCGATCGGTTTGTGTGTTTGGGTGGCCAGACTTGTGGGCACGTATCCTCCCCAGAATGCCACAGGGGGCTCCAGCAGGCTCCAGGAAGCCCCAGGAGGCAACAGGAGGCATCAGGAGGCCACACGAAGATTCAAGAGGCCACAGGATGCCCAAAGAGGCTCCAGGAAGCTCCAGGAGGCCTCAAGAGGCTCCAGGATGTTCCAGGGGGCCACTGGAGGCCACAGGAGGCCGCACGAGGCCACAGGAGGCGCCAGGAGGCACCAGGAGGCCCCGGAAGGCACCTGGAGGCTTCAAAAGGCCCCAGGAGCAAGAGGCTTCAAAAGGCGATACGAGTGGCTCCAATCCCATACGTTGTGCAGATGGTCCCATAGATTGGGACCCCCCTGGGGCACGAATCCTTTTTGTGTGTACGTATGTTTTATAGATTGTCCTTCCCCTGCGCATCCAATCCTGGGTGATTTACGTATGTTCCTATAGGTTAGGCCTCCATGGGGGCACAGGTCCTTGGTGCTTTACGTGTGTTCCTATAGATTTCCCTTCTCCTGCGGCTCAAATTCGCACTGTTTTATGTACGTCTGTTCCTATGGACTGGGCCTCTCCTGTGGCACGAATCCTCCCCAGGTGGCCCCAGGAGGCCCCAGGAGGCCACACGAGGCCCCTGGAGGCCCCAAGAGGAAGGCCCAGGAGGTTTCAGGAGGCCCCAGGACGCCCCAGGGTCATGCGCAGAGACGTGCTCGTAAGACTTGGACTCATTCACACTCCAACTCATTCACAGTTGGAGTCGCTCCCAGGCCGTCATTACTCAAGCCCGTTTATAGTCCAAAGCTCTTGCACCTAGACGCCCACGTCGGGCAGGACCATGCTAATAGATGCAACTATGGGGAGCTCTGCGCAGAGAATAATTCGTTCAGGACGAGCAGGAGTAGCATGCGGAGATAGGGGATTGGGAGAAACTAGGATGCGAAGGATGAGGATGAGGGGGGGAGGGGGGATGATGATGATGAGCAGGATGAGGAAAACTTATAATACATTGAAGAAGAATCAGAAAGCAACACTGAAATATGGATAAACAGGAGAATCGCACTAATAATAATAATCATAATAATAATACTACTACTACTAATAATAATAATACTAATAGTAATAATAACAATAATAATACTAATAATACTAATACTAATACTAAGAAGAAGAAGAAGAAGAAGAAGAAGAAGAAGAAGAAGACTAACAATAATACTGACAATACTAATACGAACAATAATGATAATCGTAGTAATACTCAGAAGAAGGAGAATAGTAACACAACTGATAATAATAATAATAATGATAATAAGAATAATAATAATAATAGTATTAATAAGAGGAGGAGGAGGAGGAGGAGGAGGAGGAGGAGGAGGAGGAGGAGGAGGAGGAGGAGGAGGAGGAGGAGGAGAGGAGCAGCAGGAAACAGGAGGAGTGGAGAAGCTTATGTTGGCGAGAACGAGCAGTTGCATATCAGCTGCGGTATCTTCGTTTACAGCAGCACCTCTTTTGGCGCTTTCATCTGCGGTGTATGGCGGCTGTCCTGGCCAAGGCCTCAGCCAGCAAGGTCCAGGA
>CAUYUJ010014384.1:110157-127657 GCA_963575745.1 Prorocentrum cordatum | reverse complement strand
CCGTGTGATGGTATTCCGTGGTCGGAGAGCGTGAGAGGCCTGTGCGGCCGCCCCCTCGTTTTTCGTTTGAAAGAGGGGGCAGTGGTCGCTATTGGGGCCGTCTTGGGACCCT
This sequence comes from Prorocentrum cordatum, assembly GCA_963575745.1. Classification (NCBI taxonomy): domain Eukaryota; class Dinophyceae; order Prorocentrales; family Prorocentraceae; genus Prorocentrum; species Prorocentrum cordatum. Next base: position 127,545 of record CAUYUJ010014384.1, on the reverse strand, counting down.
CTTGGGCTCCTCTTGGGGCTTTCTTAGGCCTTCCTGGAGCCGACTTGAGACCTCAGAGGGCCGTTTAAAGCGAGAAGGCAAGCCACATGAATTCCCCTTAGGTTGTATGAAGAATTTAGTGGCCTCTTAGTGGCTTCTTGCGGCATGCCCTGGAGGCCGAGATGCGCTCCGGATTAATTAAAAGAGGGGCTCGAATTAATCCAGGCCCTGTCCTACCTATTACACAGCACCGCTTGCTGGAGACCAGGCGGAGTACTCCAGAGTACTCCAGAGTACTCTAGGCCTGCTTGCGCGAACACCAGGCAGAGTACTCCAGAGTACTCCGCGCCTGGCGGTGCGATAAACAGTCGCCAGCGGCCACCCGCGCCACCGTACGAGCCCGCGAGCCCGGCACTTGCTATGACGTCCTAGAGCCTGGGCGGACAACAACAATCGCACGACACTCGGCCGAGATCCGGGCAGTGCAACCTCGAAGCGGTGACACCACCCCCCTTCGGGGCCAACGGCCGGCGCGCTGACTGCCCCACCCCGCCGCCCATGCGGGCACACGGCGCGCGAGGGTGCTGCCTCGATGCCCTCAATGGCCGACGCCACTAAGGTACCGCCGCGAGCCTGCTAAAGCCTCAAGCCCTCAAGCCCTAGTGTGTTTTGGGTCGTAAAGATGGAAGAGGGTAAGTTCGGGGAGTCCATTCATGGCAAAGGCTCGCCGTTGCCAGAAGAGCCCTGTCGTTCCTCACTCAGCGCTCTTTCTTGTAGCACGATGATTGTAGTCCATAGACTCGGGGGGAGGGGGGGGCGTCCGAAACTGATCCGCCGGCCCGGCCCTGATGTAGCCCCTTGCGAAGGGTACCGCGGTCCTCCGTGCCGTGTGGCGCATGAGACCTGGATCCACTCCGTGGGGCGACGGAGGCGCGCGGACGGCTCTGGAGAAGAATGGGGAGGAGGACTCTCCAGTGCCATGGCCCCCCTCTCCCCCGCGCCCTCGCGCTGGCGTCCGTGCCATGCGGAGCGGCGCACCAGTTCGGGCGGACGGAGCCATTGCAGTCGTCCCCCGACCGTTCGACGCACGGGGCTGGGGGGGCAGGAACTTCCCGCTACTAGTGGGCCAGAATGGGGAGGAGGAGAAGGAGGAGGAGGATGAGAAGGAGGAGGAGGAGGAGGAGGAGGAGGAGGAGGAGGAGGAGGAGGAGGAGGAGGAGGAGGAGGGGGGGGGGAGGAGGAGGAGGAGGAGGAGGAGGAGGAGAGAGGAGGAGGAGGAGGAGGAGGAGGAGGAGGAGGGGGAGGAGGAGGAGGAGGAGGAGCAGGACCAGCGTAAACCCATGACCCATCAGCGATGTTGGAACAAATCCTCCCTCCAAGCTCCATCTCCAGGCCCTTACGCGGATTCATTTCCACTGGAGGGAGTATTTCGTTGAGGGGCAACCGTTTGAACATCCTGAAGTGTGCCGAGACAAGATTCTCGTGATTCGAACGCCACTAGTCAACCGAACTGTTGCGTCTTGACGATCCTGAATCGTGCCAGAACACCACTCCTCGGAAGAAGCGGGAGGCAGTGGGGGGTGAGGAGTCAGCGCTCCGATATTCTCCTCCCGACCTCCAGAACTCGTCCCCGCTAGGGAGCAGATATATCTTGCCGAGCTCCAGCCGGAGGCGCGCCGCGGATGCATGCAGACCTTGAGCCTTCCGCCCGCTCAGCCCCCGGTTGGCGACCTGCATGTCCCAGGCGTGCAGCGAGGAGCTTCCTAGGCTGCCGTTTCCTGCGCTGCGCCCACGTGGGCGCTTTGGGATCTCGCGCGTTCCGATGGAAGTGCGTGGAACGCGTCGCCACCAGGGGTTTCCTCGTCGCACCAAGTTCATATGTACTGCTGGGCCCCTTGTCATCGACTTGTTTTTTCCCAGGCATCTTGTGGTGTTGCGCCCTCGTTTCGAAGCGACAGCGCCCTGCGTCCTCCTTTCCGTACCCCTCCTTCTTCTTTCCACTACATTTCAACCAGTTCTGGCGCACCCCTCACACGCTTCACCGACTGCCCCAGTGGCAGCGCTCGCATGGCGGCCCCGCGCCCCTTTCGGCACACTCCTCACACGCGTCGAGGCCCCGTGGGGAGCTCCACCGACGGCCCCAGTGGCAGCGTTCGCATGGCGGCCCCGCGCCCATTTCGGCACACTCCTCACACGCTTCGTGGCCTTACAGGGAGTTCCACCGACGGCCCCAGTGGCAGCGTTCGCATGGCGGCCCCGCACGCATTTCGGCACACTCCTCAAACGTTTCGTGGCCTCACAGGGAGCTCCACCGACGGCCTCAGAGGCAGCGTTCGCATGGCGGCCCCGCGCCAATTTCGGCACACTCCTCACACGTTTCGTGGCTTCACAGGGAGCTCCACCGACGGCCTCAGAGGCAGCGTTCGCATGGCGACCCCGCGCCCATTTCGGCATACCCCTCACACGTTTCGTGGCCCCACAGAGAGCTCCACCGCAGGCCCCAGGGGCAGCGTTCGCATGGCGGCCCCGCGCCCACGCGTTCTGTGGCCCTATAGGGAGCTCCACCGAAGGCCCCAGCGGCAGCGTTCGCATGGTGGCCCCGCGCCCACGTCGGCAAACCGTTCGCACGATTTTTGGCCCCAAAGGGAGCTTCACCGAAGGCCCCCGGGCCGCGTTCGCATGGCGGCCCCACACACATTTCGGCACGCTCCTCGCGCGTTTTGTGGCCCCATAGGGAGCTCCACCGACGGCCCCGGTGACAGCGTTCGCATGGCGGCCCCGCACACATTTCGGCGCACTCCTCACACTACTCGTGGCCCCGATGCGGAGCTGCACAGAAGGCCCCGGTGGCAACGTTCGCATGGCGGCCCCGCGCCCCGTTCGGCACACCCCTCACACGCTTCGTGGCCGCACGGGGAGCTCCACAGCAGGCCCCAGTGGCAGCGTTCGCATGGCGGCCCCGCGTCAGTGTGAGCAAACACCTCACACACTTCGCGGCCTCACAGGGAGCTCCACCGAAGGTTAGAATGACAGCGTTCGCATGTCGGCAAACCGTTCGCACGATTTGTGGCCCCATAGGGAGCTCCACGGAAATAGGGAGCTCCACGGAAGGCCCCCAGGCCGCGTTCGCATGGCGGCCCCCCCACACACACATTTCGGCACACTCCTCGCGCGTTTTGTGGCCTTCATAGGGAACTCCTCCGAAAGCCCCAGCACACATTTCGGCACACTCCTCATACGCTTCCGTGGCCCCATGCGGAGCTCCACCGCAGGCCCCAGGGCCGCGTTCGCATGGCGGCCCCGAACACATTTCGGTACACTCCTCGCGCGTTTTGTGGCCCCCATGGGGAGCTCCTCCGAAGGTCCCAGCGGCAGCGTTCGCATGGCAGCCCGCGCCCATGTCGATACACCCCTCGCGCCTCGTGGCCCAGAAGGGAGATGAGCCGACAGCCCCAATGGCAGCGTTCGCATGGCTGCCCCACGCCCATCGGCACATCCCTCGCACATGTCATTGCTCCACGGGGAGCTCCGACGAATGCCCCAGTGGCAGCGTTCGCATGGCGGCCCCGCGCCCCTTTCGGCACACTCCTCGCACTTTCCGTGGCCCCGTTGGAGCTCCACAGAAACCCCCAGTGGCAGCGTTCGCGTGGCGGCCCCGCGCCCCTTTCGGCACACTCCTCGCACTTTCCGTGGCCCCGTTGGAGCTCCACAGAACCCCCCAGCAGCAGCGATCGTATGGCCACCCCCCGCCCCTTTCGGCACACCCCATCACGCGTTCGTGAGCTCGACCGACGGCCTCACCGACGGCCCCAGTGGCAGCGTTCGCATGGCGGCCCCGCGCACATTTCGGCACGCTCCTCGCGCGATGTGTGGCCCCAGAAGGCGTTCCACCGACGGCCCCAGCGGCAGCGTTCGCATGGCGGCCCCGCGCCGACTTCGGCACACCCCTCGTGGCCCCATCGGGAGTTCCACCGAAACCCCCAGGGGCGGCGTTCGCATGGCGACCCCACGCCCATTTCGGCATACCCCTCACACGTTTCGGGGCCCCACAGAGAGCTCCACCGCAGGCCCCAGTGGCAGCGTTCGCATGGCGGCCCCGCGCCCACACGTTTTGTGGCCCTATACGGAGCTCCACCGAAGGCCCCAGCGGCAGCGTTCGCATGGCGGCCCCGCGCCCATGTCGGCACACCCCTCGCACGCCTCGTGGCCTCACAGAGAGCTCCACCGCAGGCCCCAGGGGCAGCGTTCGCGTGGCGGCCCCGCGCCCATCTCGGCACACCCCTCACGCGTACGTGGGCTTCACCGACGGACCCATGGCGGCCCCGCGCACAATTCACCACACTCCTCACACGCTTCGTGCCCCGTAAGCAGTTCCACCGGATGCCCCAGTGGCAGCGTTCGCATGGCGGCTCCCCGCCGACTTCGGCACACCCCTCGTGGCCCCATCGGGAGTTCCACCGAACCCCCCAGGGGCGGCGTTCGCATGGCGACCCCGCGCCCATTTCGGCATACTGTACCCCTCACACGTTTCGGGAGAGCTCCACCGCAGGCCCCAGGGGCGGCGTTCGCATGGCGACCCCGCGCCCATTTCGGCATACCCCTCACACGTTTCGGGGCCCCACAGAGAGCTCCACCGCAGGCCCCAGGGGCAGCGTTCGCATGGCGGCCCCGCGCCCACGCGTTCTGTGGCCCTATAGGGAGCTCCACCGAAGGCCCCAGCGGCAGCGTTCGCATGGTGGCCCCGCGCCCACGTCGGCAAACCGTTCGCACGATTTCTGGCCCCAAAGGGAGCTCCACCGAAGGCCCCCGGGCCGCGTTCGCATGACGGCCCCACACACATTTCGGCACGCTCCTCGCGCGTTTTGTGGCCCCATAGGGAGCTCCTCCGAAGGCCCCAGCGGCAGGGCAGTGTTCGCATGGCGGCCCAGCGCCCATCTCGGCACACCCCTCGCACGCCTCGTGGCCGCACAGGCAGCTCCACCGAATGCCCCAGTGGCAGCGTTCGCGTGGCGGCCCCGCGCAAGTTTCGGCACATCCCTCACACGCTTCGTGGCCTCACAGCGAGCGCCACCGACGGCCCCAATGGCAGCGTTCGCATTGCGGGCCTGCGTCCCTTTCGGCAAACCCCTCACACGTTTCGTTGCCCCCCTTTCCTTCGTCCCACATGCCTTGCGCTGCCCACGCATGCAGACTGCTTGGTCTTACGCCGAGATGTGTGTTGTTGCGCTGCATGTGCGTGTCAGTACGAGCGATCTGCTGAGCTGGTGCTCGCGTGAGTGATCTGCTTAGTAGGTGGACGGCTCGCTTCATACAAGGAGCGGGATTGATCGCTCATGCATCGCTGCACGCGCTTTCCGCTGACCACAGCTCTTTGCTGGCGTTGCCTCTCGAGAGAGGGAGGCAGTGTCGCCGTGCGTCGTCGCCGCCGTGTCGGCAGCTGCCGCTCTCCTCTCTGCCTGGACCTCGCGCCCGTTCGGGGCGCGTTTGGGAACGCTTGGTTTGCCCACCAAGCTTCGGCAAGACACGCTTGCCACGCCCCGGTTCCCAAGCGTCAGCATCCCGAGCCTTTCCCAGCCTTCCGCCCCGCGGAGCGGAATGACGCGCTCTCCGCTCGCAGGGCACAGCGTGTCGCAGGGGCCGCCGCGACACGCCAAGCAAACATTGACGACCGTGGAGGAGGAGGAGGAGGAGGAGGAGGAGGAGGAGGAGGAGGAGGAGGAGGGGGAGGAGAAGGTGGAGGAGAAGGTGGAGGAGGATGAGGACGAGGAGGACGAGGAGGAGGAGGAGGCGGGGGGGGGGGGCGGCGCCCTATCTTCTAGTAGTTGATTTCATCGAGTGTCCAGCTGCTTGAAGTTGGCTTGTCGTTGTCCATTGTGTGTGCGTGTTTGTGTATGTACACTTTGTTCATTTCTAAGTATTCGAAAGTTCATGGATTTTTCTGAGGGGGGGGGCAAGATCCTCTCATTTCTAATTGTTCTATCCTGGGCCTCTTCCTGGCCACTAGGGGGCCAGGAACAATTAGAAACGAGCACAATTAGAAATGAGCACGATTAGAAATGAACGACGTGTATGTATGTGTGTGCGACCTGCAATACCCGCGCTGGCATGCGCGTGTGACTTCTCCGGATCGGCTACGGATGCATTGGGATTTCCTGAGCGTGGGGAGGGGCCATCAGGACGTTTGCCCGCCCCCGTCGGAGTGGAGCCGTGGCAGGAGTAGAGTCTTGCATCCTCACCGTGCTCTCTCTCAAAGGCCGATCTTGCGTGTTCTACTCCTCCACTTGCCCCTCCGTACTTAGCGATTCGGCTCAACTTCTTTCTGTGCGAGTGCATTTCACTTACCTTACAGTCACAGTCCGGGTTGTTGGCGAACGGCCTCGGCATGCTGACAGCTGCAGCGATGCGGTCTTCGGCGAGTGCCCTCCTCGTTCTCTGCGCCGCCTCGCTGGCCAGCTTCCGCTACATGAAGCCCTCAACCGTATGACGGGGAGTCGCCAAAAGCAGCGTCGGCAGAAGGCGTGATTTCGTAGTGAAGTGTTGGCGGCCGACGCCGCCGTTGAAGCTGAGTAGATTTGCACAGGTCCACGCCGACAAGTGCGCGGAAAAAAGAAGCTTCCGCTACGTGAAGCTCTCGGTCAACCGGCCGGCGGCACCAGCACTGGCGTCAACAACGCCCGCGGTCACTACGAAACCTAAGGCGCGACAGCAAACTTCAGCACCGTCGACGTGCTCAACCTGGCCACCACGCACGGCGACCTCAAGTGGTTCAACGGCGGCTTTGCTGACGGGACCCACGGATACTTGGTCCCGCAACACAAGGGTCCTGGCGGCGCTATTTTCGGAAAAGTCATTCGTTGTTGTTGTCCGACTTCAACACCGTCGCGGTCTTCAACTTGGCTGACACAGATGGCGACGTCAAGGGGTTCGTAGGCGGTTTGACGGACGGGTACCTTGGATATGTGGTCCCGAACCACAGCGGCGCATCATATTTTGGAAGAACCGCTCGTTTCTTGCTGTCCGACTTCATCACCGTCGAGGTCCTCAGCCTGGCTGACACGGATGGCGACTTCAAGGGGTTTTGTGGCGGCTTTACGGACGGGGCCCACGGGCGCGTGGTTCCGAGCTACAGCGGCGGTGGCGGACAGTGGGCATACATGAGCAAAGTCACTCGTTTCTTGTTGGCCGACTTCAGCACCGTCGAGGTCCTCAACCTGGCTGACACGGATGGCGACCTCAAGGGGTTGAACGTCGGCTTTACGGACGGGACCTACGGGCACGTGGCCCCGAACCACAACAGAAAAATCATTCCCTTCTTGCTGCCCGACTTTACACACCGTCGACGAGCAAGTACCTGAACGTGTACGCGGAACACTTGTCGGCCGCAGGGCCCGCTGTAGGAGGCCTGCTTTGGGGCAGACGACCACGAGGGCGTCTCAGTCCAACCGAAGTCATGCGCAGGGCGCATTTCATTGAAATTTAGTCTTGGAGCTTCGACAGCGGCTTCAGTTGCCGTAGCGGGCCTCGAGTGACCGCTCGCGGAGACGTGCTAGTATTACTTTTCGCTCTAAGAGGCCTCTCAATATCGAAATGCTGCCGCCTCTGCCGCCGACCCCAAGTGAGCGACCTATGTTTGATTCGTTTGATGTCGGGGTGCCTTTCCGAGTACGGCAGGAAGGGTTCAGGTGAGATATCCAGGCCTGAGCCTCCCCCCCTGGACTCATGATTCTCTGTTGCACCTCGGACTCCTCTCTATCGAATGGCCTTCGGCCCATCCCGCCACTATGCCTGGGTTGTGGGTAAGAAGCCTATTGGATGTTCGTTGGGATTTTGTGGGTGACCTTTTAGGGGGCATCTTGGATGCAGTTTTGAAGCCTCTTGGGGAAAGGGTTGGAGCCTCTTGGGGTCGCTGCTGGGTCCCTTGGGGGCCTCTTGGAGCCTCTTGGGGCCTCTCGGGTGCTTCTTGGGACCTCAACGGGGCCTCTCGGGGTGGAACGCTCGGATTTTCGGTGAGTGCTCCCTCTCTTGGGCAACTTTGGGGGCCGTCGTGGGGCCCTCTTTGGCCGTCCTGGGCGCCTCCTGGGCCGTCTTGGGGCGCTCGAGGGCCGTCTTGGGGCCCTCTTGGAGGCCTCCTGTGCAGTCCTGGGGTGGCAGTGGGGGCCTCGGGCCCTCAGGGAGCGTCGGGAAGGAAACAGGCGAGAACGCCAATATTTTTCAAACAGCGAAGGCAGATCAATGGCTTTTGCCTCTCAGGGTCCTCTTGGGAGGCATCTCCGAGGCCTCTGGGGGCATCCTGGAGGCCTCTTGGACCATCATCAGGCCATGTAGGGCGTCCTAGGGGCGATCTTTGGGCGTCTCGGGGCATTCTGTGGCCGCCGTGGGCCTCTTTGGGCCCTACTGGCCCGTTTTGGGGGCCCCCATCGCTTCGAAACGGTCACTCGAGAAACCGCGAGCAGCCCCAGGAGAAGATTTCGCGATGTGGGGTCTGGGTCTCTGAACGACTCCGCAGGGGTGAGGACTGAGGTTGAGAGGCACGGTGGCGGATCTACATAAGCATGATAATCCAATGGTCATGGTTCTGACGGATCGCATCGCGCTTCCGAGCTCCAATGGGGGAGCCGCCTGAGGGTATTTCAATTTGTGTTTGGTTGGAATCGTGGGGGGTGGCGTTGACTCGGGTTAGCTGTCGGTGGATTGGGCGAGGTGGCAAATATTATCCAGGAGCAGCGATGACCCCATTCGCGATTGACCATCTCCTGCCCAGGAGGCGCGAGGGGGGGTTGAGCTAGGAGACCCCCATGCGAGAAGTTGTCCGGGTCGGTTTCGGCGAAGCCATCATCGTTATTTTGGGCCCTGAGATGCCGCCTGTGAGGCGGTCCGGTCGGTCTCGCCTGAGACATCCTTGCAATTGTGGGCTTCGAGATGCCGCGCGAGAGATAGTCTAGCCCATTTCGCTCAGATATCCTCGTCGTTGTCCTGAGGCGGTCCAGCCCTTTTGGCTTGAGACATCCTCGCACGCGAGAGGTCCATCCAGCTTCCCCCACACACTCTCGCAACTCAGGGCCCATGGATGCCCTGACCTGAGCTGGTCCAGCCAGCTTCGCTTCACAGTTCGTCACAACTCTGGGCTCGGATATGACCTGGCCTCCGCCAGCCATCCTCGCCCGATGCATCCTCATTATTCTGGGTTAGGCGATGCTCTTGTTTCACGGTGTCCGATCCCGTTTCCTCGATGTTCTGGGTTCGCAGCTGCCGTGGATTGATCGTTTCGCTTGAGATCTCCTTGCAATTCCAGGGTCATGTACTTGTGTCCTCACCTCGTGTGGTCCCGCTCTTTTCGCCTGGGACATCGTCGGGATTGTGTTTTCGGGGATGCCCACACCTGAGGTGGTTCAACCAAGTTCGCCCGAGGTCTCCCCTGTCTGGGCTCAGAGATGTCCCGTCAATGCTGTCGCCGATGACCCATTCGACAGTGTGTGTCACTTGTCAGATGAACACTCGGGGAGGCTGGAACCCTCCTGGTCGCCAGTGGAGGATGAGGAGGGCGAGGGTGAGGAGGAGGAACATGAGGAGGAGGAGGAGAGGGAGGATACGGATGAAGACGATGTGGGGGAGGAGGAGGAGGAGGAGGAGGAGGAGGAGGAGGAGGAGGAGGAGGAGGAGGAGGAGGAGGAGGAGGAGGAGGAGGAGGAGGAGGAGGAGGAGGAGGAGGAGGAGGAGGAGGAGGAGGTTCAATCGGGGCCACTTGTCAAACGGGCGAGGGTAGCCAGGCATTGCACGAGGCGAGTTCCCCCTCCTCTGCCGATAGGGTTTGGGGAGCACGTGATTTCACACGCTGGTCACCCAAAGGGGTGGGCGGATGTTCCTTGCCTTAGTTGCTGTGTGGCCCTTCGTCGGAGGGGAGGCCCGACGTTGCCCCATCAGCCAGACTACTGCTGCTGCACCTCGCCTTGCCTTTTGCGCAAACAATGAGATCGCTTCGCCTTCAGGGCCGGCGGGTTTTGAAGTCATGGGGCGTCGCGTCAAGTTCGCGGGAGGGGTCAGTGATATGCCAGCACCAAGCTTGGCCAGGCCTTCCATGGGCTTTCGCCAGTGGCCCCTGAGAGGCCTGGCCACTTTAGGAGCTTTGATTCGTGGCCGATCTGACTCTTGGATTCCAGTTTTGGTCCGATCCGCCGTGCGCCATTGAGATGTGTATCGATCCAATATGAGGACTCGAAGGGTGAACCGCTCGCCCTCGGCGAAAGCCAACGCAAGTAAAACGAGGACGGTGCCGCTGGTGGAAGAGCGGCGGACATTGGCGCAGGTACAGTGGGAGACTCCATGAGAGATCAACGCTGGCTTCCCAAGAGTTTTCGGAGGTTGCCAGCTGTCGTCCGACCGTTTCCCGTATCGTTTCCATGATTCGGGCTGTGGACGAGCCCTGTGCCGAGCTCGGTCGTCTCACTGACAGTCACGCTCGCTCCACGTTCTCAGACGGCCCAACAAAAGGCCCCTAAGGTCGTCCCAGGACCGCCTCAGACGCCTCCCAGAGGGCGCCAATGGAGCCCCTGGTGGCCTAAAGACGGCCCTCGAAGCGCCCCTGAGGCGTCCGAAACGGACCTGAGACGGACCAAGATAGCTCACAGAGCCTCCGACAGACTCCAAGAACGCCCCCCAACTGTTAGCATCGGCGCTCAACACGCCCCAGGCGGCTTCCACGCGGCCCGAATTTGCTTCCCAGGCGACCGAAGATGCTTCGAACAGCACGGATGGCCCGCGTGGCCAAGGAAGGCTCTGAGAGAGCTCCAACACCAGTGCAGGTTAAGTCACGCCAGAGAGCGCTCGCGTGACGATGACGACGTTGATGGTCATCATGGCGATGATGTCGACAATTGTGATGATAACGATGTTGATGATAATTATTGCTACGCTGCTCATGACGGTGATGATGTTGATGCTGGTTGCCATATTTTGTGGCTCGCATCCTTCATGATCATCCATAGGACTCCACTGTATTTTGTTTGGCCCCCAGGAGGCTCATGGCCATCACTGGCCGGGGCTCGCCCCAGGGAGTCGCTCGGGGTGGCGCCCGGGGGGCCGAGGAGTCTGGAGGGTAGTATCCGTTTTTGGAGTCGTCCTGGGGCTCGCGTGGGGATCTTGGAAGGCTTGTGGAGCCCTTTTCGGACGATGTCGGGCGCTCACGTGCGAAGTGTTGCCTTGCTAAGATTCGTCTTCCTCTGTGGCCGAGGGCGGGGATCCTTAAAACAGCAGGCAAACAAGGTCCAGCAGTGTGAAAGTGTCAGACGTGGTGGGTAGCGCTGTGGGAGTCCTGGCGGTGTTTTCGTAGTGTGGAGGGTTCCTAAAACAGCACGCACAGAAGGTCCAGAAGGGTGGAGGCGTCAGCCGTCGTGGGTGGCGCGGTGGAGGTCTTGGCGCGTGTTTTCGCAGGGTGGGGGGGACCGAAAACAGCAGACAAAAAAGGTCCGGGAGGGTGGAGGTGTCAGCCGTGGTGGGCGGCGCGGTGGGAGCCCAGACGCGTGTTTTCGCAGGGTGGGGGGGCCCTAAAACAGCAGACAAAGAAGGTCCGGGAGGGTGGAGGTGTCAGCCGTGTTGGGCGGCGCGGTGGGGAGTCCCGGCAGGTGGCGCGGCGGGGGTCCCGGCGCGTAATGCTTCTCCAGGATGTGTTTGGGAGTAATGCTTCTCCGGGAAGGGGTGCTTTCGGTCGGGTCGATGCCTATTTCGTGTCCATCGAAACACAGAAGTCCACTGGATCGCTCCACGCGCACTGCTTTGCATTCGTACAGTGCCTACACCAGCGCACCCCGCGTGAAGAAGTCTTCGAGATCGTTCGAGCCGACGTGGAAGGGCGGAGAAAAAGTTCGTGCAGAGTTCTTTGGAGTACAAGAGCCGTGTGTGTCGACAGGTGTACTGGAAGCATCTGACAACTGACGAAGTCAATCAAAAATCGGAGGGGGCAGAAAAGTCGTGGCCCGAGTTCAAGACCGAGGTGTGTCTCGTGCGCAGGCCTGCGTTCCAGAGCCGCACGATCGACCCGGGCGCCGCGGCGTCGGAGGCCGTGGGCGACGAGGAATGGGAAACGGCGCATTTGGAGGAGGATGCGCAGTGCCTGCAGGGAAGGAAGCAACACCACGTGCATCTAAAGAACGAAGAGACCGGGCAGCGGGTGCCTCTGCCTGCGCGTCGTCGGAAGGACAACCCGAAGTTGTGTGAAGCAGATTTTCTGCGAGCGTCGCAGCTCATAGGCCGCGCCATCGTTGTGTCCCGGCCAAGCAGACGCGTCAGACATGCCGAGGGCTGGTCGCCGGAATCGGACTGGTAGCCTGCGCGGCCCGGTGAATCACGAGTGTCTGAACGGCGCGCGTCCGTGCGTGTTGTCTGCGCAGCGGTTTAATTCAGACGTTCAAGTGCCACGCCATTTCCCCAATCACGGGGGTTTGCTGCGCGTGCGGTAAAGAGTGCGATAGGAAGCTCAGCGACGCAGCCATCATGAAAGTCACGCAGATGGCCCAGGACGCGCAGGCTGGGTACGCCTGCGACTACTGCACGAAGCGGCAGCCCATGGCGTTTCACGAGATGAGAGAGCGTTGCAAAGGCATCGATCGAGAAGCTGGGCAGGCAGCTGGAAGGCGAAACTGTGGATCGGATATGTAAGCGAATGGCAGGCCGAATCGTGGGCGACGCGCGCGGAAAGGGCATCGCACGAGGGCAGGTGGAGCGGGCGAACCTGAGGGCGTTCGCGAGGGGGGATGACAGGACAGCGGCGGGATCGATGAAGTCTTGTCAAACTACGGCATTCTAGTGTCGCGAGTACGTTGACTTGGTCGAGCGCTTCGCAAACCGCGCGACGGGCCGGCGCGGGGCGCGAATTCCCGAAATTGACATGCGACGAAGGAGTCGGCGAAAGGTGGCGACGCGGCAATGTTGCGCGGCCTTCGCCCACAGCCCCCCGACCTGCGGCGCGTGTCTCCGCGCGAGTTCGCCGCGCACTGGGCGCCGATGTTGCTATCGCATCCGACGCGGGTCAAGGGCGCATCGCGCAGTTCCGACGAGACTCGACGTGGACAAGGTGCGTCAGAATTGCGAGAAACCAAGACAGGGGGAGGACCTGGTTCCCAGTGAAGACTACAGGGTGAAAGACGCAGGCGGCGAGGGCCAGGCGCCGTATCCCGAGGGCGAGGAACGCGCCCATCTTCGACGCGCGTGGATCCTGAAGCGGAAAATGCGGCCCATGGCATGTACTTTTTGGGGGGCGCCCGCCCCGCGAGGCCTCGCGGGAGACGCGGGGCGGCCGGCCCGCGTCGCCGCGTTGCATTTCCACCCGTGGACGCCGTTGCGCGCTTCGGCGGACGAGCGCGCAGTCTTCGCAGGCAACCTGCGCGGCGACGCGCCGACCTGGGGCGCCGCCGCGGCGGCGCGGCTGAATGGGGGCACGCGAAGCAAGGATGCGGCGCGGCACGCGGGCGCTCTTATGAGCGCGCACCGAGTTCGGCCAAGGGGCGCGGGCTAGGCGGGAGAAAAGAGCGACGAATACGTGAGCGACGAGGAGCTCGACGTCGGCTTTGGCCAGCTCGGCGAGGCGCTCAAATCGCGCGCCGGAGAGAATGGGCGGAATGACGGCGATGGGGGCAGCGGCAGCGAGGGGGGCGAGGTGGGTGCGATGGTGGGTGGAAGAGCCTGGGCGCATTGCGAGAACTCAAAGGGGGGCATGGCCGTCGCGCAGAATGCCCGGTGGCTCCGCGACGGCGAAGTGCCCCTCAGCGAGGTGGTCGGGCGCTGGCCGAAAGAGGAAGACTGCGACGTGGACCGGGCGATCGTGGCAGCGCGGAAATCGCGGCATGAAGAGTCGTCCATGGCTGTCAGAATGGCGGCCGCATTCGATGGGATCGTTGTCAGAGAACGAGAAGGAACGTCGGGGGAAGTTACGGAGTAGCTTCGAAAGTTGCAGTTCCGGGTGAACGAACGAACGGGCCGGCGGGCGGCGAGTGGCAGTTCGAGATAGGTCAGGCGGCGGTGATCGGGGTTCAACAGGAGATCGAAGGGAGAAGGAGAGGCGCGGAGGCAGGGGCCGTTGAGACGGTGCATGCACGGCGGCCCAGGGACAGGGAAGTCGCACATGCTGCGCGTCACTCGCCGCGGGCTGTTCGAGAAGATGATGAACTGGAAGATGGGAGTTGATTTTCATTTTTCCGCTCTGCATGCCGTCGTGGCGCAGCTGCTGGGCGGCGACGCCGCCCACCGCGCGCGCGGTGCCCCGGCCGTCAAGCGAGGCGAAGAACATGGTGAAAATGCCAAGTTGCAGTGCGACCCTGCGAAGCGCGCGCCCCAGTGGAGGTGGTTGTTCATTGACGAGATCGGCATGGTCAGCGCGAGACCCGCAACTGAAGTAGACTCGAAGCTTAGGAAGGTCATCCGCGATGCGGGGGCGGCCAAGCGCGGCGACCCGACGTGCCTCTGCCCTTCGCGGGATTGAACGTCGTGCTCAGCAGTGATTCCTGGCAGCTGGCGCCACCCGACGGCGGTTTCCTGGCGGGCGCGCCCGCCGAGCGGATCTCGGCAGCGCGGAAGTGCGCGTCTGTGCCGCCCGCGTTGCATGGACAGTCGCTGCTTTGGGGTGGGTCCGATTGCGGAGTGCAGGGCGCCACTGAGATTGAAGAGTGCGAACGGTGCGTTGACGCGTGGCTGAAAGAAGTGCAGGGGGAATTCCGTCGAGGCGCGCTCGCGGCGAATTCGCGCGCTTTCCTGCGCGGTGGAGACGCTGCCGCTCCTGTCGAGCAAGTTGTGGAAGTCAGCGGAGCGGGGAGTTATGCGTCGACGATGGGGGCATGGCATTTTCGGCAGAAGGACGACGACGAAAGCGCCGCGCCACGCCGAAACATATCCGCAGGGGCGGATTCAGGATATGCAAGGACGAACGTGCACGGCGGCGCCTCGTGCCGGATGGGCCCGGTGACCTGCGGCCGCAGACGGCGAAATTTCTCGCTGTGCCAGGGGTGTTCCCCAACGGCGACGTGAAGTACGAAGCGAACGAGTTCCGGGGAACCCTATGTGCACGTCGGCACCAGAAGCCATTTGTCTACATGCCAGCAAGGGATACTCCCACGACAGATTCGATGCGAGAGCGGCCAGATTTGCCAGCGCAGAAAATGGCGTGGCTCCAGCGGCGCGACAAGGAGAGTGGATCGGAGGTTGGGGGGTGAGATCGAAGTGGAACGGAGAGCCCCCCACCCGGAATCGGTTTCGGTTTTGCGTTCGTGCGTGCCGTGCGTGCGGGCGAGGCGAAGCTGCGTGGGCGGGCGAGAGGAAAATCTCCTGTGGCTGAGGCGCGGCCCGACCAAATGATTCCCCCCCCGGCACACGGGGCCCCGCGGTGTCCCGCCGGTGTCCCGCCGGTGTCCCGCTGGTGTCCCGGTGTCCCGCTGGTGCGAAACGATAGTGAGACCGATAGTGAGATCGATTGTGGGATCGATGGTGAGTTCGACAGTGAGATCGATGGAGTGAAATCGATGGTGAGATCGATTGTGGGACCGATAGCGAGAGGGATAGTGGGATCTATGGTCAGATCGAATGAGTAAGATCGATAATGAGATCGATCGAGTGAGATCGATAGAGAGATCGCTAGTGCGATCGATAATGAGATCGATGGAGTGATATCGATCGTGGGATCGATAGTGGGATCGAAAACGAGATCGAGAGTGATATCGTCAGTGAAATCGATCGAGTGAGGCCGATTGTGAGATCGATCGAGTGAGATAGATCGTAAGGTGTCCCGTGGTGTCCCGTGGTGTTCCGTGGTGTCCGCCGTTGCTAGGGCTAGGGCGAAGTCTAGACAAATGATCCCCCCTCGCCCGCCAGTCCGTCCGCCCGTCCCGCGGTGTCCCGAGGTGTCCCGCGGTATCCCAAAAGTGAGATCGATAGTGAGATCGACAGGTGTTCCGTGGTGTCCCGTGGTGTCCGGTTGCGTTGAGTGAATTCGATAGTGAGATCGACAAGTGCCGCGTGGTGTCACAAAAAGTGAGATCGATAGTGAGATCGATAGTGAGATCGACAGGTGTCCCGTGGTGTCCCGTGGTGCCCCGTTGCGTTGAGTAAGATCGATAATGAGATCGACAAGTGTCCCGCGGTGTCCCGTGGTGTCCCGTTGAGTGAGATCGATAGTGAGATCGATCGAGTCAGATGATGCCCCCTCCCCCCCCCCCTCCACAACCTCCTTATCACCCGAAGGGTGGTCGTATAGGTATTTGCATGGTTTCTTGCCCCTTTGCGGAAGGACTGCCCGTCGGTTTCGCAGATCCCGTCGCTCTCGCAGATCGCATCGACCGAAGCGAGGATGAGCACCTCCTGTGAAGACGCGCTGGCCGCGTGCAGTCTTGGGCTTGAGACGGAGACGGGGGAACTGATCAAGTCGCTCTTTCGGCCCAGCTCTCCTGCTCCTCGGGCTGCTGGGCGGCGGGTTCGTCCTCGCCCTGGCCCGACCGCCAGAACGGTCTCGGGGGCGCCCACAGGCTCCTCGATCTCGCCCAGCAGTGCGTGCACTGTGCCGAGCTCGAGGGCGTCGCCCTTGACGACCTGCTCGCAGTTCATGATCGCGTACTCCTTGGCGAGCTCGGTGCGGCGACCCGGCTTCGTCTGGCGCCAGTCGAGCTTGCGCGGCTCGGGGAGCTTGTAGTCCTGCTCGATCGTGACCTGTGGCGCTCGGGATTCACAGGCACTCGTTGGCTTCCGCCTGCTTCCGCTTCGTGGCTTCAAGGTTCCGCCGTCGCTTCCGCCGCCAGCTTTCCGCCGGCTTCCGCCGTTTCCGCCGTCGCTTCCGCCGCTTCCGCTTGCTTCCGCCGCCTCGGGCGGAAGCAGGCGGAAGCCAGCGAGTGCCCGTGGGCCTCCGAGCCTCGCCGCTGTCGATTTGGAGGATCGCTGCGGTCTCCACCTCGTGGGCGCGCAGGCGGCGCGCGTCCTCGGCGCCCAGGACTCGACAGACGTCCTGCACTTTGCCGCGCCTGCCCTCGTGGACTCCCTCCTCCGTGACGCGGGCCACCTTGCCGTGCCAGGGGGGTCCTCGCATGCCTCGGCATGTTTTCTTATTGCCTTCGCTTGCTTCTTAGCGTCCTTCTCCGCTTGCGCCTTGGCTATGAACTTATGGGAGAAACTCGTCTTGGCCTTCGGCGCCCTGCCTGTGAGCTTCGCCACGGCCGCGCCTCGGCTCAGGTGCTCGATGGGGGGCCTCGCCGCAAGTCTCGGCCCTCGCGCGCTGCCACTTGCGCCGCAGCCTGCCCAGGAGATGGCCCAAGAACTTGGGCGCCCACCTGCTCTTGCGAGCTGCTGTTCGTGCCAGCTTGGGTCGGTTCTCGAGGGCGCGCCGGAAACTGTCCTTCTGCTCGTCGGTGAGCTCGACAGGTCTCGGAGCTCCAGGAGGCA
>CAUYUJ010014384.1:92657-105157 GCA_963575745.1 Prorocentrum cordatum | reverse complement strand
TCCGAGAGTAACGCCGACTGCACGCAGACGGCGTCGAGGAGCGAAGAGAAGAGGACGTAGAATTGGAAGAACACGCCTCCCCGGAAGCCATGCCCCGTTCAGCCGGGCAGAATACTCCAACCAACGGACGCCGAACGGTCAATGTCCGAGAGGAGCGCCGGATGGCGCCCCAGATGAAGAACGCGAAATTGAGGAAGATCACGCCTTGTCTCGAGTCTTGCCCAAGCCGGCCGGCCGGGGAAGGTGAATCCCGCGGACGCCGGCCAGCCTTCCCAGGGCACCTCGTGAAAGGCGGTGTGTGCGCCCCGCCGGCGGAGCCAGGACGGTCCCTGGAGAAAGCCACGCCGCCCTGGACATCCGTCGGGCCAGGAAGAAGAGAGGTAGAGTCCAGCCCAGGGCCGGCTGCTGTCCGTGCGGTCATTGCCGCTGCCATCTAGAAATGGCCCGAGTCTGGCAGGCATACTTTGTGAAAACCTGCAGGTACGTGTTGTTCGTGTAGAAATACTGTCGAATTCTTGCGGTGCTCCCGGCTGGGAGCAGGAAATACTTTGCCAAGACAACCTCTAGCGCTTCAATGCCGAAGCATCGAAGCCCAACCACACGGCGAGGACGCGTTGCCTGTGTATGTACACTTTGTTCATTTCTAATTATTCGAAAGTTCCTTGATTTTTCTGGGGGGAGGGGGCAAGATCCTCTCATTTCTAATTGTTCTATCCTGGGCCTCTTCCTGGCCAGTAGGGGGCCAGGAACAATTAGAAACGAGCACAATTAGAAATCAGCACGATTAGAAATGAACGACGTGTATGTATGTGTGTGCGACCTGCAATACCTGCGCTGGCATGCGCGTGTGACTTCTCCGGATCGGCTGCGGATGCATTGGGGTTTCCTGAGCGTGGGGAGGGGTCATCAGGAGGTTTGCCCGCCCCCATCGGAATGGAGCCGTAGCAAGAGTAGAGTCTTGCATCCTCACCGTGCTCTCTCTCAAAGGCCGATATTGCGTGTTCTGCTCCTCCACCTGCCCCTCCGTAATTAGCGATTCGGCTCAACTTCTTTCTGTGCGAGTGCATTTCACTTACCTTACAGTCACAGTCCGGGTTGTTGGCGAACGGCCTCGGCATGCTGACATCTGCAGCGATGCGGTCTTCGGCGAGTGCCCTCCTCGTTCTCTGCGCCGCCTCGCTGGCCAGCTTCCGCTACGTGAAGCCCTCAACCCTATGACGGGGAGTCGCCAAAAGCAGCGTCCGCAGAAGGCGTGATTTCGTAGTGAAGTGTTGGCGGCCGACGCCGCCGTTGAAGCTGAGTAGATTTGCACAGGTCCACGCCGACAAGTGCGCGGAAAAAAAAGAGCTTCCGCTACGTGAAGCTCTCGGTCAACTTCGTGGGCGAGCAGAAACCCGCCGGCGGCACCAGCACCGGCGTCAACAACGCCCGCGGTCACTACGAAACCTAAGGCGCGACAGCAAACTTCAGCACTGTCGATGTGCTCAACCTGGCCACCACGGACGGCGACCTCAAGTGGTTCAACGGCGGCTTTATTGACGGGACCCACGGGTACTTGGTCCCGCAACACACGGGTCCAGGCGGCGCACTTTTCGGAAAAAACATTCGTTGTTGTTGTCCGACTTCAACACCGTCGCGGTCCTCAACTTGGCTGACACAGCTGGCGACGTCAAGGGGTTCGTAGGCGGTTTGACGGACGGGAACTTTGGGTATGTGGTCCCGAACCACAGCGGCGCATCATATTTTGGAAGAACCGCTCGTTTCTTGCTGTCCGACTTCATCACCGTCGAGGTCCTCAGCCTGGCTGACACGGATGGCGACTTCAAGGGTTTTGCGGCGGCTTTACGGACGGGACCCACGGGTACGTGGTTCCGAACTACAGCGGCGGTGGCGGACAGTGGGCATACATGAGCAAAGTCACTCGTTTCTTGCTGGCCGACTTCAGCACCGTCGAGGTCCTCAACCTGGCTGACACGGATGGCGACCTCAAGGGGTTCAACGTCGGCTTTACGAACGGGACCTACGGGCACGTGGTCCCGAACCACAACAGAAAAGTCATTCCTTTCTTGCTGTCCGACTTTACACACCGTCGACGAGCAAGTACCTGAACGTGTACGCGGAACACTTCTCGGCCGCAGGGCCCGTTGTAGGAGGCCTGCTTTGGGGCAGACGACCACGAGGGCGTCTCAGTCCAATCGAAGTCATGCGCAGGGCGCATTTCATTGAAATTTAGTCTTGGAGCTTCGACAGCGGCTTCAGTTGCCGTAGCGGGCCTCGAGTGACCGCTCGCGGAGACGTGCTAGTATTACTATTCGCTCTAAGAGGCCTCTCAATATCTAAAGGCTGCCGCCTCTGCCGCCGACCCCAATTGAGCGACCTATGTTAGATTCGTTTGATGTCGGGGTGCCTTTCCGAGTACGGCAGGAAGGGTTCAGGCGAGACATCCAGGCCTGAGCCTCCCCCCCCTGGACTCATGATTCTCTGTTGCACCTCGGACTCCTCTCTATCGAATGGCCTTCGGCCCATCCCGCCACTACGCCTGGGTTGCGGGTATGAAGCCTATTGGATGTTCGTTGGGATTTTGTGGGTGACCTTTTAGGGGGCATCTTGGATGCAGTTTTGAAGCCTCTTGGGGAAAGGGTTGGAGCCTCTTGGGGTCGCTGCTGGGTCCCTTGGGGGCCTCTTGGAGCCTCTTGGGGCCTCTCGGGTGCTTCTTGGGACCTCAACGGGGCCTCTCGGGGTGGAACGCTCGGATTTTCGGTGAGTGCTCCCTCTCTTGGGCAACTTTGGGGGCCGTCGTGGGGCCCTCTTTGGCCGTCCTGGGCGCCTCCTGGGCCGTCTTGGGGCGCTCGAGGGCCGTCTTGGGGCCCTCTTGGAGGCCTCCTGTGCAGTCCTGGGGTGGCAGTGGGGGCCTCGGGCCCTCTGGGAGCGTCGGGAAGGAAACAGGCGAGAACGCCAATATTTTTCAAACCACGAAGGCAGATCAATGGCTTTTGCCTCTCAGGGTCCTCTTGGGAGGCATCTCCGAGGCCTCTGGGGGCATCTTGGAGGCCTCTTGGACCATCATCAGGCCATGTAGGGCGTCCTAGGGGCGATCTTCGGGCGTCTCGGGGCATTCTGTGGCCGCCGTGGGCCTCTTTGGGCCCTACTGGCCCGTTTTGGGGGCCCCCATCGCTTCGAAACGGTCACTCGAGAAACCGCGAGCAGCCCCAGGAGAAGATTTCGCGATGCGGGGTCTGGGTCTCTGAACGACTCCGCAGGGGTGAGGACTGAGGTTGAGAGGATGATGGCAAGGACCTGAGGGCACGCTCGCTCCGTGCCCAAAGGCACGGTGGCGGATCTACATAAGCATGATAATCCAATGGTCATGGTTCTGGCGGATCGCATCGCGCTTCCGAGCTCCAATGGGGGAGCCGCCTGAGGGTATTTCAATCTGTGTTTGGTTGGAATCGTGGGGGGTGGCGTTGACTCGGGTTAGCTGTCGGTGGATTGGGCGAGGTGGCAAATATTATCCAGGAGCAGCGATGACCCCATTCGCGATTGACCATCTCCTGCCCAGGAGGCGCGAGGGGGGGTTGAGCTAGGAGACCCCCATGCGAGAAGTTGTCCGGGTCGGTTTCGGCGAAGCCATCATCGTTATTTTGGGCCCTGAGATGCCGCCTGTGAGGCGGTCCGGTCGGTCTCGCCTGAGACATCCTTGCAATTGTGGGCTTCGAGATGCCGCGCGAGAGATAGTCTAGCCCATTTCGCTCAGATATCCTCGCCGTTGTCCTGAGGCGGTCCAGCCCTTTTGGCTTGAGACATCCTCGCACGCGAGAGGTCCATCCAGCTTCCCCCACACACTCTCGCAACTCAGGGCCCATGGATGCCCTGACCTGAGCTGGTCCAGCCAGCTTCGCTTCACAGTTCGTCACAACTCTGGGCTCGGATATGACCTGGCCTCCGCCAGCCATCCTCGCCCGATGCATCCTCATTATTCTGGGTTAGGCGATGCTCTTGTTTCACGGTGTCCGATCCCGTTTCCTCGATGTTCTGGGTTCGCAGCTGCCGTTGATTGATCGTTTCGCTTGAGATCTCCTTGCAATTCCAGGGTCATGTACTTGTGTCCTCACCTCGTGTGATCCCGCTCTTTTCGCCTGGGACATCGTCGGGATTGTGTTTTCGGGGATGCCCACACCCGAGGTGGTTCAACCAAGTTCGCCCGAGGTCTCCCCTGTCTGGGCTCAGAGATGTCCCGTCAATGCTGTCGCCGATGACCCATTCGACAGTGTGTGTGTCACTTGTCAGATGAACACTCGGGGAGGCTGGAACCCTCCTGGTCGCCAGTGGAGGATGAGGAGGGCGAGGGTGAGGAGGAGGAACATGAGGAGGAGGAGGAGAGGGAGGATACGGATGAAGACGATGTGAGGAGGAGGAGGAGGAGGAGGAGGAGGAGGAGGAGGAGGAGGAGGAGGAGGAGGAGGAGGAGGAGGAGGAGGAGGAAGTGGAAGTGGAGGAGGAGGAGGAGGTTCAATCGGGGCCACTTGTCAAACGGGCGAGGGTAGCCAGGCATTGCACGAGGCGAGTTGCCCTCCTCTGCCGATGGGGTTTGGGGAGCACGTGATTTCACACGCTGGTCACCCAAAGGGGTGGGCGGATGTTCCTTGCCTTAGTTGCTGTGTGGCCCTTCGTCGGAGGGGAGGCCCGACGTTGCCCCATCAGCCAGACTACTGCTGCTGCACCTCGCCTTGCCTTTTGCGCAAACAATGAGATCGCTTCGCCTTCAGGGCCGGCGGGTTTTGAAGTCATGGGGCGTCGCGTCAAGTTCGCGGGAGGGGTCAGTGATATGCCAGCACCAAGCTTGGCCAGGCCTTCCATGGGTTTTCGCCAGTGGCCCCTGAGAGGCCTGGCCACTTTAGGAGCTTCGATTCGTGGCCGATCTGACTCTTGGATTCCAGTTTTGGTCCGATCCGCCGTGCGCCATTGAGATGTGTATCGATCCAATATGAGGACTCGAAGGGTGAACCGCTCGCCCTCGGCGAAAGCCAACGCAAGTAAAACGAGGACGGTGCCGCTGGTGGAAGAGCGGCGGACATTGGCGCAGGTACATTGGGAGACTCCATGAGAGATCAACGCTGGCTTCCCAAGAGTTTTCGGAGGTTGCCAGCTGTCGTCCGACCGTTTCCCGTATCGTTTCCATGATTCGGGCTGTGGACGAGCCCTGTGCCGAGCTCGGTCGTCTCACTGACAGTCACGCTCGCTCCACGTTCTCAGACGGCCCAACAAAAGGCCCCTAAGGTCGTCCCAGGACCGCCTCAGGCGCCCCCCAGAGGGTGCCAATGGAGCCCCTGGTGGCCCAAGGACGGCCCTCGAAGCGCCCCTGAGGCGTCCGAAACGGACCTGAGACGGACCAAGATAGCTCACAGAGCCTCCGACAGACTCCAAGAACGCCCCCCAACTGCTAGCATCGGCGCTCAACACGCCCCAGGCGGCTTCCACGCGGCCCGAATTTGCTTCCCAGGCGACCGAAGATGCTTCGAACAGCACGGATGGCCCGCGTGGCCAAGGAAGGCTCTGAGAGAGCTCCAACACCAGTGCAGGTTAAGTCACGCCAGAGAGCGCTCGCGTGACGATGACGACGTTGATGGTCATCATGGCGATGATGTCGACAATTGTGATGATAACGATGTTGATGATAATTATTGCTACGCTGCTCATGACGGTGATGATGTTGATGCTGATTGCCATATTTTGTGGCTCGCATCCTTCATGATCATCCATAGATGTGACCTCCACTGTATTTTGTTTGGCCCCCAGGAGGCTCATGGCCATCACTGGCCGGGGCTCGCCCCAGGGAGTCGCTCGGGGTGGCGCCCCGGGGGGCCGAGGAGTCTGGAGGGTAGTATCCGTTTTTGGAGTCGTCCTGGGGCTCGCGTGGGGATCTTGGAAGGCTTGTGGAGCCCTTTTCGGACGATGTCGGGCGCTCACGTGCGAAGTGTTGCCTTGCTAAGATTCGTCTTCTTCTGTGGCCGAGGGCGGGGATCCTTAAAACAGCAGGCAAACAAGGTCCAGCAGTGTGGAGGTGTCAGACGTGGTGGGTAGCGCTGTGGGGGTCCTGGCAGTGTTTTCGTAGTGTGGAGGGTTCCTAAAACAGCACGCACAGAAGGTCCAGAAGGGTGGAGGCGTCAGCCGTCGTGGGTGGCGCGGTGGAGGTCTTGGCGCGTGTTTTCGCAGGGTGGGGGGGACCGAAAACAGCAGACAAAGAAGGTCCGGGAGGGTGGAGGTGTCAGCCGTGGTGGGCGGCGCGGTGGGAGCCCAGACGCGTGTTTTCGCAGGGTGGGGGGCCCCTAAAACAGCAGACAAAGAAGGTCCGGGAGGGTGGAGGTGTCAGCCGTGTTGGGCGGCGCGGTGGGGGGTCCCGGCAGGTGGCGCGGCGGGGGTCCCGGCGCGTAATGCTTCTCCAGGATGTGTTTGGGAGTAATGCTTCTCCGGGAAGGGGTGCTTTCGGTCGGGTCGATGCCTATTGCGTGTCCATCGAAACACAGAAGTCCACTGGATCGCTCCACGCGCACTGCTTTGCATTCATACAGTGCCTACACCAGCGCACCCCGCGTGAAGAAGTCTTCGAGATCGTTCGAGCCGACGTGGAAGGGCGGAGAAAAAGTTCGTTTAGAGTTCTTTGGAGTACAAGAGCCGTGTGTGTCGACAGGTGTACTGGAAGCATCTGACGACTGACGAAGTCAATCAAAAATCGGAGGAGGCAGAAAAGTCGTGGCCCGAGTTCAAGACCGAGGTGTGTCTCGTGCGCAGGCCTGCGTTCCAGAGCCGCACGATCGACCCGGGCGCCGCGGCGTCGGAGGCCGTGGGCGACGAGGAATGGGAAACGGCGCATTTGGAGGAGGATGCGCAGTGCCTGCAGGGAAGGAAGCAACACCACGTGCATCTAAAGAACGAAGAGACCGGGCAGCGGGTGCCTCTGCCTGCGCGTCGTCGGAAGGACAACCCGAAGTTGTGTGAAGCAGATTTTCTGCGAGCGTCGCAGCTCATAGGCTGCGCCATCGTTGTGTCCCGGCCAAGCAGACGCGTCAGACATGCCGAGGGCTGGTCGCCGGAATCGGACTGGTAGCCTGCGCGGCCCGGTGAATCACGAGTGTCTGAACGGCGCGCGTCCGTGCGTGTTGTCTGCGCAGCGGTTTAATTCAGACGTTCAAGTGCCACGCCATTTCCCCAATCACGGGGGTTTGCTGCGCGTGCGGTAAAGAGTGCGATAGGAAGCTCAGCGACGCAGCCATCATGAAAGTCACGCAGATGGCCCAGGACGCGCAGGCTGGGTACGCCTGCGACTACTGCGCGAAGCGGCAGCCCATGGCGTTTCACGAGATGAGAGAGCGTTGCAAAGGCATCGATCGAGAAGCTGGGCAGGCAGCTGGAAGGCGAAACCGTGGATCGGATGTGTAAGCGAATGGCAGGCCGAATCGTGGGCGACGCGCGCGGAAAGGGCATCGCGCGAGGGCAGGTGGAGCGGGCGAACCTGAGGGCGTTCGCGAGGGGGGATGACGCGACAGCGGCGGGATCGATGAAGTCTTGTCAAACTACGGCATTCTAGTGTCGCGAGTACGTTGACTTGGTCGAGCGCTTCGCAAACCGCGCGACGGGCCGGCGCGGGGCGCAAATTCCCGAAATTGACATGCGACGAAGGAGTCGGCGAAAGGTGGCGACGCGGCAATGTTGCGCGGCCTTCGCCCACAGCACCCCGACCTGCGGCACGTGTCTCCGCGCGAGTTCGCCGCGCACTGGGCGCCGATGTTGCTATCGCATCCGACGCGGGTCAAGGGCGCATCGCGCAGTTCCGACGAGACTCGACGTGGACAAGGTGCGTCAGAATTGCGAGGAACCAAGACAGGGGGAGGACCTGGTTCCCAGTGAAGACTACAGGGTGAAAGACGCAGGCGGCGAGGGCCAGGCGCCGTATCCCGAGGGCGAGGAACGCGCCCATCTTCGACGCGCGTGGATCCTGAAGCGGAAAATGCGGCCCATGGCATGTACTTTTTGGGGGGCGCCCGCCCCGCGAGGCCTCGCGGGGGGCGCGGGGCGGCCGGCCCGCGTCGCCGCGTTGCATTTCCACCCGTGGACGCCGTTGCGCGTTTCGGCGGACGAGCGCGCAGTCTTCGCAGGAAACCTGCGCGGCGACGCGCCGACCTGGGGCGCCGCCGCGGCGGCGCGGCTGAATGGGGGCACGCGAAGCAAGGATGCGGCGCGGCACGCGGGCGCTCTTATGAGCGCGCGCCGAGTTCGGCCAAGGGGCGCGGGCTAGGCGGGAGAAAGGAGCGACGAATACGTGAGCGATGAGGAGCTCGACGTCGGCTTTGGCCAGCTCGGCGAGGCGCTCAAATCGCGCGCCGGAGAGAATGGGCGGAATGACGGCGATGGGGGCAGCGGCAGCGAGGGGGGCGAGGTGGGTGCGATGGTGGGTGGAAGAGCTTGGGCGCATTGCGAGAACTCAAAGGGGGGCATGGCCGTCGCGCAGAATGCCTGGTGGCTCCGCGACGGCGAAGTGCCCCTCAGCGAGGTGGTCGGGCGCTGGCCGAAAGAGGAAGACTGCGACGTGGACCGGGCGATCGTGGCAGCGCGGAAATCGCGGCATGAAGAGTCGTCCATGGCTGTCAGAATGGCGGCCGCATTCGATGGGATCGTTGTCAGAGAACGAGAAGGAACGTCGGGGGAAGTTACGGAGTAGCTTCGAAAGTTGCAGTTCCGGGTGAACGAACGAACGGGCCGGCGGGCGGCGAGTGGCAGTTCGAGATAGGTCAGGCGGCGGCGATCGGGGTTCAACAGGAGATCGAAGGGAGAAGGAGAGGCGCTGAGGCAGGGGCCGTTGAGACGGTGCATGCACGGCGGCCCAGGGACAGGGAAGTCGCACATGCTGCGCGTCACTCGCCGCGGGCTGTTCGAGAAGATGATGAACTGGAAGATGGGAGTTGATGTTCATTTTTCCGCTCTGCAGGCCGTCGTGGCGCAGCTGCTGGGCGGCGACGCCGCCCACCGCGCGCGCGGTGCCCCGGCCGTCAAGCGAGGCGAAGCACATGGTGAAAATGCCAAGTTGCAGTGCGACCCCGCGAAGCGCGCGCTCCAGTGGAAGTGGTTGTTCATTGACGAGATCGGCATGGTCAGCGCGAGACCCGCAACTGAAGTAGACTCGAAGCTTAGGAAGGTCATCCGCGATGTGGGGGCAGCCGAGCGCGGCGACCTGGCGCGCCTCTGCCCTTCGCGGGATTGAACGTCGTGCTCAGCAGTGATTCCTGGCAGCTGGCGCCACCCGACGGCGGTTTCCTGGCGGGCGCGCCCGCCGAGCGGATCTCGGCAGCGCGGAAGTGCGCGTCTGTGCCGCCCGCGTGGCATGGGCAGTCGCTGCTTTGGGGCGGGTCCGATTGCGGAGTGCAGGGCGCCACTGAGATTGAAGAGTGCGAGCGGTGCGTTGACGCGTGGCTGAAAGAAGTGCAGGGGGAATTCCGTCGAGGCGCGCTCGCGGCGAATTCGCGCGCTTTCCTGCGCGGTGGAGACGCTGCCGCTCCTGTCGAGCAAGTTGTGGAAGTCAGCGGAGCGGGGAGTTATGCGTCGACGATGGGGGCATGGCATGATCGTCCGAAGGACGACGACGAAAGCGCCGCGCCACGCCGAAAAATATCCGCAGGGGCGGATTCAGGATATGCAAGGACGAACGTGCACGGCGGCGCCTCGTGCCGGATGGGCCCGGTGACCCGCGGCCGCAGACGGCGAAATTTCTCGCTGTGCCAGGGGTGTTCCCCAACGGCGACGTGAAGTACGAAGCGAACGAGTTCCGGGGAACCCTATGTGCACGTCGGCACCAGAAGCAATTTGTCTACGTGCCAGCAAGGGATACTCCCACGACAGATTCGATGCGAGAGCGGCCAGATTTGCCAGCGCAGAAAATGGCGTGGCTCCAGCGGCGCGACAAGGAGAGTGGATCGGAGGTTGGGGGGGTGAGATCGAAGTGGGACGAAGAGCCCCCCACCCGGAATCGGTTTCGGTTTTGCGTTCGTGCGTGCCGTGCGTGCGGGCGAGGCGAAGCTGCGTGGGCGGGCGAGAGGAAAATCTCCTGTGGCTGAGGCGCGGCCCGACCAAATGATTCCCCCCCCGGCACACGGGGCCCCGCGGTGTCCCGCCGGTGTCCCGCCGGTGTCCCGCTGGTGGCCCCGGTTTCCCGCTGGTTGTTGAATTCTTTCTTTTTATGGTTTTGGTAGATCTGTGCTGGTATTGAAGTTTAATAGTTGGGTTGTGTTTTTATGTGGTGGTGTTATAATTTGGTTGATATTACGCCTCTTTGGATGGTTGTGCTGAATATGTTGACTTGGAGTTTGTGTTTTGGTGCGAAACGAGAGTGAGACCGATAGTGAGATCGATTGTGGGATCGATGGTGGTGAGTTCGACAGTGAGATCGATGGAGAAAAGTCGATGGTGAGATCGATTGTGGGACCGATAGCGAGAGGGATAGTGGGATCTATGGTCAGATCGATTGAGTAAGATCGATAATGAGATCGATCGAGTGAGATCGATAGAGAGATCGCTAGTGCGATCGATAATGAGATCGATGGAGTGATATCGATCGTGGGATCGATAGTGGGATCGAAAACGAGATCGAGAGTGATATCGTCAGTGAAATCGATCGAGTGAGGCCGACTGTGAGATCGATCGAGTGAGATCGATCGTAAGGTGTCCCGTGGTGTCCCGTGGTGTTCCGTGGTGTCCGCCGTTGCTAGGGCGAAGTCTAGACAAATGATCCCCCCTCGCCCGCCAGTCCGTCCGCCCGTCCCGCGGTGTCCCGAGGTGTCCCGCGGTATCCCAAAAGTGAGATCGATAGTGAGATCGACAGGTGTTCCGTGGTGTCCCGTGGTGTCCGGTTGCGTTGAGTGAATTCGATAGTGAGATCGACAAGTGCCGCGTGGTGTCACAAAAAGTGAGATCGATAGTGAGATCGATAGTGAGATCGACAGGTGTCCCGTGGTGTCCCGTGGTGCCCCGTTGCGTTGAGTAAGATCGATAATGAGATCGACAAGTGTCCCGCGGTGTCCCGTGGTGTCCCGTTGAGTGAGATCGATAGTGAGATCGATCGAGTCAGATGATGCCCCCTCCCCCCCCCCCTCCACAACCTCCTTATCACCCGAAGGGTGGTCGTATAGGTATTTGCATGGTTTCTTGCCCCTTTGCGGAAGGACTGCCCGTCGGTTTCGCAGATCCCGTCGCTCTCGCAGATCGCATCGACCGAAGCGAGGATGAGCACCTCCTGTGAAGACGCGCTGGCCGCGTGCAGTCTTGGGCTTGAGACGGAGACGGGGGAACTGATCAAGTCGCTCTTTCGGCCCAGCTCTCCTGCTCCTCGGGCTGCTGGGCGGCGGGTTCGTCCTCGCCCTGGCCCGACCGCCAGAACGGTCTCGGGGGCGCCCACAGGCTCCTCGATCTCGCCCAGCAGTGCGTGCACTGTGCCGAGCTCGAGGGCGTCGCCCTTGACGACCTGCTCGCAGTTCATGATCGCGTACTCCTTGGCGAGCTCGGTGCGGCGACCCGGCTTCGTCTGGCGCCAGTCGAGCTTGCGCGGCTCGGGGAGCTTGTAGTCCTGCTCGATCGTGACCTGTGGCGCTCGGGATTCACAGGCACTCGTTGGCTTCCGCCTGCTTCCGCTTCGTGGCTTCAAGGTTCCGCCGTCGCTTCCGCCGCCAGCTTTCCGCCGGCTTCCGCCGTTTCCGCCGTCGCTTCCGCCGCTTCCGCTTGCTTCCGCCGCCTCGGGCGGAAGCAGGCGGAAGCCAGCGAGTGCCCGTGGGCCTCCGAGCCTCGCCGCTGTCGATTTGGAGGATCGCTGCGGTCTCCACCTCGCGGGCGCGCAGGCGGCGCGCGTCCTCGGCGCCCAGGGCTCGACAGACGTCCTGCACTTTGCCGCGCCTGCCCTCGTGGACTCCCTCCTCCGTGACGCGGGCCACCTTGCCGTGCCAGGGGGGGTCCTCGCATGCCTCGGCATGTTTTCTTATTGCCTTCGCTTGCTTCTTAGCGTCCTTCTCCGCTTGCGCCTTGGCTATGAACTTATGGGAGAAACTCGTCTTGGCCTTCGGCGCCCTGCCTGTGAGCTTCGCCTCGGCCGCGCCTCGGCTCAGGTGCTCGATGGGGGGCCTCGCCGCAAGTCTCGGCCTTCGCACGCTGCCACTTGCGCCGCAGCCTGCCCAGGAGATGGCCCAAGAACTTGGACGCCCACCTGCTCTTGCGAGCTGCTGTTCGTGCCAGCTTGAGTCGGTTCTCGAGGGCGCGCCGGAAACTGTCCTTCTGCTCGTCGGTGAGCTCGACAGGTCTCGGAGCTCCAGGAGGCAGGGGCTCTCGTCCTGCTCGCAGTCCTTGGGCCAGTCGTCGAGGTGGAAGCAGTTCCCGCCGAGGGCGCTCCACTCGGGCACGGGCGGCACGCCCTCGGGCCACATCTGCGCGCCCTCCAGGCGCTCGCTCGCCAGGCTCTGCTCGAT
>CAUYUJ010014384.1:65157-85157 GCA_963575745.1 Prorocentrum cordatum | reverse complement strand
CGCTTGCGCGGTGGCTCGCGCGCGGCCAATGCCCCGCGCCTCGCCGTTCTGGCGGCGCCAGTTGACGGAGGACTTGGCCTTGTGGGGGATCGTTTCAAATCGCTGATCGCATGGCACGCCGGAGGAGAGCACCTCGGGCATCTTCTCGACGGTCTCGAAGCTCTTGTTGATCGGCAGCACGAGGTCGTGGAGGTGGATGAGCACGGAGGGGAGGACCTTGCCGACGCGCTCGGCGTAGGAGCCGAAGTTGAGGCGCCGGGCGCTCTCGGGCCCGAGCTCGATGTCGTTCTTTCTGGCAAGCTTGAGCATCTTTGACTTGAAGCTCGGCATGGGCCAGTCTCGGGCGGCTCTCCGTGATTCTCGAAGATCTCGCAGAGGAACTTGTCTTTCTCGCATTAGGTCTTGTAGAACAACGCCAACGCCAGCTCGACGCGCCTCTTGTCCTTCTCGTTGAAGATGTGCCCGTACTCCGTGTTCTTGAGAGAACCGCCGTTGTTGACCATCTCGAGGACGGCTTGCTGGGCGCTCGCCGACCACGGGGCGCTGTCCGCCTTGAAAATGCAGGCCGTCATTCTTGCTGTGTCAGTGCCTTGCGCGTTCGATTGGCACTGGCGCGTCTCGGCAATAGCGATCTTGTCCGCGACGAAGGACAGCTCGTCGAGGATCTTCTCGTTCTGCTTGGCCATGCGCTCGATAATCTCGTTCGAGCTCGGGCTCGCGCTCTGGGTCGCGACCCCTTGCGTGGCCGCGACCTGCTGGGTCGCCGCCCGGGTG
The DNA here is from genome assembly GCA_963575745.1 of Prorocentrum cordatum. NCBI lineage: Eukaryota > Dinophyceae > Prorocentrales > Prorocentraceae > Prorocentrum > Prorocentrum cordatum. Next base: position 84,383 of record CAUYUJ010014384.1, on the reverse strand, counting down.
CGCTCGGCGGCCCGGGACATGGCCGAGGCTCGCGACGCGCTGAGGGGCAGCGACGTGGGGGGGATAGCATCCGGGGGGGAACATCGACCTGGAGTCGGCGATACATCGCCGATGCATCGGCGATGGGCGCCCGATCGTGAATCCGCGCATTCCAGGGCAGGTTCGGGCTATCGAACCACTCTCTGCGACCAATGGGCGATTGGGGATCGATGCGCCCCCTTATGCCTTGTCCCCCCTTGTCGTTGTCCCTGGGGGAGGTGCAGCTCGGTGCCTTGAAAAGGTTTGAAAGCTCGGAGTCTCAGAGACTCGGGGAAGCTCGGGCCCGGGCAGTTGCGGGGGGGGAGGGGAGGAGAAGGAGGAGGAGGACGAGGAGGGGGAGGAGGAGGAGGAGGAGGAGGAGGAGGAGGAGGAGGAGGAGGAGGAGGAGGAGGTGGAGGAGGAGGAGGAGGAGGAAGAGGAGGAGGGGGAGGAGGCGGAGGCGGAGGAGGAGGAGGAGGAGGGGGAGGGGGAGGGGGAGGGGGAGGGGCCGCGAACCGTGCGAGGGGTGCGCTACAAAAATAACTCCAATGCCCTGCCTGCTCGAAAAACGCATGCAACTTCAAAATCCAATCGGTCCCCATGGCCCTGCCACACGTTTCAGACTCGGGAACGGCTGATCAACTGAGAATCCCATTGCCCTGCCGCGCGTTCGTGACTAGGGAAAACTGGCATGGTGAGAATCCCCTAGTCTTGCCACACGCTCGTGATTGCGGGAGCTGAAATGGTGAGACCACCATTGCCACGCTCAGCGTTTTCGATGCTGTTGCTAGTCAACATAAGATGATAGCAACTTCGATTCGCAACTTCCACCGGGGATAATCAAGTTCGGCCTCCGCGCCCTTCTCCACAATTCAATCCTATCGACACGGGATTTTTATAAACAGAGACTCAGGGGGGAAAGGGGGGGTATGTTTTATTATCGGGGGCACGAGGTTAATTATCGTCGTTGTTGGGTAACTCAGGCCTGGACTTTGTGGACTTCTAAGGCGGCAGCCCCCTTCCCGATGGGGCCCGCATTTCACGTTCGAATCCGAGCGGGTCATCCAAACCCTGGAACTGTAATCGTTTTTGGGCTTTTCAGGCCTGAATCTTGAGGAACCAGGGCGGGAAGGATGATGATGAGGAGGAGGAAGACGCAGAAGCGGGAAGAAGGCCTGAGCCAGTCGACAAGGCAAAGGGCGAGGGGCAAACTACATATATTCTCATGCGGGGTCTTACAGCCGGAGCAATTCGAAGTACAATGTGCGCGGCGCTGGGGCGATGACCACATTTTGCAAGCGGCCCGCCCTCCATTTGCGAAACCGTTGCCAACTTCTAAGCTTCTGGATCATCAATGGTGCAGAAATTAAAGGCGAAACGCCCCGCCCGCCCTTCCGACTGGCTCGGGGGTGCGACAAGTGGGGGAATGATACAGAAAAGGAATGGAGTAGAAGGAGGAGGAGGCGGAGGAGGAGGAGGAAAAGAAGGACGAGGAGGGAAAGGAGAAGGAGGAGGAGGAGGTAGAGGAAAAGGAGGAGGAGGATGACGAGGAGGAGGAGGAGGATGAGGAGAAAGAGGAGGGGAAGGACGAGGAGGAGGAGGAAGAGAGAGAAGGAGGAGGAGGAGAAATAGGAGGAGAAATAGGAGGGGAAATAGGAGGAGGAGGAGGAGGAGGAGGAGGAGGAGGAAAAGGAGGAGGAGGAGGAGGAAATGGACGAGGAGGAGGAGGAGGAGGAGGCACATTTTTTTGGCGAAGATGTCGCTGTGAACAACGCGCCGGTGCTGGCCAGTTTCTCGTTGCCCTCGGGCCTACTGGGCCCTTGCCCACGGCCTCGTGGGGCCGCGGTCCTCCCTGTCCTTCTCCTAGTCGTCCTCCTCCTCCTCTTCCTCCTCCCCCTCGTCATCCTCGACGTCCTCCTCACTTTAAGGGTAGCTCTTTGGGAGATGTTATAGTATCGGGAGCATAGCTCGCGCGCCGTTGCCTTTGGCTCAAGGCACGCGCGCCCTATTTGCCCGGACACCGCGAGTGTTCGCTATGTGCTGGAAAGACCGATACACCGATCTTATCCTATCTTATCCGTCCGTTCATCTTACTGAACCACGTCAGTACGATACCGGACGCTATTTGCCATCCGCTTCCCATGGAATCGGATGCTATTTGAGTTACCAGGCTCACTTTCGACTTGGTAGCGGAGCTGGCCGCACTCTCGTGTGGTCAGCTCTTGCTCTTCTTAGCCTCATACTCTTCGGCACGATCTTCGTGACCACCTACCGCCCTGCGCTATTACTCCCAGTACGTTTACGAGGATCTGTCCAAGAGCAAGAAGCGACACGAGAGGTACGACGTCTAGACAACGACATGGGTACCATATGCGCTTCATCATTGCGCTACCACCAACCGCTCGGCAACGAGCCAAAAACGCAATACTTGAAGCAGGGGCGGAGAGATCCGCCAGATAGAGCGCCTCGAAGACTCGACAAGGCGCTACCCCAGCGCGGCAACGCGCCTAATAACCGCCCTTATCTACACAGCCTTGGGCTGGTTATCTTCGCTATCATATGGTTCGCGCTGGGGGCAGCAATCGGACACATGCGTCGTGGAGACAACAGCACCGATGGGCAAACACATGGCCCATATTGGGACCCTCAAGGCAACGTACCTTTCCGTGAGTACGTTTATGAGGTCAACGCATGGCTCAACGTCACAAGCGGACGTATGACGCCACAGGCCCAAGCGGCCGCAATACAACGCGGCCTAGGTGGCCTAGCGAGGACACTCGCCATGAGGGTACCGCCTGACATCATAAATTATGGTGCTGACATCGATGGGGTCCACACCGACCCAGTGACCTACATCATGTTCCTCCTAAGCATGAAGTTCGAACGCCTGGAAGATGAGCGCCAGCTCACTTCCGGCACACAACTCATCGACTTCCACGTGCCTCACGGGGAACGAATCGATGTCACCCTTACCCGATTCGAAATGGCCCGACTTGAGGCACAGTCGGTGGGATTTGACCTTCCCAACTTCCAACTACTAACCACGATCTTGTTCCGCGCCTTAGGCGTCGGCAACCAGCGAGCCATGCAACTCTTACAGCCACTCAATCACCAAATGCCCCGAACACAACAACAGTATGATGAGTTGCTGGAGAGGATGCGTTCGATAGGCCACCTATCCGAACGGTCTCCTGGTAATATAGGATCTGTGTTTGGAAGGGGAAGGGGATCTGGTAGTGGAAATTTCTACACTACCTTGACTACTGAAGCCCAGCCTGGGAACGGGCCCTCAAGCATATGGGCTGATGATCCTGGAGAATCCACTGCTCTACTAGCAGGAGATCGATCACAACCGAGCTGGGCAACCAGCCCTCCTTCCAGAGAACCACGACCACACCGTTCCTTATGGGGTGAATCAAACCCCCTAACCGACGGTGTATCCACCTACTTGGGAGACGAGGATTTCGACTCCGGCACCGACACAGATACTATATCATCAGACGGTGTTGAAGCTTTAGATTGGTCAGATATTATGAATATGGATAATGTCAATCAGCGCGCTGAACATTTGTTCTGGTTATTACAACAGGCCAAACGAAGGTGGAGGAGGTTCACACGAAAACCAGTGCGTCGTGTTAGAAGGAGGATACGGAGGAGTTTTAAGGGAAAAGGTAAAGGTAAGCGAGGTCGTCGGAGGTTGAACGGACGAGGCATCGCGGCATTTCTCCAGAGGCTCTCAGATGAACAATATGATGAGATATTCTTTGGGGGAAAGGGCCGTGGCAAGGGCCGTAGAGAGACCTCAGGAAAAGGCAAGGGTAGGCGGGGAAACCCGCGAGGTAGAGACGGCCAGGTTCTTAAATGCCATGAATGTGACAGTGCCGACCATCTTGTGCGAGATTGTCCAGCGAAGGGAAATGGAAAGGGCAGGTCGACCGAAGTCCATTTTGGCTCAAGTGAACCATTCATTGAGTATCTGAGCCTCCAGGATTTTGAAGCCATGGAGCAGATATTTTACACTTGGGTCAGTTGCATGGACAACGTCGACGAGCTCGAGGCGTATGGTCATGGATTGTACGCGTACTACCTCGAGTACGTCCGCCGGTTCGTTATTGGCAATAACGAGCTCACTCCCGTGGATCACGGTACGCTGGGAAACCAGCCTCTTTCTTTCTTCGACTGGATGTTCGGGAACCCTGGTAACATCATGGCCTACGAAAGCAGTGACGAGGACATCACTGTAGAGGCCTCGCCTTCTGAGGTTGAACGCAACCTCCAACCTCCCCCCGAAATCCCGCCTGGAAACAGGCCTACTCTGATGGGGGACTATCCCCAAACTACTGAAGACTTAATAGATATGGAGTCTCAGGCGTTCGTTCAAGCTTTCATTGCAGGTGAACCAGAGACCCCATTTATACCCCCTGGTTCGCTTGCTCCAGGTGAATACGGACCACGCACTCTCCTGCAGACCCTCATGAGGATGCATGAGATACTTATCACCGCGTATCCCGAGAGTCAAGAGCACATCGAAGCTGACAGCATGATACTGCAGGATACCGACGCCTGCGGTAGCTCGGAGTTGTTGTTGGCAGCTCTGACTCTCATTGACAGCGTGCATCCTGAGGACGTGCAGAGACACCTGATATATTCCCGCGGTAGATGGCGCAATGCTCTGGAAATGGCTATCGCCATGCGCGGTCATGATCTTCCTCCGCCAGGATGGGGTCTCCAGGCGGTGGGAATGTGGCCAAACCATACGGCCATGCGCAACATTGCCGGGCAGCCTGTGCTCGGCAACGAGCCTGAGCCGACAACAGCGCCTCCTACCCCGGGGCAGCCGAGCGACGCACAGACTCCGGCCGTGCAGGGAAACCTGCCTGTACCGGATACGCCAATGGCCATCATCATCGGTAGTTCTACATCAGAAGAAGAAGAAGGCGATGGTTGCGGACTAGATGAGGATGAAATTACAATCCTCATGATGGAAGTTAATGGTGAGGAAGAGGTTGACTTCGATCCCGACGAGTCTGAATCATCATCACCATCGGCACAAGCGCCATTTGCGCCAAGCTCCAGCCAGCAGGGAAACCTGCCTCTGACGGACGATCCACCTGGGATCGCACAGGAGCCTCCGCAGGCGCCTCCACCGGTGGCCGCTCAGGCTGCTTCGGCAGCCTCTTCTGATGAGAACACCAGAAGGTCTCGTTCCCATACGCGCGTCAGAGGAGAGCCACATCCACAGGCTCGGCTTCCTCGTGAGTGGAGGCAGGCTGGCCCGAAAGAACACGCTCTCAGGAGAGGTGGCCAGCTGCTTCCGCATAATGACCCAAGACGCCGAAAAGGGGAACACTCGGCCTTCGGCAAGGGCAACCCTGCCTATAGGGACACTGAGGGCAAGGCTATCCGCGGAGGATATCAGCTTGCAACAAACATCCGCCGCCCTGAAATTCAAGAAGCGCGGACTCAGCTGCGAGACATCATCGCGGCTCGCAAGCAGTATAGGCCCCAAGCATCTTGCGGACCTTGTTCCGAGCCGTTCCAGAACCACAGGCCGGGATGCCCCGTTGGCAACAATGAAGGCCTGAGCCCCAACAGGGGCAAAGCCCCTCATCGAGAGGGCCATCCGCAACTTATCCCGATGACACAGGACGAGATCGCAGAAGTGAATCGCCGTCTCGGGATCTTGAGCCAGTTGGATCCGAAAGACGAAGAGGATAAACCTCCCACGGCTCCAAGGGGGGGACTGGTGCCCATGACCCAGGAAGAAAAAGACGCGCTCTTTAGTCTTCCTGGAATGCGAGGAAACTCGCCCGGCGTTTCGAGTCAGTCCCAGCAACCAGAACTGACATCCAAGGATGAACAGAAGGCCCAACGTGTGGCGGAGGACGAGGAGCGCATGCGGATAGCAGACGAACGCGCACGCGAGGCAACTCGCCAGATGTTGGAGGATTCCAACAAAATTTACATGAAGGGGGTTAGAAAACCCCCACTCCCACTACTTTCGAAGGCTAAGAGTGAAACCCCTGCACCGAAGCCGTCCTCGGAGGCGAAACCGAAGGCGCACTATCAGGACCCTGGGCCAGATGTGCTGATGGAGGTGCCTCGGTCTGCAACTCCGAGGCCGCCGATTGGCGCAACTCCTGCGCAAGCGTCTGAGCCCAAGCAGCAACCTCAGGACCCTGTGGAGGAACGGAGACGTCCGCCTAGTCGCAGCAGCTCCATTGCGAAAAGGGCCGCAGCTTTCGAGCGCACCGGGTATGCCCCTGCGCCAGCTTCGCCGGTGGCGGCCCGTTCCAAAAGGTCCGACGAAGGTGCTATGTCTAGGGGTACCTGGGCGCCGACGATTAGGGGTAGCGCCAGTCGCGGATCACCGCGGGGAAACCCGCCAGGCGCTGCCGCTGCAGCTTCCTCCTCTTCAGGAGCCGCAGCCTCTTCAGCGACCGACAGAGGTTCCTATGCGGGGAAACCCGCCCGTGGATCAGCTGCACCACCCAGGTGGCACGTCCTTCACTAGTGGGACTCCGAGTGTGATGCGGGATAGACTTGCTCTGCGGAAGCTCCCACCGATACGCTCGGTGGACGAGGCATTCATGAAGAAGTGCAGGCAAGACAAAATCCTTCCTACATCCACTCACACTCTCAAACAGCTGAGTAAAGCTTTCAGCAGGATATGCAGACATGCGCCAGACAAACCACACAATCCCGTGTGGGGCCTGGACTCCTTCGATGATCATGATGGTTGGGTTAACCTCGTGGAGCTCGTGAATGAATATCCGTGGAACACAGGAAAATCGAGACACGATGGGTATAATCCAAGATATGACGAGGCCAAAGTCATCAATGAGCAGCTATTTGCTCGCTCGGTTGACCAACTGGCAGCCATCATGAAGGAAGTTGTTCATGTCCGTGAACCAGACGGAGAAGAAAAACAGCGCTTTCAGTTCAAGGTGTTGATGCGGGACTCCGGTGAGCCCGCTATCTTCATCCGCGCCTCTCAGGGACATTCATGGACACTGAAAGCTCCATGGTCGCTGTACAACTACATTGTACTGTGCGACCAACCTGCCGGGAGACCGGCCCCGTGCCCCGAAGTCGCCATGCATGGCACTCGGTGGCATGCCTTCGAAGGCATTATGTGGCACGGCCTGTCCTGTAGACCTGAGCACAATACGAAGAAACAGGGGACAGGTCGGTCGCACATCCACTTCGTGCCGACGGTCCGCCGCCGTGCCGTGAACAGTGGGTGGGGCCCAGACTCAGACACCATCGTCTTCGTGGATTGGCACAAGGCCATGCAAGATGGTATGAAGTTCTGTTGGTCCGATAACGGGGTCCTCTTGTCTGAGGGAAACAACGGTATCATTGAACCGTACTACATCTCTCATGTAGAGGACCTTGCCACGGGAAAGCACTGGCGTAATCCAGAGTATCTGGGGAATCGCTGGGCGCGAGTCCCCGTTTCCATGATGTCTGCCCCTGACAGGTGCATTGTAGGGGGAATCCGGGTCCTTTTAATTTTTGGCCTGCTCCCTTGCTCCCTTGCTCCCTTAGCTAAGGGAGCAGCCCTGCTCCCTTGCTCCCTTTCTCCCTTAGCTAAGGGAGCAGCCCTGCTCCCTTGCTCCCTTGCTCCCTTAGCCGCTAAGGGAGCAGCCCTGCTCCCTTGCTCCCTTTCTCCCTTAGCTAAGGGAGCAGCCCTGCTCCCTTGCTCCCTTGCTCCCTTAGCCGCTAAGGGAGCAGCCCTGCTCCCTTGCTCCCTTGCTCCCTTAGCTAAGGGAGGAGCCCTGCTCCCTTGCTCCCTTAGCCGCTAAGGGAGCAGCCCTGCTCCCTTGCTCCCTTGCTCCCTTAGCCGCTAAGGGAGCAGCCCTGCTCCCTTGCTCCCTTGCTCCCTTAGCTAAGGGAGCAGCCGTGCTCCCTTGCTCCCTTGCTCCCTTAGCTTTCCCTTGCCCCACCCCTGGGAGGGTACAGGTGTAACGTCGTTAGGGTGTATGGGCAAGGGCGCAAGAGTGCAACGGTGCAAGGCCCCTGCCACTCCCTCTTCCCCGCCCCCCCCCCCTCGTCCCCCTTGTGCCCTCTCCCCCCCCTCCCTGCCCTCCCCTCCCCTCCCTCCTCCGCCTCCCCCGTGCCCTCCTCCCTCTCTCCCCTGCCCTCCCCCTCCGCTCCTCCGCGGCCGCCCAAGAGGGAGGTATTTATTTTCTAATACATACCGCCCCTCCGGGGGGCGCCGAAGGAGCGCCCCAAAACGGCCGAGGATAGCTCCAAGACGGCCCGAGGACTCAAGAGGGCCCCAAGATGGTTCCAAAGGCCCCCCAGAAAGCCTCCGAGGGTTCCAAGAGGGGCTGCAAGGGAGCAAGGGGGGGGGGGGGGCAAGGGAGCAAGGGAGCAAGGGAGCAGGGCTGCTCCCTTAGCGGCCAAGGGAGCAAGGGAGCAAGGGAGCAAGGGAGCATGGCTGCTCCCTTAGCGGCTACGGGAGCAAGGGAGCAAGTGAGCAAGGGAGCAAGGGAGCAGGGCTCCTCCCTTAGCGGCAAGGGCACAAGGTTAAGAGGGTAAGAGGGTACGAGGGTGCCAAGCTGCAAGTTCGCAAGGGCGCAAGTGCACTACACAGATTGCACTACATAAATCGCACCCGGTAGACCGCACCACACCTGTGGCACCACCTAGCTTACACGACATAGATTACCCCATATAGATGAGGCCATTACCACCTTTTTTTTAGGCCGTGAGGGGAGAACACGACGTCCAAGAGACTACACGCCTGAAATCGCGGAGAGACCGGTACACCCAAAATGAGGATGTCAATCTTATGTTGTTCCGGCTTGCCGCCTCCCGCATGCACGAACATGGACAAATCGAAAACATAAAGTGGTTGGCCTTTCTTCCTCTCCTCCTCCTCCGCCTCCACCCCCAACGTGGTGACGTCAGCCCGGCCAGCCCAGCAGCCGAGTAAGACGTTCTTGGATGATGGTGGAAATTCCATCCTCATCGATGTCGGCTCGAAGATCAATATCATGGGCGAGAACACGAGCCGCAAGTTCGTCCAGGCTGCCGTGGCACATGGCCGTACTTGTACGTTCGAGCCCCGCTCTCGTTTGAATATCAACGGAGTGGGAGAAGGGTCGGCCCCGGCGGATACCGTAGGCACATTCAGTATTGCCTGCGAGTACCAGGGGTCGGCCCAGCTCGATTCATACAAGACGAACATTGTGTCAGGCTGTGGCAAGGACCTGCCAGCCATCCTAGGCCTCGATAGTATGCAGGACAAACGCACGATCATCGTGCTTGAACGAGGCCAGGAGAAGCTGATATTCCCTGGTAAGGGGCAGGTCAAAATGGAGCTCCCTGAGGGCTCCAAGATCATGCCGACGACGAAGTTGCCGTCAGGGCATCTGTCGATCAGGTGTGATTGTTTTGGAGCTGCGGGGCAACCCGCCTCGAGCTCAAGCAGCACGTCATTCCAGACAGTGCTGACCGTCGAGCCGACCCCGGCGCAGGAACGCGAGCAATTGCAGGGAAACCTGCCTCAGGGGTTGATGGAGACGCTCGCCAAGGCCACTATGCGAGGCGACAGCATCGACGATCTTGAGACGTTCGATTGCTTTGTTGCCAGGACACTGGCCCAGCATGGTGGGAGTGTACCCATGGACGCTGTACAGTCACGCCGGAAGATAGTGATGGGATACACTAACCGTGAGCTGCAGACGGTCAGCGACGCTAGGTCCAAAGGCGTGCTGAAACAGCTGATGGATAATCCATCCATGCTGACAGCATTTGCGGAGCAATCCGCCTCTGAGGCCACGGCGCGCTGCAGTGCTGAGCTCCAGCATCTGAGGGAAGCCCTGATGCTGGCAGACATTGCAGGCACATCTTCTTTATCTTGAAGATGGCAGGGCGACGTCGCCCCCTCGTCGTCTTGCCTGTTGGCCGAAAAGCCGGGGGGTAACAAGGACAGCGGGGTAACCTGCCTTAGTAAAGACAGCGGGGTAACCTGCCTTAGTAAGAGGGCTTTTGTCATTGAAGATACGAGAGAGGCTTGCGCCGACCTCCGCACCCGAGGGTATATCTGTGATCGTATTTCCCACAATGAGCTTATGACAAGCGTGGGCACAGATTACCTGGGTGCGGTGATCAGTGGAGATTATACTCTCATATGGATTAGTACCCCGGGTGACTGGCATGTACGAACTCCAGGAAAGAGAGTGGCCCCACATTGGTCACGTATCCAGAACCTGTTGATAAAAACCAAGAAACTCCGTATGAAAATCATAATATTTGGTCCCCCAGGATATGTTTGGAAGTTATCTCCAGTACGTGATACCCTGGAAGATCTTAAGTTGTCAGTAGTACGGATGCGTTTGTGTCATTTCGGTATTCGGTTCAATATGCAAGACAGTACACCGAGTGGTACTTATGTGCAGGTAGCGTCATCAATACCGATTAGCTCGAAGCTGTGGGCATGTACATGCAAACAGGCAATACCACAACATGTGTTGGATTGGTACGGCCATACAGTACGGCATGCTGATTGGCGAGCTCAGACACGTACTACACTCATCCGTCATCTGAACGACAACATCTTGGGGAGCACCACCACGCACGGAAACGTGCCTGTATATTTAAACACTTATACACGTACGGACCACAACATCCGTCACTACGTGACGACCAACAAGGGAGGACCGAAATGGTCTGAAGTTATCCGACGTGTAACAATTAACCTGGATACCAATGCGGTTATTCAGGATATCTCAGTTACCGATCAACCAACAGGGTATGATTGGCATGCACCACTACCTGCAGGGGTTGCCAACATCAGCACTCGGTTGTATTGGCAACCCGAAGACCCGGTCTTGCTCGGAAACGAGCCTATTCAATCACCACAGAAACCTCGACGCGTCATCATAGATGACTGTTCTCTCCCCCTCCCGACTCTGGCGATTGACGCATGCACCCACTCAACCACGACAATGGGCACACAGACCGGCGAACAAGACGAGCAAGTTCTACCCACAGAATCGCGTATCAAGCAGAAGGAAAGGCTCAAAGCCGAAAAGGAAGCAGGCATCAAGCCTCGCCGCATTAAAAAGCACGTTGAAGACGGAAACGATGATTGCGGCGGCGACTTATCAGGACTCGGACAGGATCTTATGGCAACCTGGAGTACTGACGTCCCTATTGAGCTGATAAGCTCCGATGAGGACGATGACCTGTTCCTTACCCTCCCCACATCTATGCCCGACACGCACGCTAACATATACAGCATAGTTGCTACACTATGCTATGGTCATAACAACTGCGTGGATATGTTGGAGCTTTGTGGCGGTGAGGGTGGTATCTCAGAGCTTGCCTTCTCAAGGGGGCTCTCCTCAGGAGGCAGCCTAGACAAGACTACATATGTCGACCTGGGAGACCCCTCGGTGCAGCGGGTTATAGATCATTACTTCGCTATATGCTACGTACGAGTTGCCGTGCTACAACCCAGTTGCCGCACCACAGGACCACCATCCTACTACAACTACAAAGTCAACTACAACACTTGGGAACAGCACCACAAATAAGATTTACCACACATAACTTATTGTGGTCAAACTGCTGTAACCCAAGATGACGCTCGGAGGTGGTTTATACGCGAACAACCTACAGGAACATGGGTGGATGATATTTCCCCATGGAAGAAACTTGCCAACCGACCACACATTACAACCGTACGCATTGACCAATGTGCTACGGGACTCAAAGATACGGCTGGTGACTATATTAAGAAGCCGACAAATATCACCAGCAACGACGAGACAATTCTTAAACCCTTTGAGCGACTCAAGTGCAACGGTCAGCATGTGCACGCACAACCGTGCAATAAAGAGCTTTCACTGGCACAAAAATACACTCGACGACTGCAGTCTGCCTTCGTGGAAGCCGTCTATCTGGCGAAAGCCATTGACACTACGCGCGGAAACGCGCCTATAAGTACCGCACATGCTTACCCTGCAGACCTTCCCGATCAAGCTGAACCAGGCGAAGGTATGAGACGCATCGGTGATCGTATCATCCCAAAGGTGGCCACTTGCCCGGCATGCATCGACAACGTCCGAAAGGACAGTCCTAGCCATAACAGAGACCCTACGCAGTGTAAATATCATGATTCCATCTCTGTATACTGGCCATGTCCCGCATGCCAGAGGGATCTTACGAGAAGCAAGGGTGTTAAGAACCACCTCGATACCGAACCTGGTAAATGTCGTTTTGCTGAACCATTTAAACTTCCAGACGATCACGACCCCGAAGGCAAAACCGTGCCAGCTTGGTGGAAACCCTTACCTAAACCTGGTGAGGGCCAAGCTTCAGCTTCAGGTGGCCGCCAAGGCGCACGCGCCAGGCCACCGCGACCACGATCCTTCGGTAACGTCGATCCGACATCTGGTGCCAGCAGCTACGACATGCTACGAGACGCCCCCGAGCGTGGAAACACGCCTTCTGCGTCCTCTAGCGAACGCCACAGGTAGCGGCCCGTCGCGGCCGCCTACAAGGCGTACCACCACCTCCAGATGCAGTCAATACAGGGGACCAACTACGGAGAGCTACAAGGAACCCTCTTGCCTCTACCGGCTCTGGGGCTCCTCGACTACCCGACTAGACTAGATTCGACATCCAACGCAGTCTACAGAGTCTCCGTAGTCACGAACCTCATGTCGTAAAAAAGGAACTCCGGAAACTGCATCTGCGATGGTATCATGCGAAGGAACCAAAGATGAGGCTAATCCTCGACAAAGTGGGGCTTGATAACGTTCGACCGAACATGATCAAGGAAGTTTGCGATACCTGTCGGGAATGCAGAGCATGGGAACGTCCAGGAAACTCAACACTACCCTCGGTGAGCCTTCCTGGTAACTGGCTCGACGAAGGTGAAATGGACCTCATGTTCTACAAGAAACGGACCATATTTCATATTATGGATCGTTGTATTCGCCTGGCAGCAGGCCTAGAAATTTCCGACAGAGAACGTGACGCCATCATTGACGCCTACCACTACTGCTGGATTGCCTATCGCGGACCCTTCAAAGTCTTATACTCAGACGGAGAAGGCGCCCTGAATAACGATGCCGCTAAAGCCATGATGGCCAATAAGGGCACGGAACTTCGTGTCCGAGCACCTGGCCAACACGCGACTTCAATTGAGTCACGAAACGGCATTCTCAGAGGCGTTCTCCACATGATTGAGGAAGAACTGAATAAACACAACATCCCTGTTGTATGTACTAGAGTATTGGCGGAAGGCATCTTCGTTACTAGTGCCTTTGCGTTTTATAACGGAGTGTCGCCATACCAAGCACACGCAGGACGTCAGCCCTCCTTCCTCCCTGATCTCGATACCCTTGACTTTCCCAAGGGACCCGAGACTTCAGGAGACGAACGAGAACGTCGTGTAAGGGAAGTCAGCCTAGAAGCTATAACTCAGGCCACTGCTGTGGCCAAGACAAATCGGGCTCTTAGGGCTAAAACGACTCCTGATGGTGCTCGCCTTTATTCTGCAGGGGATTTGGTCGATTACCACCGACCTACTGCCACCAAGGACGACCATGGAGGCTGGAATGGCCCATTCCCGGTGATCCGTAATGTGCCTGAAAGAGGACATATTGTTGTCAAGGCAGGATCTCGTGAGGTAATTGTGATGCATCCTGATGCTCGTCACACACTATACATTGAATGTCTCCTCACACGGGAACCTGGCATGGATAATATGGCCATGCAAACCGTCCTTGCATATGTGGCACACCTCGGCGCAGGGAAACCTGCCAAAGTTTTCGGCTATATCCCCGATTACAAGGGAAACCTCAATCTTTCAGACGACAGCAAGTTTCACCCGCGCGTACATCTAGCACTACAGTATCTCGTACGAAACTATTTTCGAGTAGAACATGTAGTGGCAGTTAGATTGGCCAAAAGTGTGTCAAGCCTACCTGCAGTAAAGTTCGCCACCGGGTCTACGCTGATCCACTATGACAGCGATATCAGCCCGGCTTTCCACTACTACGAGTGTGTGGGCACCGGCCTAAACATTTCTCAGATCACTGGTAGCACTCATTCCAGACTCATTCAATGCTTGACTTCACGTGTCCCTTCCTCAGGATTTCACGACGACCTAGCTAAATATCAGCACTCAAGCAACACGTCTGGAGAACACGATTCGCCTGGAAACAGGCCTCCTCCAGACACCCCGGGTGCTTCATCGCCGAGTGAAGGCCGTCTGTCGACAATCTATGAGGAAAATGAGGAACATAATATCGAAGCTATGATGCTGGAAGAGTGGTACGACGAGCTACGTATGGACCTTCATCCTACGACGACTACCGACGATTATCTTTACTGCGTCCCAACAACCATGCTGCCTGACCAATGTGTTTTGGTTTCAGCATCTGTGGACGAAGAAGATACCATATCATCGGACACGCTCGGAGACGAGCCTGAACCACGAGAGTCCTGTATAGTCTCTCTCTGCTCAACCACACCTGACGAGAGCTACTCTCTTGATAGTGATGAATATGGTCCTTACGTTGAGTTATGTTTTACATCAGAAATGTCAAACATAGTGTTAGATCAGACTCAACTTGCACAGCTCGACACCGATATGGTCGCAACGATGAGAGTATATGTATCCTCTGCTGCTAAACGTGCTGTGGTCGTTAAAGAAGATGATCTACTGACCAAAGCCGACATAGCAGCACATCCAAAGGAGGTTAGTGAAGCTTTGTATACTGAGCTCAAAATCTGGATTGATAACCGATGCTTTGAGATGTATGATTTATCCAAAGCTTCCAACATCATGACATCCAGGTATGTATACAAGTGGAAATTTGTAAAGGTGGGTACCGAGAACGTTAAAACCATTCGTCTCAGGCTTGTCCTTCGCGGATTTATGGATACTGAGGCTTTCGATGTGGAAACATTCTCGGGAACCGCCCGAAGGCAGTCTCAAAGACTCCGGGCAAGTGAGGCGGCATGCCATCCAGAGTGGATCTTAGCATCCATGGATATCGACAAGGCGTTCCTCAAGGGTTTGACCTATGAGGAACTTGCCCATGCCACAGGCGAGGAAACTCGCATGGTCTGCTTCACTCTTCCACCGGGAAGTGCCCAGGTACTTCGTACATTACCCGGCTTCTCATCCTATGACGAAAGCCGACACTGCCTCAGATGCCTCAAACCAGGAACGGGTACAAAGGATGCTCCAAGAGCGTTCTCTCTCAAACTTCGTACGACCACACGAGCTATGGGTCTTACACCGACCAGTTATGACCCTGAATTTGAACCCAGCCAAGATCTGCTAACGGCAAAACATGTCGATGATATGGCCTAGAGAAAAATATAGACGACTACGTACAGCGCGTCGAAAAGGTGTTTGGTAAATGCAAGCTAAACAAACACACATATACGAACTGCGCCGTTCGCTACACTAAGAATGATCAAGGGGATGTGATTATGGATCAGGACGAGTATATCAAACAACTACGTCCTATCACACACCCCGAACTTACAGGAGCGGCGGCCGATGCCAAAGCCGCGAAACTCATTACCGACATGTTCGTCAGCTTGCGAGGAGCCCTCGCCAATGCCCTTCTTATTCAAATCGGGCTCATGGTATACGTGGTCTCTCTCCAGAAAATCCAAGAGCCCACCAATCTGCAAGTCAGGCGCCTGAATGCTGTGACGCGAAAGCTGATCAGCAGCCCGAAACGCATCACCTTCCCTCGGATGAAGCCGACGAATGAAGTTGACATCCGCAGCGATTCGGGGTATCGGAAGCTTACCGGGGAGGAGGATGATGAGACCAAGGGCTACGGCATACGCGGGGCGAATGTACTACGGCGAGGAAACTCGCCTCAAGGCAAGTCCGTCGTTCACCTCTGTGACGGACTATGCAAATCACACCGACTGCAGGTGAGGTCCAGCTATGCTGCGGCGGCACTCGCAGCGGCGCATAACCTCGATGAGTGTTACCCTACGCTCATCACTCTCCACGAGCTCAAGGCAGGAGCTCTGACTCCACGACAACTACGAGATATGCGTGAAGTTGGAGGCCTAGCCATCAAAGTATCTCTTACCATAGACGCTGAGTCCGTTTATGAATCATTATCAAGCAAGGATCTTAAGATACCGAAAGAGCGGACTCTGCTTGGACATATCAGTTGGATACGTGAGCTCATGGATATAGGTATAGTACATCACGTGCAGTGGTGTGATACTAGGGATATGACCGCCGACGGGCATACAAAGGGAAGCATCGATCGGGAGCTGCTTCTGGAAGTGATGTCAGGCACTCAGTCATTCAAGTATGACGTGAAGCAGTTTGTTTCCTTTCGGGGTCCCGAGGACAGAAACAAACCCAAGTCTAATCAATTTTAGTCTGTCCTTGTTGCCCCCCCCCCGCGGGCCAATTTGCCAGCATGGACGCCTACTACAGAGGCGCCCTTCTAGTTGCTCGGAAACGAGCCTTACATTTCACGCTTGGCAGCGAGCCGGCTTTATATGACTCAGGCTCTTTGTTTTAATACAGATTTGCTCGGTGAGGTATGGCCCGTTTGGCTTACCTCTAACTGAGCCGATAGCCCTTCATCGTTCGAAGGGGCTATTTTGTATTTGCGTGAAATGCCTTGCGAGGAAACTCGCCTTACAGTCTGGTGTTAGGCCAGACTGTACACACTGTTTTCTTTCTTGCAAACAGTTGTGCGCGCGGCCTTTGCAGAGCCTAACGGCTGCGCGGCTATGCTCTCCGTCTCCTCCCCTCCCGACTTTAAGGGTAGCTTTTTGGGAGATGTTATAGTATCGGGAGCATAGCTCGCGCGAACGAAGGTGCTTTTGGATAAAGAGCCACCGGCGACGCCGCCTATTTAGCCGAGACCACGCGAGTGTCTCGTTCTTTTTTTGTATCCCTACTGTATTGGTATTTTTTCTTTTAGCCCATGGACTATGGAAAGAACGATACATCGATCTTATCCCTCCCAATCCCTTCATCCACTCACTTCTTCCCTAATATCTATCCGCCTATCTCCCATAGTTGAACAAACAGCAGAGGACATGGACCGCCGCTTTCCCTTTTTTTCTTCTATTTTTTTTTTCATTTCGTTTTAGTCTTATTCATATTTTTTTAATTCCTTCTTGCCTTTATTTGCCATCCGCTTCCCATGGGAGTGGATGCGATTTGAGTTACCAGGCTCACTTTCGACTCACGGCGTGGCCGTCTGGAGATCTCGACCCCCTCCTTGAGACCAGGTTGTCCTCGCGGGTCGTTATTCGTCAGCCCAGGGGTCCGAAGAACGGGGGCCCGAACCCGAGTCTTCGAAATTTAACGAAGACCACCCGTCGTGCTTTGGAGGTATGAGTCCTGCCCTTCCCTTCGTTGGCTGCCCGCCCCAGAGGAAACAGAGGAGGAGGAGCAAGAGTTGCGGGGGGAATCATATGGATATGGATATGGATGAAAACGAGAAGGATAAGGATGAGGAGGGGGAGGAGGAAGAGGAGGGAGAGGAGGAACACCACGACGGATGGCGAGGAAAAGGAGAGGGATGCGGACCAGGCGACGAGGAGGAGAATGAGGAGGAGGAGGATTAGGAGGAGGAGGAGGAGGAGGATAATATAGCAGGATAGCCAGGATCTGCTGCATGTGTGTGTGTGTGTGTGTTTGTGGTTCTCGGGTCCGTCCAGGTTTTCATGCTTGCTGGTTGTTGTTGTCTTGCATGCTGCTGCGCTTAGGGCCTTGCTCGACCGCTCGGCACAGCTCCGCGGCGCCGCTGCCCGTGCGGCCGCGGCGTCCCGAGGTGCCCGTCGTGCTTCTGTCTTCCTCCTCTCCGCGTGGCGCCGGGAGGCCCTTCGCGGCCCCGCCCTGCCCGACCCTTCCCTCGGCCGCCGAGGCGGCGGTGTCTCGCCAACCGGCTGTGCAGGCTGGCGCAGGACAAGTACGCGGAGGTCGTGCGGGACGCCGCGGGGACGTGGGAGGCCCGCCGCCGCCACCCTTCCCTCGGGGGTGGATGGACCTCCTACGTCGATGAGCGAATTGGCCGTTGTCCGTTCGCGCGAGGGCGTCGCGGCCGTCCTTTTGCGGGTCCGGGTCCGTCGGTTTCGGTCCCAGGCCGTTTTCATTGAGGGGAGGTTTACCAAAGGGAGGTTTGTCCACCGCCGATTCACCGCAGGTCCTGGCACGCTCGAGGTGGGTACGGAAAGGACGGGTACGATACCCAACAGCAGTTCGTCTCTATGCTGAACAGAGCTCGTCGTCGGTGTCGCTGCGGACGTTGTCAGTTTGGTACGGAACGTCGGCTGCCCAACAGTGGCCGCTGTCGGTTTTGGACAACATTTGATGTTGGACATCGTGCCCCTTTTTACCGTGACCATCTCGGTCGTCCAAATTGGTGGGCCGTTGAAACGACATGTATTGTTTGTTTATTGTGTTATTCTGTTAGTGTTATTCTGGCGCCGTTTTTGTAACATTTTCCGCGCCAATGTATTACCGCTTTCGTTTCCCCTGGTGGGGGCTTGGTCCAGAACGTTGTGTTTTCTGTTGTGCCAGATCCGAGCCGTTCCCGAACCGGTCCCGAGCGTCCTGCCGGAGTGCCCAGGTCGTTTCGGTCAACCGTTTTTGTTACCGTTTCGGTGAACAGTTCTTTTGCCGCTTTCATGATCAATGACAGGGTTCGAGCTAAACGGTGTTTTGATGATTTCGTGGACCATTTTCGTACTGATTTCGCTCCGCAGCAAAGGCACAACGAAGACAGAACGAAGGAAAACAAAAACAAAACGACACCGAAAAGCACTGTTTAGCTCGAGCCCTGATCAACGTTGCAGTTCTTGACATCTGTAAAACACGGCCCCTGCCGTTTCCAGGGCCCGCGGAGTCCTAGGCCTCCGACGATACAGTTATGAGTTTCTGCCCTCCGCGGCGCTTTGCTTGTTGCCTCGACGTCTTCGCTCGGGGGCCAGTTTCGGGCCCGGGTGCTGTCAGCAGTGGACCGGGCCGCGAGCCTTGAGGTGGGGGGTTCGATGCAAACGGGGGTCGGTCAGAGCGCGGGGGTGCATTTGCCCAGGTTCACGAGCGCAGGATCCTGCAGGCTCTTGCAGGATCCTTGCAGGATCCTGCAGAGCCCGACTGACCCAGGTCTGCATTGACCCGGGTCAGCCAGGGCTGGTTTCGATTCCTCCCATTCGATTCGATTCGATTTCGA